>OW388299.1:1348033-1948033 GCA_936450465.1 Gibbula magus
CACTGTTCTCGGTGCTTACCGTACTCCTGTAGGAGTGTATCGTACACAGTTCTCGGTGCTTACCGTACTCCTGTAGGAGTGTATCGTACACTGTTCTCGGTGTTTACCGTACTCCTGTAGGAATGTATCGTACACTGTTCTCGGTGTTTACCGTACTCCATTAGGAGTGTATCGTACACTGTTCTCGGGGCTTACCGTACTCCTGTAGGAGTGTATCGTACACTGTTCTCGGTGTTTACCGTACTCCTGTAGGAATGTATCGTACACTGTTCTCGGTGTTTACCGTACTCCATTAGGAGTGTATCGTACAATGTTCTCGGTGCTTACCGTACTCCTGTAGGAGTGTATCGTACACTGTTCTCGGGGCTTACCGTACTCCTGTAGGAGTGTATCGTACAATGTTCTCGGTGCTTACCGTACTCCTGTAGGAGCGTATCGTACACTGTTCTCGGTGCTTACCGTACTCCTGTAGGAGTGTATCGTACACTGTTCTCGGTGCTTACCGTACTCCTGTAGGAGTGTATCGTACACTGTTCTCGGTGTTTACCGTACTCCTGTAGGAGCGTATCGTACACTGTTCTCGGTGCTTACCGTACTCCTGTAGGAGTGTATCGTACACTGTTCTCGGTGCTTACCGTACTCCTGTAGGAGTGTATCGTACACTGTTCTCGGTGTTTACCGTACTCCTGTAGGAGTGTATCGTACAATGTTCTCGGGGCTTACCGTACTCCTGTAGGAGTGTATCGTACACTGTTCTCGGTGCTTACCGTACTCCTGTAGGAGTGTATCGTACACAGTTCTCGGTGCTTACCGTACTCCTGTAGGAGTGTATCGTACAATGTTCTCGGTGCTTACCGTACTCCTGTAGGAGTGTATCGTACACTGTTCTCGGTGCTTACCGTACTCCTGTAGGAGTGTATCGTACACTGTTCTCGGTGCTTACCGTACTCCTGTAGGAGTGTATCGTACACTGTTCTCGGGGCTTACCGTACTCCTGTAGGAGTGTATCGTACACTGTTCTCGGTGTTTACCGTACTCCTGTAGGAATGTATCGTACACTGTTCTCGGGGCTTACCGTACTCCTGTAGGAGTGTATCGTACACTGTTCTCGGTGCTTACCGTACTCCTGTAGGAATGTATCGTACACTGTTCTCGGGGCTTACCGTACTCCTGTAGGAGTGTATCGTACACTGTTCTCGGTGTTTACCGTACTCCTGTAGGAGTGTATCGTACAATGTTCTCGGTGCTTACCGTACTCCTGTAGGAGTGTATCGTACAATGTTCTCGGTGCTTACCGTACTCCTGTAGGAGTGTATCGTACACTGTTCTCGGTGCTTACCGTACTCCTGTAGGAGTGTATCGTACACTGTTCTCGGTGCTTACCGTACTCCTGTAGGAGTGTATCGTACACTGTTCTCGGTGCTTACCGTACTCCTGTAGGAGTGTATCGTACACTGTTCTCGGTGTTTACCGTACTCCTGTAGGAGTGTATCGTACAATGTTCTCGGTGTTTACCGTACTCCTGTAGGAGTGTATCGTACACTGTTCTCGGTGCTTACCGTACTCCTGTAGGAGTGTATCGTACACTGTTCTCGGTGTTTACCGTACTCCTGTAGGAGTGTATCGTACAACGTGGTGTATATAGATTTAGTACACACTGTCAATAAAGTACCGTCACAGTATGTATATCTGATGTTGCTTAAAGAGAACACACCTTCATTGTTCACTTCTCGGAACAGTGTGAAAATAAATAACGAACATACTGGTAAACTCTACTCACTTAAATCCTAAATCCAAAATACGATCCAAGTCCACAAATCTCTCAACAACCAAAATGCAACCAACATCCAGCCGTGTATGTAGGAACGTACAGATGAATCTTTTTCATATGTTTGTCATCCGTGTAACTTATTTGTGCTGCAATTATCAGGATATAGAATGCACGTAAATACGTCGAGAATTTCCTCGATATATACATCAACTATTGCCTTCATCATAGGTAATGAGCACTGACTTCTGTTTAAAAGTGAAAGAATATACAATGCACACTAAGCAATGTTAACTTTCTTAATATGTGGAGACGCATATTGTGGGGGTCAATATAATCTAGATTGACATTAATCATTTCCTTGAGGCAGTTTATACGTGTATATATTCCTGATAGGTCATCAAGTTGATATCTACTCCACCTGAAATCGTTTCAAATATTCCTGCCAGACACACTAGATCTAGATTGAAACTGATCATTTCCTTGACAGTTTATACGTATATCCTCATGAAGGGTAATCAATATGACATTTAAACGATCTGAAATATGTTTAAAACTTCCTGCCAGACACACTATCTTTATAAGAACGTTTGGTTTTTATTCTAATACTGTCTCCTCTTGGCTTCATCCAACTTAAAGGCCATGCAGACTCAATCAAATCTGGATCCAAATAGCCTGTCTTGCCGATTGAGACTTCTGATAAGATAATCAAAGGGATAATGAGTTTCAGTGTCCGCCAGATTGAACAGATCAGCTGCACTATGCTCTGTATATTACAAGTAGTCACGATAATTGGAGGTCATAGGTTTGGTTTAAACTATAATATTTTGCGGACGTGATCTATTTTACTGCAAACATATCTACAATTAAAAAAGTACAGAGTTGGCTGTAATTTGTCAGTTTTGTGCCCGTGTTTATTTTAAGAGATAGTTCAGTAATGATATGAAATCAGACAGAAACATATGTCCAAAGCAATTTGTAGTAATCAACTTTCAGAAATACATATTTATTCTAAAATATTGATTCATCAATCATACAGCACATTTATAAATTCAAGATATTTTTTAATGACGCTTATCAGTTCAATAGCACTAAAATTATTTTTGAAAAATAACATGTCATAAAAATATGATACCAGAGGATACATAACCGACACCTCATCAACTAACCACTGCAACCCATTACAGAGACATCATCAACTAACCACTGCAACCCATTACAGAGACATCATCAACTAACCACTGCAACCCATTACCGACACATCATCAACTAACCACTGCAACCCATTACCGACACATCATCAACTAACCACTGCAACCCATTACCGACACATCATCAACTAACCACTGCAACCCATTACCGACACATCATCAACTAACCACTGCAACCCATTACAGATACATCATCAACTAACCACTGCAACCCATTACAGATACATCATCAACTAACCACTGCAAACCTATTACATTCCGTATACAGTCCATCGACGCTGGACAGACAGTTCAATCAGATCCCTTATGACATCATTGATCTCTACATGAAAGTAGGATTTATTTGCTTTGATCTAGAGGGATGTAAGAAGATTAAGGTGGGGAATACCTTCAATTCCATAATAAGATCTACCACTGAACCCACGGACTGGTACCCAAAGGCCGGTATTTACTGTGGACTGAGGTCTGATTAATGTTTAGACACGAGCGGATTCATGCCAAACGAATTAGTCTATTGGCTCTAAGCACTGTTATTTACCGAGACATAATACTACTTTAACTATCGAGTTCAAGGAACGGGGAAATCAGTAATGATAATGAATATGAATAACATTGAGGTCAAGGTCACCCAAATCAACTGGTGTCTGTGTATTCGCCACATGAAGACTGGAGCCAAATTTGAAGACTGTATGTGCAGCAGTTTATGAGATATTACGATATAACAACATTTTGCAACTGGTCAAAGTCTCGTAGTTACACCAAATGTACCTGTGTCTGTGTATTCCCCAAAATGAAGACAGTGATTGGTGCCAAATTTGAAGACACTCGGTGCAGCAGTTAATGATGTATTGTGCTACCAAACTGAGCTTCGCAGCGGCGGGGGACAAAAAGAATAAATTACAACTTATTTCCAATGACCATTACACAAGTATATTAGCCTTACACAATGCTTAGCGTTCGTGATGACTGAGCACATTCTCTTCCCACAGAGGTTACTCCCTTCAGATTTCCGATCATAAGTTCTCTTCTACTTGACCTGAATTCGATGGACTGTCCTGATTGGATGCAATTGAATCTAGTTCGGCAATCGGCGACGCCGTTGTAAAAGTGACATTTTCCAATGACACGTCATGATGATAAAATAAATGTGAGATAAACGTTTTCTCGTTTAATGTGTTTCCTCGAGGTATGGTATTTGACTTTGTGAAAACAAATGATCATGAGTATACTGATAAATAAAAGAATATTAAATCTGAGACAAAAACCAAAAATAGTTCATTAGTGATATTTACATCAGACATATTCAAAGGACATATGCTAATTAGCAAGACCCTTAAGAGTCAAGCGCCTAGATCTTTAAAGTCACTCGGTCGACTTGGCAGCTGAAAAATGAGTTTTCATTGGTCAAGAAGCAGGGCTACAGTATGAGGTCCCCTTTGCTGGAGTCGAGAAATTCAGGCTATCTAGAACAGAGGTTAGGGACGGATATATAAAGGGAGTAACCTCCGTGGGAAACGAATGGACGGAGTAATGTCAGACTCAACCCTGACGTCCTGTGATGGCAGTTTGAAGTCAAACTTAAGAATATTTGTAAAATTCGGGCGTCGCTTATTCAATATCCGTGTGTATAGTTTGGATCTGTAAAGTAAATAAGCATGAATTTAGATTTAAAAAAATTTTGAAATATTATGAAGGTCAACATGCTAGG
Organism: Gibbula magus; assembly: GCA_936450465.1. Classification (NCBI taxonomy): domain Eukaryota; kingdom Metazoa; phylum Mollusca; class Gastropoda; order Trochida; family Trochidae; genus Gibbula; species Gibbula magus. Next base: position 1,352,721 of record OW388299.1, read on the forward strand.
TTTCATCATACGAACTCAGTGTAGACAATGGGGCACATGTCACATCATGCTAGGTTTCATCATATGAACTAGGTGTAGACAATCGGGCACATGTCACATCATGCTAGGTTTCATCATACGAACTCAGTGTAGACAATGGGGCACATGTCACATCATGCTAGGTTTCATCATATGAACTCAGCGTAGACAATGGGGCACATGTCACATCATGCTAGGTTTCATCATACGAACTCAGTGTAGACAATGGGGCACATGTCACATCATGCTAGGTTTCATCATATGAACTAGGTGTAGACAATCGGGCACATGTCACATCATGCTATGTTTCATCATACGAACTCAGTGTAGACAATGGGGCACATGTCACATCATGCTAGGTTTCATCATATGAACTCAGCGTAGACAATGGGGCACATGTCACATCATGCTAGGTTTCATCATACGAACTCAGTGTAGACAATGGGGCACATGTCACATCATGCTAGGTTTCATCATACGAACTCAGTGTAGACAATGGGGCACATGTCACATCATGCTAGGTTTCATCATATGAACTCAGCGTAGACAATGGGGCACATGTCACATCATGCTAGGTTTCATCATACGAACTCAGTGTAGACAATGGGGCACATGTCACATCATGCTAGGTTTCATCATACGAACTCAGTGTAGACAATGGGGCACATGTCACATCATGCTAGGTTTCATCATACGAACTTAGTGTAGACAATGGGGCACATGTCACATCATGCTAGGTTTCATCATACGAACTCAGTGTAGACAATGGGGCACATGTCACATCATGCTAGGTTTCATCATACGAACTCAGTGTAGACAATGGGGCACATGTCACATCAAGCTAGGTTTCATCATATGAAGTCAGTGTAGACAATGGGGCACATGTCACATCAAGCTAGGTTTCATCATACGAACTCAGTGTAGACAATGGGGCACATGTCACATCATGCTAGGTTTCATCATACGAACTCAGTGTAGACAATGGAGCACATGTCACATCATGCTAGGTTTCATCATATGAACTCAGTGTAGACAATGGGGCACATGTCACATCATGCTAGGTTTCATCATATGAACTCAGCGTAGACAATGGGGCACCTGTCACATCATGCTAGGTTTCATCATACGAACTCAGTGTAGACAATGGGGCACATGTCACATCATGCTAGGTTTCATCATACGAACTCAGTGTAGACAATGGGGCACATGTCACATCATGCTAGGTTTCATCATATGAACTCAGCGTAGACAATGGGGCACATGTCACATCATGCTAGGTTTCATCATACGAACTCAGTGTAGACAATGGGGCACATGTCACATCATGCTAGGTTTCATCATACGAACTCAGTGTAGACAATGGGGCACATGTCACATCATGCTAGGTTTCATCATACGAACTTAGTGTAGACAATGGGGCACATGTCACATCATGCTAGGTTTCATCATACGAACTCAGTGTAGACAATGGGGCACATGTCACATCATGCTAGGTTTCATCATACGAACTCAGTGTAGACAATGGGGCACATGTCACATCAAGCTAGGTTTCATCATATGAAGTCAGTGTAGACAATGGGGCACATGTCACATCAAGCTAGGTTTCATCATACGAACTCAGTGTAGACAATGGGGCACATGTCACATCATGCTAGGTTTCATCATACGAACTCAGTGTAGACAATGGAGCACATGTCACATCATGCTAGGTTTCATCATATGAACTCAGTGTAGACAATGGGGCACATGTCACATCATGCTAGTTTTCATCATATGAATTCAGTGTAGACAATGGGGCACCTGTCACATCATGCTAGGTTTCATCATACGAACTCAGTGTAGACAATGAGGCACATGTCACATCATGCTAGGTTTCATCATATGAACTCAGTGTAGACAATGGGGCACATGTCACATCATGCTAGGTTTCATCATACGAACTCAGTGTAGACAATGGGGGCACATGTCACATCATGCTAGGTTTCATCATATGAACTCAGTGTAGACAATAGGGCACATGTCACATCATGCTAGGTTTCATCATATGAACTCAGTGTAGACAATGGGGCACATGTCACATCAAGCTAGGTTTCATCATATGAACTCAGTGTAGACAATGGGGCACATGTCACTTCAAGCTACTTTTCATCATACGAACTCAGTGTAGACAATGGGGCACATGTCACATCAAGCTAGGTTTCATCATATGAACTCAGTGTAGACAATGGGGCACATGTCACATCAAGCTAGGTTTCATCAAATGAACTCAGTGTAGACAATGCGGCACATGTCACATCATGCTAGGTTTCATCATATGAACTCAGTGTAGACAATGGGGCACATGTCACATCATGCTAGGTTTCATCATACGAACTCAGTGTAGACAATGGGGCACATGTCACATCATGCTAGGTTTCATCATACGAACTCAGTGTAGACAATGGGGCACATGTCACATCATGCTAGGTTTCATCATACGAACTTAGTGTAGACAATGGGGCACATGTCACATCATGCTAGGTTTCATCATACGAACTCAGTGTAGACAATGGGGCACATGTCACATCATGCTAGGTTTCATCATACGAACTCAGTGTAGACAATGGGGCACATGTCACATCATGCTAGGTTTCATCATACGAACTCAGTGTAGACAATGGGGCACATGTCAGATCATGCACGGTTTCATCATACGAACTCAGCGTAGACAATGGGGCACATGTCACATCATGCTAGGTTTCATCATACGAACTCAGTGTAGACAATGGGGCACATGTCACATCAAGCTAGGTTTCATCATAAGAACTCAGAGTAGACAATGGGGCACATGTCACATCAAGCTAGGTTTCATCATACGAACTCAGTGTAGACAATGGGGCACATGTCACATCATGCTAGGTTTCATCATACGAACTCAGTGTAGACAATGGAGCACATGTCACATCATGCTAGGTTTCATCATACGAACTCAGTGTAGACAATGGGGCACATGTCAGATCATGCACGGTTTCATCATACGAACTCAGCGTAGACAATGGGGCACATGTCACATCATGCTAGGTTTCATCATACGAACTCAGTGTAGACAATGGGGCACATGTCACATCAAGCTAGGTTTCATCATATGAAGTCAGTGTAGACAATGGGGCACATGTCACATCAAGCTAGGTTTCATCATACGAACTCAGTGTAGACAATGGGGCACATGTCACATCATGCTAGGTTTCATCATACGAACTCAGTGTAGACAATGGAGCACATGTCACATCATGCTAGGTTTCATCATACGAACTCAGTGTAGACAATGGGGCACATGTCACATCATGCTAGGTTTCATCATATGAACTCAGCGTAGACAATGGGGCACATGTCACATCAAGCTAGGTTTCATCATACGAACTCAGTGTAGACAATGGGGCACATGTCACATCATGCTAGGTTTCATCATACGAACTCAGTGTAGACAATGGGGCACACGTCACATCATGCTAGGTTTCATCATACGAACTCAGTGTAGACAATGGGGCACATGTCACATCATGCTAGGTTTCATCATATGAACTCAGTGTAGACAATGGGGCAAATGTCACATCATGCTAGGTTTCATCATATGAACTCAGTGTAGACAATGGGGCAAATGTCACATCATGCTAGGTTTCATCATATGAACTCAGTGTAGACAATTTAAGTAGCATTGACTTGATTAGATAATGCCTCATAAACAAGAATACTTACGAGCTTAGTTTGAAACATTGAAGACATACAACCCCACGTGAACTGAACATACAAACATCGAAGACATACAACCCCACGTGTACTGAACATACAAACATTGAAGACATACAACCCCACGTGTACTGAACATGCAAACATTGAAGACATACAACCCCACGTGTACTGAACATACAAACATTGAAGACATACAACCCCACGTGTACTGAACATGCAAACATTGAAGACATAAAACCCCACGTGTACTGAACATGCAAACATTGAAGACATACAATCCCACGTGAACTGACCATACAAAAATTGAAGACATACAACCCCACGTGTACTGAACATACAAACATTGAAGACATACAACCCCACGTGTACTGAACATGCAAACATTGAAGACATACAACCCCACGTGTACTGAACATGCAACATTGAAGACATACAACCCCAAGTGTACTGAACATGCAAACATTGAAGACATACAATCCCACGTGTACTGAACATACAAACATTGAAGACATACAACCCAACGTGTACTGAACATGCAAAAATTGAAGACATACAACCCCACGTGTACTGAACATGCAACATTGAAGACATACAATCCCACGTAAACTGAACATACAAACATTGAGGACATACAACCCCACGTGTACTGAACATGCAAAAATTGAAGACATACAATCCAACGTAAACTGAACATGCAATCATCGAAGACATACAACCCCACGTGTACTGAACATGCAAACATTGAAGACATACAATCCAACGTAAACTGAACATGCAAACATTGAAAACATACAATCCCACGTGTACTGACCATACAAACATTGAACACATACAATCCCACGTGTACTGAACATGCAAACATTGAAGACATACAACCCCACGTGTACTGAACATACAAACATCGAAGACAAACAACCCCACGTGTTCTGAACATGCAAACATTGAAGACATACAACCCCACGTGTACTGAACATACAAACATTGAAGACATACAACCCCACGTGTACTGAACATGCAAACATTGAAGACATATAACCCCACGTGTACTGAACATGCAAACATTGAAGACATACAATCCCACGTGAACTGACCATACAAAAATTGAAGACATACAACCCCACGTGTACTGAACATACAAATATTGAAGACCTACAACCCCACGTGTACTGAACATGCAAACATTGAAGACATACAACCCCACGTGTACTGAACATGCAACATTGAAGACATACAACCCCAAGTGTACTGAACATGCAAACATTGAAGACATACAATCCCACGTGTACTGAACATGCAAACATTGAAGACATACAACCCAACGTGTACTGAACATGCAAAAATTGAAGACATACAACCCCACGTGTACTGAACATGCAACATTGAAGACATACAATCCCACGTAAACTGAACATACAAACATTGAGGACATACAACCCCACGTGTACTGAACATGCAAACATTGAAGACATACAATCCAACGTAAACTGAACATGCAATCATCGAAGACATACAACCCCACGTGTACTGAACATGCAAACATTGAAGACATACAATCCAACGTAAACTGAACATGCAAACATTGAAAACATACAATCCCAAGTGTACTGACCATACAAAAATTGAACACATACAATCCCACGTGTACTGAACATGCAAACATTGAAGACATACAACCCCACGTGTACTGAACATGCAAACATTGAAGACATACAACCCCACGTGTACTGAACATGCAAACACTGAAGACATACAACCCCACGTGTACTGAACATGCAAAAATTGAAGACATACAACCCCACGTGAACTGATCATACAAACATTGAAGACATAAAACCCCACGTGTACTGATCATACAAACATTGAAGACATACAAGCCCACGTGTACTGATCATACAAACATTGAACACATACAATCCCACGTGTACTGATCATACAAACACTGAAGACATACAATCCCACATGAACTGAACATACAACACTTTGAGGACATACAATCCCACGTGAACTGAAGATACAACACGTTATAGACATACAATCCCACGTGAACTGACCATACAACACGTTGAAGACATACAATCCCACGTTAACTGATCATACAACACGTTGAAGACATAGAATCCCGTGTGATCTGACCGTGCAGATGTTCTGTTCCAGCTCCAAAAACAATATGACCCTCCAAATCGTCAGAATCCTGCTACATCCGGGTATTTGTATCCAGACCTCAGCACCCTGATTGTCTCATCGGCTTTACCTCGTACCTCGCTTTAAATAACCAGTTCATGACTGTATTTAAAATCAACAAATAATTGCAGAGCCCGAATGAGAAGACCGAGCATTAAATTTCAAATCAACAATTTCATTGCTACATGCTCATACTCTCTTCACTTGATGGGTGCAAAGACCTGCAAATCTATTTTAGAGCGTCGCACTTCACTTTTATATCATGTTTAATATGCTTTTTAGTATTGGTTAGAAATGTTATTTTTCTTTTATGTCTGATGCCTTTTTGTACATATGTTTAAGAATGCCTTTTAACTAGTGTAGTAATTTATTTAAATGTCATATCTTATCTTATATCGTGTATATTATCATAGCAGTTTTATAGCATGTATATAGTCTCTCATAACCCTTCTTTACAGGGTGGCTCTTCATTGTTTTAATGTACTATTTCATGATTGTATTTTTACGGAAATGTTGAGGTGAGACTCAAATAAAGAATCTGTCAGTCTGTCTACCTGTCTGTCTGTCTGCTAGACATGAGCGACGAGTAGTGAGCCGGTAAAGTCACGCTGCAACAGCTGGGTAGATAACCAGGGAATAGGAGCAGCGTTGTGGATACGTACACTACCCTGGTGTAGCAGGCTGAACCATCCAACACCCATCATACGTCTGGTGAAATGGTCTATTGTCACAAATTGCAAAGAATTTAGCTTGATTTAAATCAATAAAGCGTCAATTTAGTATTCGCAAAATGCATTGACAGTTAATGATATGAGAGTGTATTTTCCTAAATTAATAATGAATAACTAGATTTAGTTTGGGTCACAAGTGTTTAAGTAAGGGTCTCCTGGTTGTGAACTCTCACTCGTGACACTGAAGACACTTGAAACTTGAAGTATTAACCTCCTTTCCAGAAGGTTTAACTAGACATTAGACAGTTCACTAACAGTCTGATAGAATGATATTGAACAGCATGAAATCTTCTTTGACTTTCTAGAGACAGTTTCAGTATAAAATAGAGCTGTTTATGGAAAGGACTGACTTTATAGATGTTTGACTATTTCCATTTGATTCTGCCTTTGATCCATTTCAGCTGTCAACAAGCTCATCGGAAATATATTCATTTATCAACAACACCCAATGCCTCTGCCTCTGGTGATTAAATTAGACATTTGTAGCTTTTAGAATATATGTGTGATCCTATTGTATCTCTATTGTATTTCTTTTGTATCCTACTTGAAGTGTGTATTGTTAATCTGACTTATTTCGTGTTTTATTCATTACAATTTGAATAATATAACATTTGTTGGTTTGCATTCCCTAGTTTCTTCTTGGGACTGAATTGTCTAATTTAGTAATTGTAACATTTAACCGTTCTTAACAAACATTGCCCGGGTGGGGTTGTCTTCTAATGCAATGATTGATGCCTCGTGCTGTGCGCCATCTGCTGGTTCACGTCCACTTCCTGCCATACACCGAGCCCCAGGAAGTCAGTGCACCGGAACATTCTAAAAAGGACAATGTTATGACATTGACAAAGTTTTAATTGCGCAACTTTTTTTTATCGACGTTAGCACCAGCTGATGCCGTCATGTTATCCCTCCAAGCGATCTGATTGGATGATGAGGACCTCGTGCAGTGAAGGAACAACTAATAGCTCACATGCGTGGAACATGACAAATGCAGAAGAATAACATTATCCGGAAATAATGAAGTGTTGGACAGCATGGACATAAAAATAGTTACTTACTGAGAACTTGAATTGAAGAGAGTATTCTGAAGTACATGGCAGCATATATCCTTCAACTTCCCCACGCAAGGCATAACTCCATCACTGGCTGATTTAAGCCTTGCAGTATTTCCCTCGCTATTCCGTGCTAAGTTAGTGGAGATCTGCACCTGAAATGCTCCGATTCCCTAGCACGTAAACTCAAATGAAATCCGTCAAGCCTTAAATCGACCTGTAATTGAGACTGGCAAGAGTTTGCCTTGCGTTGGGAAGTTGCTATTCTCCCTATCATCAAAACTTTCACAAGAGGTGCAGGACTGAGATGATTACTGATTTCAATGTAAATTGCTTTCTGATATGGAACAGTAACCAACAATGAACCGAATGTTGAATGCTTAAAGGCACTGTAGCACTTTTTTTTCAAATTTTTTTTTTCAAATTTCCCATTTATAATGAAAGTTTATGTCATTTATATTTACTTTAGGAGATATAACATCTTATTATACAAACCAATTATACGTAGTGGTAATAACGGTGTTGCGTATAAAGCAAACGTTGCATGGGGGCGATTTTATTGTGAACACAATTTATTATTTCGAATGACAAAAACGATTCCCATGGCTTTACGGAACCATGTACACTCATTTGAAACTTGATTTTCAGAAGATTTTAGCGTGTTTTACTATTGGTGACATTATTTTTCAAATACATTTCGTCGACTTATTTGAGCGAAAAAACGTGCTACAGCGCCTTTAAACATCTACAGACGAACATGTTATTGGTGTAAACAATACTGCAAATAAAACACCTCTGAAGAGCATTATATCCATATATATAATGGCACTGCTTCAAGCAACAAGTCATGCTACAAGTTAAGAGATAACAAGAAGAGTCTAGGTTAAACTTGTTTACTCTGAATGCAGATACCCATCAAGAAGTCGAGATCTCCTTTATTATATTTAGTTTGATATCTGCCTGCACAGGTACAATCAGGAGTAAGGCAGGTATTGTATCCAGTCAGGCTTTTTGTCATCGGTATATTAAATCATCAATGTTAAAGTAAAATCAATCATAATTACATCAAACACTTTACAAACAAAACATCACTATACTGCACCAAAAGAAACTGTGTTCAATACAAGCTACACTAAATATTTACACTTTATTGTTTGTCTATAAGCATTACACTGAGCTCGGTTCATCACTGGGGAAACAACGAGTCCATGTGGCTAAAGTAGAAGGGGTAATGATCAAATAGAAGCAGAGAGGTAATTAAACATTTTTAAGGTAATGATCAAATAGAAACAAAGAGGTAATGTTCTTTGATCCAATACTAGTTTAAATAAAGCTGGAAACATCACACACGTTTTATGTGTCACTCAAATCATATCATTCAGTAGGTTAAGATTCCATGTAGTAATCACCAAGCTCTGCTCATCAGTGTATGATCGCTGCTGCCAGGGACCGCTCTGTGAGTGGAGTGCTTGCTATGATTATATAAAATTATGAACAGATCTCTCGCTCCATTATGCTTCATTAATGGACAGCTGCACTCTACACCAAGTTTTTAAACTGGAAATTTCACATTTTATTTCAAAATTAAGTACGTTTGTTAAATAAACAATACTGAGAGTGCAATTCGATATTTCATCATCAGAATTCAAGCGAAGTAATCACCAGAATATGATGTCAAACATATCCCTTGGCCACAACAGTCAAATTAATTTTGTAGGAAAGTTAAATCAAGGCCAGTAATATATTTGTTTTATACTTTTGTTGACATTTCTTTGATTGGCGTTCTGAGGTGATGACGAATGAAGACAGGAAGATGGAACAATATTAGAATCGTTGTTGAAACGTCACCCACATAGAATAAAGAAGTTGTTGAAACGTCACCCACATAGAATAAAGAAGTTGTTGAAACGTCACCCACATAGAATAAAGAAGTTGTTGAAACGTCACCCACATAGAATAAAGAAGTTGTTGAAACGTCACCCACATAGAATAAAGAAGTTGTTGAAACGTCACCCACATAGAATAAAGAAGTTGTTGAAACGTCACCCACATAGAATAAAGAAGTTGTTGAAACGTCACCCACATAGAATAAAGAAGTTGTTGTAACGTCACCCACATAGAATAAAGAAGTTGTTGAAACGTCACCCACATAGAATAAAGAAGGTGTTGAAACGTCACCCACATAGAATAAAGAAGTTGTTGAAACGTCACCCACATAGATTACAGAAGTTGTTGAAACGTCACCCACATAGAATACAGAAGTTGTTGTAACGTCACCCACATAGAATAAAGAAGTTGTTGAAACGTCACCCACATAGAATAAAGAAGTTGTTGAAACGTCACCCACATAGAATAAAGAAGTTGTTGAAACGTCACCCACATAGAATAAAGAAGTTGTTGAAACGTCACCCACATAGAATAAAGAAGTTGTTGAAACGTCACCCACATAGAATAAAGAAGTTGTTGAAACGTCACCCACATAGAATAAAGAAGTTGTTGAAACGTCACTCACATAGAATAAAGAAGTTGTTGAAACGTCACCCACATAGAATAAAGAAGTTGTTGAAACGTCACTCACATAGAATAAAGAAGTTGTTGAAACGTCACCCACATAGAATAAAGAAGTTGTTGAAACGTCACCCACATAGAATAAAGAAGTTGTTGAAACGTCACCCACATAGAATAAAGAAGTTGTTGAAACGTCACCCACATAGAATAAAGAAGTTGTTGAAACGTCACCCACATAGAATAAAGAAGTTGTTGAAACGTCACCCACATAGAATAAAGAAGTTGTTGAAACGTCACCCACATAGAATAAAGAAGTTGTTGAAACGTCACCCACATAGAATAAAGAAGTTGTTGAAACGTCACCCACATAGAATAAAGAAGTTGTTGAAACGTCACCCACATAGAATAAAGAAGTTGTTGAAACGTCACCCACATAGAATAAAGAAGTTGTTGAAACGTCACCCACATAGAATAAAGAAGTTGTTGAAACGTCACCCACATAGAATAAAGAAGTTGTTGAAACGTCACCCACATAGAATAAAGAAGTTGTTGAAACGTCACCCGCATAGAATAAAGAAGTTGTTGAAACGTCACCCGCATAGAATAAAGAAGTTGTTGAAACGTCACCCACATAGAATAAAGAAGTTGTTGAAACGTCACCCACATAGAATAAAGAAGTTGTTGAAACGTCACCCACATAGAATAAAGAAGTTGTTGAAACGTCACCCACATAGAATAAAGAAGTTGTTGAAACGTCACCCACATAGAATAAAGAAGGTGTTGAAACGTCACCCACATAGAATAAAGAAGTTGTTGAAACGTCACCCACATAGAATAAAGAAGTTGTTGAAACGTCACCCACATAGAATAAAGAAGGTGTTGAAACGTCACCCACATAGAATAAAGAAGGTGTTGAAACGTCACCCACATAGAATAAAGAAGTTGTTGAAACGTCACCCACATAGAATAAGGAAGTTGTTGAAACGTCACCCACATAGAATAAAGAAGGTGTTGAAACGTCACCCACATAGAATAAGGAAGTTGTTGAAACGTCACCCACATAGAATAAAGAAGTTGTTGAAACGTCACCCACATAGAATAAAGAAGTTGTTGAAACGTCACCCACATAGAATAAAGAAGTTGTTGAAACGTCACTCACATAGAATAAAGAAGTTGTTGAAACGTCACCCACATAGAATAAAGAAGTTGTTGAAACGTCACCCACATAGAATAAAGAAGTTGTTGAAACGTCACCCACATAGAATAAAGAAGTTGTTGAAACGTCACCCACATAGAATAAAGAAGTTGTTGAAACGTCACCCACATAGAATAAAGAAGTTGTTGAAACGTCACCCACATAGAATAAAGAAGTTGTTGAAACGTCACCCACGTAGAATAAAGAAGTTGTTGAAACGTCACCCACATAGAATAAAGAAGTTGTTGAAACGTCACCCACATAGAATAAAGAAGTTGTTGAAACGTCACCCACGTAGAATAAAGAAGTTGTTGAAACGTCACCCACGTAGAATAAAGAAGTTGTTGAAACGTCACCCACATAGAATAAAGAAGTTGTTGAAACGTCACCCACATAGAATAAAGAAGTTGTTGAAACGTCACCCACGTAGAATAAAGAAGTTGTTGAAACGTCACCCACGTAGAATAAAGAAGTTGTTGAAACGTCACCCACGTAGAATAAAGAAGTTGTTGAAACGTCACCCACGTAGAATAAAGAAGTTGTTGATCAGTAAGATGTGTCTTCGTTCTTTTGTATAATTTGAAATCAAACGCATACATTGTTTTTATTTAAATAATCAGAGATAAAGGAATCGTATAATCCCAATATTCATTGCTGATTTTATACTTTCTATTTTCACATAATGTAGCCATCATGTGAGTCTGAGGATAAACATTAAATATATTTCTAAATGATGTACATTACTGATGTAAGTATTGAATGGAACAAAGCATCGTCACATCATCTGCTCATATAGCCACATATTCGACTTACAGAGAAACATATTTTTGAGTTAACAATATTATATTCTCTTGGGAAAAAATATAATGTAAATTATATATCTGTAAATGCTAACCTTAGCTTCCCTAAGACAATGAACGGGCTCTTGTTCGTCAGTTCTTACCAGTTATTCTGTTCACTGAACACCCTTGGACTGAAATACTTCCAACATAATACACATCACAGTTGTGTTCCCCAGAGATCAGTTCCCGAGAATAACCTGTCACCATCAAAAACAAAAAAAATCTTATGATTGTCCCATTACAATTCTAGCCATACTTGTCCAATAATACTTTTTCTCCTAATGAAGTTAGTTGGCATCAAATGGGATTTGTAAGTCGGTGTATGCATATAAGAACACCTTCTCATAAATAATGCACATACGTGATTAGATCTTTTAACAGTGTTTCCTTAATGGGAATTATCTAAGAATATGTTATATAATACAAAAATAACACGTAAATTTACTATAACCCAATCTTAACATTCAAAGGGAAAACATTGACATCATTTACGTGACACAGTAAATGTAATAAAATAATAAACAAATAGGAAAAGTGAAAAGTGGACATCCAATCATGTCATTAAGCTTGTTCTCAACAAATAATTATGTAATTTATTTGGGATAAACAAATATGAAGAAAACATATATATAGGATGGTCTTCAGGTTTGCGTCCTTTGATTTATGCCTTATTTTCTTTCTTTCTTTTCTACTTCATGTTATCAAAATTTTAACCCAATCATACATCAATAAATCAATAAATACTTGAGAACTTAAATAAACTAGAAATATGTGCATGTGATGCACTGTGATGTCCCCCGCTCCAATTTTCAATCAAAACTAATCATCTAACCTTACTTAACAATGCCAGAGGGAAAAAAAACACCTTTACTTTAATTGAAAAAGGTTACTCTATTAGCATAAATCGACTGCACATAAAAAAAAGAAAAAAGATGGTAATAAATCTAATCTAATCTATATCTGTCATAAAGAGATCACGGCCCTGATCTACAAGAAGGGCTCAAGTCACAAAATTTAACATATCTCAATAAAAAAAATTCAGAACAACCAAATAGCAAATGGCACCACTCCACCACTAGGTCTAACCACATACCAAGTTTCGTAAAGAAATACTTGATAGATTTGAAATAGAGGCCGGAAAACGTCCCTACCCCCAATATGCACTAAGTTTAAATTGTTGCCATGGAAACCAGTAAAAATTTAAAAAATCAGAATAGCCAAAGTAGCAAAAGGCACCACTCTATCACTAGGTCTAAGCAAATACCAAGTTTGATGAAAAAATATTGAACGGTTTTGGAGATAGAGGCCGGAAAAGGTCCCTACCCTCAATATGCACTAAGTTCAAATTGTTTCCATGGAAACCAGAAAAAATAAAAAAAAATTCAGAATAACCAAAATAGCAAAAGGCACCACTCCACCACTAGGTCTAACCACATACCAAGTTTCGTAAAGAAATACTAGATAGATTTTGAAAAAGAGGCCGGAAAAGGTCCCTTCCCCCAATTTGCACTAAGTTCAAATTGTTTCAATGGAAACAAGAACATTTTTTTAAAAATTCAGAATAATCAAAATAGCAAAAGGCACCACTCCACCACTAGGTCTAACCACATACCAAGTTTCGTGAAAAAATATTGAACGGCTTTTGAGATATGGCCCGGAAAAGAAAGCATTTCGGAACAACGGAATGACGGACGGAGGTGAAAACATTATGTCTCCCGGGGGACATAATTAATTTACCACACAATGGTTGCACTTTATTCTAAAGGTTAAAGTAAAGGATTCGGGCATTGGTGCAGTTGGAAATCTAATGAGATGTGTTGGTTTAACAGATTCTTTTTTTTTTAAAAAGCAGATGTTGATTTTCACAAGGACAAGCATGACGGAGCTTCCACTGTTCTCAATTATCAGGATATAGAATGCACGTAAACACTTAAAGAATTTCCTCGATATATACATCAACGATTGCCTTCATCATAGGTAATGAGCACTGACTTCTGGTTAAAAGTAAAATAATATACAATGCACACTAAGCAATGTTAACTTTCTTAATATGTGGAGACGCATATTGTGGGGGTCAATATAATCTAGATGGGCATTAATCGTTTCCTTGAGGCAGAGTTTATACGTGTATATGCCTGATAGGTCATCACGTTGATATCTACTCCACCTGAATCCGTTAAAAATATTCCTGCCAGACACACTAGATCTAGATTGAAACTGATCATTTCCATGACAGTTTATACGTATATCCTCATGAAGGGTAATCAATATGACATTTAAACGATCTGAAATATGTTTAAAACTTCCTGCCAGACAGACTATCTTTATAAGAACGTTTGGTTTTTATTCTAATACTGTCTCCTCTTGGCTTCATCCAACTTAAAGACCATGCAGACTCAATCAAATCTGGATCCAAATAGCCTGTCTTGCCGATTGAGACTTCTGATAAGATAACCAAAGGGATAATGAGTTTCAGTGTCCGCCAGATTGAACAGATCAGCTGCACTATGCTCTGTATATTACAAGTAGTCACGATCATTGGAGGTCATAGGTTTGGTTTAAACTATAATATTTTGCTGACGTGATCTATTTTACTGCAAACATATCTACAATTAAAAAAAGTACAGGGTTGGCTATCATTTGTCAGTTTTGTGCCCGTGTTTATTTTAAGAGATAGTTCAGTAATTATATGAAATCAGACAGAAACATATGTCCAAAGCAATTTGTAGTAATCAACTTTAGAAATACATATTTATTTTAAGAATTGATTCATCGATCATACAGCACATTTATAAATTCAAGATATTGTTAATGACGCTTATCAGTTCAATAGCACTAAAATTATTTTTGAAAAATAACATGTCATAAAAATATGATACCAGAGGATACATTACCGACACATCATCAACTAACCACTGCAACCCATTACAGAGACATCATCAACTAACCACTGTAACCCATTACAGAGACATCATCAACTAACCACTGCAACCCATTACAGAGACATCATCAACTAACCACTGCAAACCCATTACAGAGACATCATCAACTAACCACTGCAACCCATTACAGAGACATCATCAACTAACCACTGCAACCCATTACAGAGACATCAACTAACCAATGCAGCCCATTACAGAGACATCATCAACTAACCACTGCAAACCCATTACACAGACATCATCAACTAACCACTGCAACCCATTACAGAGACATCAACTAACCACTGCAGCCCATTACAGAGACATCATCAACTAACCACTGCAGCCCATTACAGAGACATCATCAACTAACCACTGCAACCCATTACATTCCGTATACAGTCCATGCATCTCCATCTGACAACCGAAGGTGCGCAGAAACAAAGGCGTTTTACCTCTTTAATCAGTCAGACGTGTAGGCGCGGCCAGCAACAGTCGTTCTTGCAGGGAGATACAGAATAGAATATCTTCCAGGATTTCTCTTACCTTTTCGTACAGCTACTTCACGTTTTTTTACTATAAACTCTTCTACTTCTGATTAACACACTAACACTTGACCAAACTAAGTGGCATCATTGCTGCAACTATTCCCAATAATAAAAGTACTTCTGTCTTGAATGAAACCGCTATATGTGTAAACTAAAGACTTGTAACGATTTGACATAAGAAACACTTATGTGCGGAAATGAATTTGTTTCACTAATCCATTAGCTAGTTGACTAAGTGTGAGGCGAGAGTTGTGTAGTAGAGTCAGGATCTCGCTGGACAGACAGTTCAATCAGATCCCTTATGACATCATTGATCTCTACATGAAAGTAGGATTTATTTGCTTTGATCTAGATGGATGTAAGAAGATTAAGGTGGGGAATACCTTCAATATCTGGATTTGTGTCCATAATAAGATCTACCACTGAACCCACAGACTGGTACCCAAAGGCTGGTATTTACTGTGGACTGAGGTCTGATTAATGTTTAGACACGAGCGGATTCATGCCAAACGAATTAGTCTATTGGCTCTAAGCACTCTTATTTACCGAGACATAATACTACTTTAACTATCGAGTTCAAGGAACGGGGAAATCAGTAATGATAATGAATATGAATAATATTGAGGTCAAGGTCACCAAAATCAACTGGTGTCTGTGTATTCGCCACATGAAGACTGGAACCAAATTTGAAGACTGTATGTGCAGCAGTTACTGAGATATTACGATATAACAACATTTTGCAACTGATCAAAGTCTCGTAGTTACACCAAATGTACCTGTGTCTGTGTATTCCCCAAATGAAGACAGTGATTGGTGCCAAATTTGAAGACACTCGGTGCAGCAGTTAATGATGTATTGTGCTACCAAACTGAGCTTCGCAGCGGCGGGGGACAAAAAGAATAAATTACAACTTATTTCCAATGACCATTACACAAGTATATTAGCCTTACACAATGCTTAGCGTTCGTGATGACTGAGCACATTCTCTTCCCACAGACGTTACTCCCTTCAGATTTCCGATCATAAGTTCTCTTCCACTTGACCTGAATTCGATGGACTGTCCTGATTGGATGCAATTGAATCTAGTTCGGCAATCAGCGACGCCGTTGTAAAAGTGACATTTTCCAATGACACGTCATGATGATAAAATAAATGTGAGATAAATGTTTTCTCGTTTAATGTGTTTCCTCGAGGTATGGTATTTGACTTTGTGAAAACAACTGATCATGAACATACTGATAAATAAAAGAATATTAAATCTGAGACAAATACCAAAAATAGTTCATTAGTGATATTTACATCAGACATATTCAAAGGACATATGCTAATTAGCAAGACCCTTAAGAGTCAAGCGCCTAGATCTTTCAAGTCACTCGGTCGACTTGGCAGCTGAAAAATGAGTTTTCATTGGTCAAGAAGCAGGGCTACAGTATGAGGTTCCCTTTTCCCCAGCTAGGGAATTTTGCTGGAGTCGAGAAATTCAGGCTATCTAGAACAGAGGTTAGGGACGGATATCTAAAGGGAGTAACCTCCGTGGGAAGAGAATGGACGGAGTAATGTCAGACTCAACCCTGACGTCCTGTGATGGCAGTTTGAAGTCAAACTTAAGAATATTTGTAAAATTCGGGCGTCGCTTAATCAATATCCGTGTGTATAGTTTGGATCTGTAAAGTAAATAAGCATGTATTTAGATATAAAATTGTTTTGAAATATTATGAAGGTCAACACCCCAAACTTATGACTACCTTAACTCTTAAACTCTCGTCTAACTCTAGTCGCCTGTATTTTAGTGTTAATGTTGTGTTAGTGTTGTGAATACGGGCCATATGCATCTTCGTACTTCAATCTTAATCACAAGTTTCGCCAATGGCCATTAGATTTAATATCACCAAAATAGAGCCATTGGCTCTGTACCTCACCAGCTATTACATTGTTCATTATCCCTAAGATAAAGGTCATGGAATAACAAGGCATTTCCCAGTCACCATTTTTACAATTTATAATCCATTTTGGCAAAGGTTTATCAATTCCAAATTTCAGTTTTTTGGATGCATTAGTTCTGCAGGGGAAGTCCAAAATACTGTGACTGTGAACGCATGTATTTATAATTAAGGTCAATCATTTTTTTCCAAATCAAGGTTAGATTTAACACCAAGAAGTTCAAAATCGCCCTTTTCCCAGTTTAATTTCCAATCATGACATATTTTCATCCTGCTTCGCTTTTTGGAGCCAAACCAAATGAGTCTGCTGTTATCAACATTAACCACTGGTAGGAAACTTGGTTACAGTGAGGGTGGAGTATCTGTGGTTATTGCGACAGAGGCCTTGTGATATGTAACAGAGTCTGTGTCATTTGTCACAGAGTCTTTGCATTATTGTACAGGGTTTTAGCTATGTGACATGATGAAATACAAATAACAGCTTTATAGTTTCTGGTATTTCAGATTATAACTTTCCACATCAAGACATAATGTAATCTTGAATCATTTGTATTCTCTTTGACAAACAAATCTAACGCATAGCTTTAATTAAATCCCAAACTGTAACTGAAGTAATTTTCGTGAGAAATATTAGAAAATTAGTAATAATAATAACATACAGCAATGTAAAATATAAAACGAATGTCCTGCAAATTTTTCAGTAAAATTCCAGCACAAGTATGCTTAAATAAACAAACACATTTCATAAATGTCACAGAGTCTTTATCACTTGTAACGGAGAATTTGTGATGGCAATATGATGGTAACGGAATTTGTTTATATTATTTTCTTTTCAAATAGGAAAAATCAATATGCCGCATGCATTGTTCATCAAAATTTCGTTGGTGAAACCTCATGTAATATCCATTCACCATCTGAACAAGTGTGTATATTAATACCCCTATAAAGGACAATATCGAATTCAGACATAAATACGAAGTATAAAACATACCAATACATATATAGCCCCCCTGACAAGGCCCAAACATGTTTATACATTTACAAGAATGTGAACTGAACAATTCTTTCCAGGAATAGTTGACACTATCATACTGCCAATGTTGTTGATACCGATGATGTGATAGAGGTATAGGATGTATTTGTTTATGTTACCCTTAAATTGCCATCTACATAATGGGGCCAGAAAAAGTATACCACATTTTCAAGTCAAACATTCGATTTTGAATGAAGATATATCTCGTAAAGAGATAAAAAAAAAAATCTTTCATTAATGAGAGTATGATATTTGTTCAACCACACATGGGGTGCTGAAACTGCTATTTCAAAGGGTTTTCACTTCACATAACGTTTGGTATTTAAGTTAAATTTTATGAAACATTGAAATCATGTTAAGGGGGATGCCAATTGTTGAACAAATACTGAGGTGAATCGATATTGAATGACTTAATTAGATTTGAAAAATACTTCTTTCCTCAAATTTGGTTATTATCGTACCCCTTCAAGCCTAGAAGACATGGATTACAAGAACTGTTGTCTGATATGTAACACATTATTTGCAGTAACGCATGGACGACATTTCCATGTCGTTGCAAGTGGTGATTGCCGTTAGAATAACACTGCTACTCAGTTATTTCTGAAGTAGTAACATTTCATCAAAACAGCAACATCCATGCCATCAGATTTTCCAATGAAGAAAAACAGTTCCGATGATCTTCTGCTTCCAGAAACAGGTTCAGGGAAATATCTTTATCCAATACGTTTATCATATTTGACGAATTAAGCCAATTAACATCCATTTTGTGATTGGAAATAATCGGTGATTATTAAGAAATTGTCCGTTACATCAATTTTATAATCACACATTTTCTGTGACACATTACAAAATTTCAGGTAACTGATATTTACGTTTTTGTACTGATAAAACACCGAATGCTTTATGATAAAAGAGGATGAACCCTAATGTTTTGTTTATACAATTCTATATGCACCGGTTACTTACAATATACCGAGAATTTATGAAAAACTATGAACTTTGTGGCAATTACTGGCTTGACGACATTATCGGTGGTTATTTGGTCATCATAAATTTAGTTGTCACTTGTGGATATATGTGTTAACTAACTGTTACTTCAATTCACTGACAACGTTGAGTTTGTATATCTGCATCCCATTTATTCCTGCTTACCCTTGACCTACCGAGGCTAAAATCGCAATGACTCTATAACATATCACAAGGACTCTGTCGCAATCATCACAAATACTCCACCCTCACTGTAACCAAGTTCCCTACCTGTGTTAACATTTAAACCAGAAAATATTGCGAAAACCGTTAACAAGTGTAACATTGCTTGTAAACTGCGCTCTGATTCGTCTAACGTACATGTCGTGTGGTCAGCAAACTAATCTATAAAGTATTCAACATTACAGAAAAACTATTTACGTACTATGTCACTACGTACTATTTATGTGCCTGTTGTTTCAAGTCACTCGAATGAATCCTTATTATGAATTAATATCCAAAATAAAGTTGAAATCGGTGGTAATGGTAGTAGTGTATTATGTTATCCCTACCTTTTCAAGTTATTCTTACTCCTACTTTTCCAAAACCACCTTTTTTTACATGAAGAGACTTGTCCTACCCTTTCCACAAACACTTTAATCTAAGCAATTTCAAAGCTTATCAATCCTTAGGTGTGCAGACACCTCTCTCTGTAATTAAAATAAAAATGTCAAACTTTAACAGTCGGGGGTATTAGTGAGCCATGCTAATTGTTTTGCTTGTTCCTTTAATATCGGTATCATTTCGTACCAGTATTGCCAGTACTTCGACGCTGAGAATGAATAGATGAGGACAGAGGGTCGCATTGGCGCCACCCCTTAAGATGTTGTGATGCAAATCCATTTATCAGGACACTTGACTGTATGTCATTATAGAAGACTTTAATCCATTTCTTAATGCAATCTCGAAAGTTATAAAGAGTTAGAGTCTTTTCTAGGAAATACAATTCTATAATATCGAATGCCTTTTCAAAGTCTAATGATAACAACAATCTGGGTATTTGAAACGTTTCTGTATACGCAATCAAACAAGAAAAAAGTGAGCATGGCTCACATACCCCCGCCATCCGCTATCCGTCCATTGAGAATAATAGATGTGAAGGTTACTATGTTTAAAAAAACAGCTTCAAGCATCATAATATTATCAAAAATAATTTAAGGAACTGACAGTTATTACAAAATTTCATTCACCCAGATGTAATATTTTTCAGGTAACTTAATTTTTCCCATTAGAGCATCACACCGGTAATTTGTAGTTCAATTACAGATTCAAGGGCTTCATAACTCATAAAACATAACATAAAATAATATTTCGGAACCGGACTGTGCACTCGATGAAGAGTATCATCTGGACTACCTTCATGTAAAATTTCATTCACCTAGATGTAATAGTTTCCGAGAAAACTTGTCCCAATTTGAGCATCACAGCTCTTTTGGTACAAAGTTCATTTTCGGATTCAAGGGCCATAACTCCGTAAAAAATAATATTTCGGAACTGGTTTTCGAACTCGATGAAGAGTATCATCTGGACTACCTCCATTTTAAATTTCATTCACCTACATGTAATAGTTTCCGAGAAAACCTGTCCCCATTGGAGCATCACAGTTCTTTTGGTACTAAGTTAAATTTCGGATTCAAGGGGTCATAACTCCGTAAAAAATAATATTTCGGAACTGGTTTTCGAACTCGATAAAGAGTATGGTCATGAGTACTCACAACCAAAATTTCAGTGAAAATGAACAGTATCCGAGAAAACTTGTCCCCATTGAACACAAAAAAACTAAGTAAAAATAAGTGACGTTTCCATGGAAACGACACAAAATTTAAATCTCAGAAAATTGAAAATTGTCTGTGCGCGATCGGAAGAACATGGTTAACAACTGTACAAAGTCTGGTTGATGTATCTTTGACGGTTTTTGAGAAAATTGACCGGACGGAAGGATGGACGGACGGATGGAATGACCGCAAAATACCCCCGCTATAATTATAGATCGGATGTCACACCGATGTCTATATCGCCAAGGGAAAGGTCATGTTGATATTTGAGTTGTTCTATACGTTCCTGTGCGTTGTTCAAATGCTTACAATTATACGTGACCATAGCAAATTCTTGGACTACGTTCAAATCCCCACATATTACAACTTGGTCACTTTTTAATGATTTTATCTGTTGATCAAGGATATCGTAAAACTCGGAGTCATTGTTATTTGGTCCATATGAAGTGATAATAGCCAGGTTTTATTTATATATGGTTCATTCAATAGTTATCCTATTCCCCCTATCGTCGGCGGTTATTTTATCAAGTTGAAAATCTAGATATTTCGAAAACAGAATGGCGACGACAAGTGCATTTCTTTAAATTAAAGGAACTGAAATAGCATTTCGTTGTGCCCCATTAATCACATATAGTTTGTTCCATGTTCTCCGTGAAATGAACATCTTGCAAGCAATAAATTGAGGAACGTTTGAATATTTGTTTTCTATTCAGTACGTCATGAATACCTCTACAGTTCATTGAAGTTTGTTTTACTTTGTCTGTTAGTCATTGTGTTTCATATTTAGTTCGTTCAACATATACTCAGACGTTGATTGTAGCAAAACAAAAACGTAGCTCATGGTTCTTAATGTCATATGAGATTGGATCAAAATGTAAGGAGAACTTCTAGAGGAGAGCAAAACAGCCATATTCCTGTTCAGATGATGAAAGGACCTATGTTGGAACTTGTGCATACACTCCCATGAAATTGTTTATTGCACAAGTCCTGTCTTTGCTGAATACACTCATAGAAAAGTTCCAGTCAGCTTATCGCATATTCCATAGTACTGGATATATAAGTCATAAAGCATATACGTGGGGCAGTGAATCAGGGCAATATGACAGCTCTCATATTGCTGGATTTGTCTTCAGCATTCGATACGATTGATCACAATCTACTTCTAGACAGACTCCGACATCAATATGGGATAGGTGGGACAGCACTGCAGTGGATATCATCTTTTATTACCCATATGGTTGAAAATAACCGAGTTAATATTATTGATATGAGCACATGTGCACATATCACGTTTGCTTAGCAACCATTGTTTAACCGCGACTTCCCGTCTGTGACGTCATAAAACGATTGTTCGTGACGTCACTGTAGCTTGCTGTCGCAAGAGAAGTGGGTCGTTTCCTGGTTAATTTTACGCGAATCAGGTGGAATAAAATGGGTAATAAAGAATTTATTACACTCGAAAGTGTGTCATATGGCTTTTACGAAACTCGTGCAAATTTATGTATAACCCTCGCTCTCGCTCGGGCAATACAAACATTCACACTCGTTTCGTAAAAGTCATATGACACACTTCCTCTGGTAATAATCTCTATATATTAAAGGAAGATCACAATTTTTGATGATTGGAAATGACAGGTCATCCGCTGTCAACTTGAAATATGGTGTCCCACAGGGATCTGTACTTGGTCCAGTGCTTTTAGTTCTCTATTGTGGCAGTACTTCAAACATCATCTCACAGCACCGCCTCCCCCACCATTCGTATGCTGATGACTGCCAGTTGTACGATCAATTTCATCATCAGAACTCAAAAGAGCTCTCTTGAATATAGCGAATTGTACCAGGTCATTGAAATCTTGGATAACAGAAAACAAATCAAAACTGAACAGTGATATAACTGAAGCAATTATTTTTGGAACTAAGCAGCAGCTAAAAACGGTTGATATAAGGAGCGTTAATGTGTCAGACATGGAAGTTCAGTTAACGAAGACTGTCAAGGATCTCGGTGTCTTGCTGGATCCAACACTTTCAATGGAAGCTCAGATTAACAATGTCTGCAACATTTGCTACTTGAACCTACGAGTGATTGGAAATATTCGTCTTTGATCACCAAGGAAGCTGCAAATTGTCTAGTCAGAGGTCTGGTACTGAGTAGACTCGATTACTGTAACAGTCTTTACGTCGGACTCCCGGATATTCTCCTTGACAAACTTCAAAAGGTACACAATACAGCAGCGCGAATCGTCTAAAGGATCGCACATTACTCCTGTCCTTAAACATCTTCACTGGCTTCCAAATTGAGCAAGGATTCAACTAAAAAAAATCTGTCTAATGCATAATTCTCTGCATGATCAATCGCCTGCCTATATATCAGAGATGATATCAATCTATGTCCCAGCACGGGAACTTAGATCAGAACATCAGAATCTACTGACAGTGCCGAAGTATAAACTCAAATGCTTTGGTCAGAAATGTTTTGAACATTTTGCTCCTAACATGTGGAACTCTCTTCCCAAAAACTCTGAAACTATCTCCAACACTTGAGTCATTCAAATCAAGTCTAAAAACCTATCTTTTTGTTTAGTTCTATGGTTTGTAAGGACCTTCATTTTCGCAGCATTTCTATACATGGACGTGTTATTGTTGTTTGT
This sequence comes from Gibbula magus, assembly GCA_936450465.1. NCBI lineage: Eukaryota > Metazoa > Mollusca > Gastropoda > Trochida > Trochidae > Gibbula > Gibbula magus. Next base: position 1,376,868 of record OW388299.1, read on the forward strand.
GTGAACTGAGCACATTCGAATGTGCATGACTATTATTATTATTTATTAGCATTATGATGTTTACCGCCTTGAGCATGCTTTCGAGCGTGGATACGTGCGCTTTATAAATATGCACTATTATTATTATTATTAAGTTGATGTGACGTTATGAACTTCATTCAGAATGTTTCTATGGGTCTCATTTTGGTAAAAATTCAAGGTATTGTATTTTTATCGGTTCCAAGGTGTTCCAAGAGCACATTTACAGTCCTTGCAAACTGTTCAACATGCAATCGGCCAATATCCATGTTTCCGAAAATTTCACGTTTCTTTGCCAAGCATTTACTTCTTATACATTGAGGCTGGAGTCACAATGTGGGGTCCTTTTCACAGAGCAAGAGTCGGATTACAGCATGAGTAATTTGAATTTTACCAGGCTCATGCAGATCATATTACCATGACAACCTGTGACGTGCATTTTAGTGAACTGATACCCTTTGACTTTGCAATGGTAACCATCTGTACTCCACAGTACCAATAGTTCAACACGTTCTCTGACATTTACTAATTATATGACATCACATAGGCCACTATGCAAACTATATGCATCTTAAAAACTCGCGTTTCTTTTGCTGCTCAGTATATTTATGATCTTAGTGCTCGCTGAAATGTGTTATGTTGTGATTAAATGTTTCTGTTCTGTCCTTGTGTGTTTTACGATGAAAACAAAATTTCATGAATTCTAAAAATGTTAGCTTTCTGTATCAAATGATTTTAGAGAAGTAGTTTAAAGTTTTTAGGGTAGACCCTCTGCCACGCCCATATTTGATCGGCGGGTCAGGTCCGAATGAACAAACTTGAGTCTACATGAAAGAAAGATATCATTCTGAAAATTTGAGTTAACTATGCCATCAAGTCTCGGAGAAGAAATCGTTTTAGGGTTTTCGGTAAACTGCCTGCCACGCTCATATTGTCTTTTTTTTAACAAACACTGATTTTCCAGATGCAAGGTACCTCCCGGGGTTTATATTATGGAGGATGGGGGATGGACGACAAACGGACGCCGGCCCATGCTATAAGCACATCTGGCCTAATATGTAAACTGTAACTAATCTTGAGACAGTTGAGCGATTGTACACCTACCCTAAGTAGGTTAGTTACACTCTCACACAGATAACATGGTTTACAACACTCTTGTCGGTCACTCGTGTTGAAAAAACAACATGATATATCTGCTTATCCTAATCTGTATTGTGTAAACCCTTTTCAGCAAAATAAGCTTGCTTTACAAAAAAGCGTTAGTGACCAAAGTTAGATCGATAAAAATATAATGGTTAATGGACAATGATTTCAGTTTGAGAGACTGGCTACATCGACTAAGCGGCGGAGTATTCAATGTTCGCGTGTGTGGTATACACCCAGTGACTCCTTTAAAAACAAATGCAAATCGACCCAGAAACTTTGTTTTTTTAGAAACAGAAAAACACACTTCAGCTTATCAATTAATATAAGTGTTGCCAAAGCAACCAAATCCTTTGTGAGGTGAATAGCATGGCAACAACATATGCACATAGAACTTAATTAAGCACCACCTAATATGTTCAGTGATACAAATATACATAGTAACGGATATGTATTGTTAGATGGTAATTGGTATGGAACTGCATTTCCTTTCAACAGTGTTAGGGTTTTCTGTGAGGTCAATCGCACTAACACACCCTACAATGCATGTGAAGCACACCACCCACGAATTTCTGAAATTACAGTTTTTAAATCGTTCTTGAAATCAGTATAAATCTTGGAAATTTTCAAATGAGTGTGTCATTACCTCTGAACATGGCTCGAAGGAGACTCACTGAAGCAAAAAGATGGCAAATTATTGGAATGAGTTTCACCGGAATGTCTTGTAGAGCTATTGGACGACAGTTGGGCATAAACCACAGCATATGCACCAAAGAACATTCAAGCATCAGTCCCATTCGTTGGTGGATCTGGGGATGCATCTCTCACGGTTGTAAGCTCGATTTGGTGAATGTTAGAGGTAATCTCAATACGAGTGTTACATCCGGGAAATTCTGCAGTCTGTTCTTGTGCCACATTTTGACAATCATCCATTGGCCACTTGTCCTGTATTCATGAATGATAACGCTCGGCCTCACCGTTCTCGACCTGTGGTTGATTTTCTAAAGAACAATGCAGTATTTAAACTTTCATAGTCTGACATGAGCCCGGATATCAATCCACTGGAACACATTTGGGATATGATTGGACGCCGAGTGCAAGCCATGGACCCACCAGTACAGAATTTAGTCGGTTTAGAAGCAGCTATACATCATGAGTGGCAGCTGTTACCTCTGCAGCGAATCAAGAGACTCACCACAAGCATGTGAAGGATGGTTGAAGCAATCATTCGGGCACGTTGCGGATACACCCGTTATTGATAGCGTGATGGTCATTTGTTTCCTTAAGAAAACAACGAACATTGTCCAACTGCTTATCAAACATTTTCACCGTTTTTGAAGTTCACAGAGCAATAGTTGTACAGGAGTGAGTTTCAAGTAAAACAACTGTTCATGTTCATCTGGCAATATAATGAGATTCATGTTACACATTGTATTCAGTGTTGTCTTTCTGTTTAGCAGAGATGATGCACTTTCATAAAATAACAGCATTTCTTCGATTAATTTCACAAAATGTTCACAGTGGTTGGGCATAGTCACACACATCTGAAAATATGAGGTGGTGCTTGATTAAGTTCTTCGTGTATATTAGGTGAACACTGAACATATTGTCCATTGCAGAGTTACTGAGTGTTCTCGGACCCGTTGTTCTAGTTGAGTATCAAGTCGTGTTTACTGTGCGTAATATGCAGATGGCATTTTTACAGCAAGTCAGACTAAAATATTACGTACAATTACTCCAAAAAGACTTCTGTTAAGATAATCTTGTTTGAACTAAATGCACAAATTCTGTCGCTTTGATGGGAGGTTGATGATTGAAATCCATTCATGGACTCTCTCAAAACAAAGACAAGAGTGTCTGTCTTGTTGATGGTTTGATCAAAATTAGCTTTAGTGAATGTTGTGTTTGTTGTGGAACGGAGAACATTCAGGTTGGGCATCAAGCCTTGAAAGGAGTATTTTATGTTTGCATCACTATCGACCTCAAAGTTTATGAAATGCAACAATCTTTACCACTAAGCTTTAAAGAGTTACCTCCCTTCCCTAGCTGGAAGCTTGGACTGAAATGGGTATAAATATGCCCCATCAAACAACATAAAGATATGAGAAAAGTGCATGGAAATGTTTATTATGAATATCATAATTCAACAAACACATTCAATGTTGGCAATACCAAATAATACATACAAAACAGTGTCAACATTAACATACAGTAAGTATGCAAAAAAGAAAAACAAAAACCTTTCATCGTCATTTTTAAATATAGTCTAATGCTTGACAAATAAATTCATTTCAGGCTACTTCAAATCTGACTCAGTATTTCATCATGAGTTTGGCTTGATAATGTTTCAGTAACTAACTAACCTTCCTGAGCAGACCAATCATGTCTCCTGATAAGGCAACATTAATTACTTGGTGTACAGATTTCTTTGGGCAAAATTGTCTAAAGGCAGGAAGCAAACAAAAAAGCAACTTAGTGTGCTCTAGTGTGAATTAAAAGTTGTCCTGATAGCAAGACAGTAACTGAAATGAATAAGTATGTCAAACTTTTTCACTTATTTTTTTACTTTGTCAAAAAGATCTGGTCAACATTATTAATTTGGAGGGGAAATTTGGCAACAATTTTGTTCGGGAGGCATTCAGAGTAGCATTTTCCTTCTCTCCAAATTTGTTAGAATCATGGTAGGAGAATCCGTAAACCATCTAAATAATATTGTTTGCCTTATGACTTGCATGTCATGTGTAGTGTGTTAGTTGCTTGTTTGCCTTATGACTTGCATGTGTAGTGTGTTAGTTGCTTGTTTGCCTTATGACTTGCATGTGTAGTGTGTTAGTTGCTTGTTTGCCTTATGACTTGCATGTCATGTGTAGTGTGTTAGTTGCTTGTTTGCCTTATGACTTGCATGTGTAGTTTGTTAGTTGCTTGTTTGCCTTATGACTTGCATGTCATGTGTAGTGTGTTAGTTGCTTGTTTGCCTTATGACTTGCATGTGTAGTTTGTTAGTTGCTTGTTTGCCTTATGACTTGCATGTCATGTGTAGTGTGTTAGTTGCTTGTTTGCCTTATGACTTGCATGTGTAGTTTGTTAGTTGCTTGTTTGCCTTATGACTTGCATGTCATGTGTAGTGTGTTAGTTGCTTGTTTGCCTTATGACTTGCATGTGTAGTTTGTTAGTTGCTTGTTTGCCTTATGACTTGCATGTCATGTGTAGTGTGTTAGTTGCTTGTTTGCCTTATGACTTGCATGTCATGTGTAGTGTGTTAGTTGCTTGTTTGCCTTATGACTTGCATGTGTAGTTTGTTAGTTGCTTGTTTGCCTTATGACTTGCATGTGTAGTTTGTTAGTTGCTTGTTTGCCTTATGACTTGCATGTCATGTGTAGTGTGTTAGTTGCTTGTTTGCCTTATGACTTGCATGTGTAGTTTGTTAGTTGCTTGTTTGCCTTATGACTTGCATGTCATGTGTAGTGTGTTAGTTGCTTGTTTGCCTTATGACTTGCATGTGTAGTTTGTTAGTTGCTTGTTTGCCTTATGACTTGCATGTCATGTGTAGTGTGTTAGTTGCTTGTTTGCCTTATGACTTGCATGTGTAGTTTGTTAGTTGCTTGTTTGCCTTATGACTTGCATGTCATGTGTAGTGTGTTAGTTGCTTGTTTGCCTTATGACTTGCATGTGTAGTGTGTTAGTTGCTTGTTTGCCTTATGACTTGCATGTCATGTGTAGTGTGTTAGTTGCTTGTTTGCCTTATGACTTGCATGTCATGTGTAGTGTGTTAGTTGCTTGTTTGCCTTATGACTTGCATGTGTAGTTTGTTAGTTGCTTGTTTGCCTTATGACTTGCATGTCATGTGTAGTGTGTTAGTTGCTTGTTTGCCTTATGACTTGCATGTCATGTGTAGTGTGTTAGTTGCTTGTTTGCCTTATGACTTGCATGTGTAGTTTGTTAGTTGCTTGTTTGCCTTATGACTTGCATGTGTAGTGTGTTAGTTGCTTGTTTGCCTTATGACTTGCATGTGTAGTGTGTTAGTTGCTTGTTTGCCTTATGACTTGCATGTGTAGTGTGTTAGTTGCTTGTTTGCCTTATGACTTGCATGTGTAGTGTGTTAGTTGCTTGTTTGCCTTATGACTTGCATGTCATGTGTAGTGTGTTAGTTGCTTGTTTGCCTTATGACTTGCATGTGTAGTGTGTTAGTTGCTTGTTTGCCTTATGACTTGCATGTGTAGTGTGTTAGTTGCTTGTTTGCCTTATGACTTGCATGTGTAGTGTGTTAGTTGCTTGTTTGCCTTATGACTTGCATGTGTAGTGTGTTAGTTGCTTGTTTGCCTTATGACTTGCATGTCATGTGTAGTGTGTTAGTTGCTTGTTTGCCTTATGACTTGCATGTGTAGTTTGTTAGTTGCTTGTTTGCCTTATGACTTGCATGTCATGTGTAGTGTGTTAGTTGCTTGTTTGCCTTATGACTTGCATGTGTAGTTTGTTAGTTGCTTGTTTGCCTTATGACTTGCATGTCATGTGTAGTGTGTTAGTTGCTTGTTTGCCTTATGACTTGCATGTCATGTGTAGTGTGTTAGTTGCTTGTTTGCCTTATGACTTGCATGTGTAGTTTGTTAGTTGCTTGTTTGCCTTATGACTTGCATGTGTAGTTTGTTAGTTGCTTGTTTGCCTTATGACTTGCATGTCATGTGTAGTGTGTTAGTTGCTTGTTTGCCTTATGACTTGCATGTGTAGTTTGTTAGTTGCTTGTTTGCCTTATGACTTGCATGTCATGTGTAGTGTGTTAGTTGCTTGTTTGCCTTATGACTTGCATGTGTAGTTTGTTAGTTGCTTGTTTGCCTTATGACTTGCATGTCATGTGTAGTGTGTTAGTTGCTTGTTTGCCTTATGACTTGCATGTGTAGTTTGTTAGTTGCTTGTTTGCCTTATGACTTGCATGTCATGTGTAGTGTGTTAGTTGCTTGTTTGCCTTATGACTTGCATGTGTAGTTTGTTAGTTGCTTGTTTGCCTTATGACTTGCATGTCATGTGTAGTGTGTTAGTTGCTTGTTTGCCTTATGACTTGCATGTCATGTGTAGTGTGTTAGTTGCTTGTTTGCCTTATGACTTGCATGTGTAGTTTGTTAGTTGCTTGTTTGCCTTATGACTTGCATGTCATGTGTAGTGTGTTAGTTGCTTGTTTGCCTTATGACTTGCATGTCATGTGTAGTGTGTTAGTTGCTTGTTTGCCTTATGACTTGCATGTGTAGTTTGTTAGTTGCTTGTTTGCCTTATGACTTGCATGTGTAGTGTGTTAGTTGCTTGTTTGCCTTATGACTTGCATGTGTAGTGTGTTAGTTGCTTGTTTGCCTTATGACTTGCATGTGTAGTGTGTTAGTTGCTTGTTTGCCTTATGACTTGCATGTGTAGTGTGTTAGTTGCTTGTTTGCCTTATGACTTGCATGTCATGTGTAGTGTGTTAGTTGCTTGTTTGCCTTATGACTTGCATGTGTAGTGTGTTAGTTGCTTGTTTGCCTTATGACTTGCATGTGTAGTGTGTTAGTTGCTTGTTTGCCTTATAACTTGCATGTGTAGTGTTAGTTGCTTGTTTGCCTTATGACTTGCATGTGTAGTGTTAGTTGCGTGTTTGCCTTATGACTTGCATGTGTAGTGTGTTAGTTGCTTGTTTGCCTTATGACTTGCATGTGTAGTGTGTTAGTGGAAGGAATTATTTCATAACTTGAGATTTGTTTTTTTTTAGCTACATTATCATTTAAACAATTTTCATATTTTTGTTATATAATAATCAAGGACATGATAACCTCAATCAATATCACACAGAAAACATGTTCAAATTGTCTCTTAAACCCTTTCATACATTGCTAAAACAAGCGACTTTACAAGTTGTCCACCTAAATATTAGATATATTTTTTCGAATATTACTGTTAAGTTGAGTCCAACCAAACTCACGTCCATAGAATGCAACAAGAAATGGATGACAAACTTGATGTACTGAGTCAAAGCAACATTTGACAATTCTCAGTAACCAACAAGGACACATCCTGCTCCATCAGACTACTGTATCCTCATGGCCGCTTCAACCCCTTGATTGTCTAAGTAACTGTTGCTTCAACTTGCTTCAGATCTATATAAATAATAACAAACCATTGAAACGACTTAATCTTCAGTAATATCGGCAGAGCCCAGATAACAAAACTGATGAGCCACCACTAAACTTCAAATCAACACATTTCATGGGCTGACAAAATACATGCGATAAATAGCTGATGATTAACCAGACGGAAATGTCCCGAGAAAGTCGAGTAGACTGTCAGGGTACCATTCCACCAACCTATGTTAAAGATGGGCTTACGATTGATCTTAGGGCTAAGATCGGTTAGTAGAACGGCCCCCTGGTGATTGAAGGAGCCTTGAATACAACAAGCTGATGGAGCAGGATGATGGGAGATAATGCTGAAGGATGTAGACATGCTTCACCTGCTGGACTCTTACTGTCAGTGCCAAGCCATACTCGGTGAATTACAGAGAGAAGCACTGGGCAGGCTCAGATGGGTTTCAACACAGCACTACAACAGGTGGGCCAGCTGGTAGCCAGGTAGGTGACGTCTATAACACCTCACAATCATACAATAAGCTGCCAGAGACAAGGCACAGAGAAAGCGACCACTATTCCGTCACTTCTGGGACACCGGACGGGCCTTGTTGTATGTGAAGCACTTCTCCTGACTCCGTCGTAACCGTAGCAACCTGGATACCATCTCCAAGGGCTGCCATATCACCTTGCTGTATTTGCTGCAGAGTAAGAGAAAAAGAAATAGAATTTAAACCTGACCAGTAACAACACACTTGAATCCGATAATGAGATTACTCCAGTGATGTCACAGGAGTCATCGCTTAAGGGACCACACCCCCGGAAGATTTTAATCCTTGTCGCCAGGGCTAAATTAGGCGGGATTTAAAAAAAAATCCGTATAAGTAATTTATGGACCGATTTCAGAAATTTAAAATCGAGCAATTGTAAAATTGACATGCCATTTTAATGAATCTGAATTTGACCATATGTCATTACATCTATCCTTTAGTAAAGAGATCTCACAAAATGTGAAAGAAATATTCCCATCATCGAATTATCAAAAGGTGTTAACAATAAAATGGCTGCTAGCAGTTATCATTTTATATTCCATGACTATGGATTATCAGGTCATGTAATGGGTAGTTTTACCCTTAAGTAAAGATATACTGCATAAACTTTTAATTAACAACATTAAACAACATATTTGAACATAGAAATTGATAAAAATATGCTACAATGCCTTTAAACTGACTGCAATCCAATCCACAGTTAAGTATCAAAATGAGAATAGAATAAAACTAATTTGTTGCCATGGAAATGCAGCATTGTAAACAGTCTGATTAAAATCGACCTTGTTCCGAGGAATAAAATTTGTAAAATTATGCATCTACCGGGATACGAACAGGTTCTGTAGATTCCTCTCCACAAGGTCTGAGAACACCCTGTATAGGCGAATGTTTCGAAACAGTTTAGCACAGTCAAAGCCCAGTCAAATAGCTGACCAATCACAAAGTAGTTTTTAAACGGTCACTGTTTTGAAAGCATTCGGAACAGACCAAAGGATAGCTGTTTGGAGTTATCTGTCCCTAGCTTCTCGCACCAAAAGCATTTGTTGGGCGTCTTTTGATTGGCTACCTGAATTGCACTCAAACACGCAGTCTACGGGCTGTTATCACACGGTTTGGCGTGCAACCTACGACTGATATGAGTTCGTATCCCGGTAGATGAAATATTTTGCAATTTTTATTCCACGGAAAACCGTCAATTTTAATCAGACTGCTTGATATTTCTTTAAAAGTTGTATTTGACAGGGAAAAATTATTTCCAGTTTATAGTGATTTAAATCAGCAGGTAATAAATGAAGTACTACAATAGATCTTTCAGAACATTCTTACGAAACTTGTGAACGGTATGGGTGTCAGGACATTGTTAAGTAGTCTCTTGTGTTTACCCCAATGACTTGGTCCCCCTGCAGGATCTGTATGTGCTGTGCCTGCTGGAGCTGGGAGATTTGTTCTGGTGTGGCGTGCAGGATCTGGATCTCTCCTTGTTGGATTGCCTCCCCTTGCATGGTGGACACCGCCTGCTGTATGCTGTCAACCTCCGCCTGCAGGTCAGATCATTCCAGCTATTAAAGCATGCCTTTCAAAACCATATGCTTGGTATTATTATTCAAAGAAAAATACTCCTTAAAATATGCTTTAGTCAATTATGGAAAGATAATATAAGGATTTAAGTAAAAATCAAACGGTTATCTGGAATGATAAATGATTGTAACAATCAATGTAAAGCAAGCACATCACTACAATCAATCATAGTTCTTGAGGATAAACTAGCCTCAACTTGGACACAGGATCAAATTAGGAGCTCAGCTGTCTTCAGACAAAAATAAAATTGATTTAACCCAAAACAAAAGAAATGACATGCCTACGGTATTACATTTTAGAGGAGAAATTTGTTGTCAAAGTTAAGAAACATGTGCCTTGTTCATATGAGCTTGTTATAGTCAACTAGTACATACAGGGCTCCGTGCTTCATACTGTGTGCATTAAGATATTAGCTCAACAACAATATGAACTTCAATCACTGGAAGCCACAATTAATTATGAATAACAAAGTAAGTTTTCTAGGGAAGACACAGCTAAGAATTTAGAAGGATTGGCAGAACTGGGAAGTTTGCATTCAAGTAAAAACAAGATTTCTAGGCAAGACAGCAAAAAGTTTGGGAGAAATGTCATTCTGCATTACTGACCGAAAGTTCGAAACATTGTTTTTAAGAAAGACACAGCTCTTATGTGAGGGTTGATTATTTTTGCACTAAGACCGAAACTGACTACTGAGTAAGACACAGCACATGGGAGTATGGAAGGTATGACTGACTACTGAGGAGTACCTGGTGGATATGTAACTCGGAGTCCTCGTGACTAAGTGAATCCTCGTCACTCTGACAACCTAGCTCGCCCGGTAAATGTGATCCAATATTTATATAAGTTGGAGGCGCCTTTCCTCTAAATGCTTTTACCGTCAATGGCATTCCCCTCTGTTTTCTCCGGAATGCAGTGCGACACTTTGAGTCTATGTTTTGTTTTATTCGATGCCAATCATTTTCTGTTATACCAAATCTATGTATGAGGTGACCTGCAACGACAAAGTAACTGTATAGTCAACATTAATCTGATTATATACTACAAAATATCACTGTTAAAACACAACACTTTCATTTGCTTTGGTTTTTAAACCAAAATCAACTAGGGGGATAGAAGAATATAGGTGTTTAATCCATTGCCTCAACAAGGGTTCAGAAAATCGCTAACTTCACCATTCATAGTAACATTATCACACTTTGCCCATCAAGTTTTTCTCTCTGATGAACTGATGAACCTAATAGGATCAAAACAATTAGAACCTCAACAAATCAAATTAAATTTGGCATTTAAGTTGGGAGAACATTTCAAACATTGCATCATTCCAACAAAGAGCATTAAACATACATCTGATGCCATAGATCATGAGTGGATCTAGTTGTTTCTTGCCGTGTTTGCCCATGCCAGATAGGTTGGAGCAGGCCTGGGTCTCACGATCAAACAGATAATCTAGCATAGTCAGCGCCATCTTCTCTGGGGTGCGGCAGTTGGAGTGCACGTGGAGCAGATCACTGAAGCAGAGAAAACAAATCAGCACGATTTCTTTCATTGGGTAGAAGGCAACACATACAGGGTGGCAACCATTGGAAGAAAGTCACATACTCTGAGACAAATCAAAACCAACTCCGTTCCAAGTAGTGCTGGTTATCGTTAATTTTTTTCAGATCGATAATCGCTAGTGCCAGATCGATAATCGATCGATTATAATCGAAAAGACCATCAATTATTCCTGCTTCCACAATTAAATGCACAAACTTACGTTAGCGAGCCAACTTCCGGGTTATCGTCAGCAGTGGCATCATGTCTCGAACCATAGCACGTGCATTTTGCTGTGTGACACATTTATTGTCGTTTTTTAGAGATAATAAATCAAACATTATCGACTAGTCACTACTATGTATGTGTGTAGAATCATAGAATGATTTTGTCATTTCTTGTCATTTTATATACCGTATGCTGATTGAAATCTCCGACTGGCAGAACATTCATCTGTCCGTAAAATGCAGCCCTTCAATGGTTACGCTACAGTACCGACTAACTTGCCTTCGCAACGTTCGTCTTTGGATGATCAACACAGCAATAAACGTTTTAAAAAACAAAATTTTGTCTTGTATTGATGTTGAAGCATGAACACCGATGTTGAAATAGAAAATTATTCTTCAAAGTGTTATAATTAACAATTGTATCTAAAATTCAAAAGCATTTATGAAACTGAAAATAGGTCTCTCTCATCAGTTCAAGTCACGTGGTTGTATGCAAATACCAAATATCAACTGAAGGAATTCCCCGCTATCAGCCAATTAGAAAATAGCTAGTCTGTGACCAATGAGTGTCGCACAATTTGATCATGAATATTTATTATTTCGACAAGGAACTTGTAAAAAGTCGATGTCAGAGGAGTTCGTTTGAAAACGGAATAATCGAATGACAATTTATAGTTTTCATTCCAATAAGTTTTGATAAGACTAGACATGATAAGGCATATTTAGATTTCATAAACAGACGTTGTTTCAATAATTGATCATATAACTTATACGTTTAATCAGGTGGCACCCGCACAATGCAGCGAATGCCGTAGAATTTTCGAATCAAGCAAAGCCCGGGGTTGACACTGATTGGTCACCTGAAGCGTGCAGTAGAATAGCTTCCGATTTAGAAGTAAATAAGCAATGGCGGGCGACCAGATTAGATATTGTTCAGTAAAAGAAAACACGACAAGGTAGAATAAAATGTTATATTGTTTATGCATCCAAATAATGATTATTTCCGATTATCGATCTGCAGTTTATTAGTAATCGACAATCGTTTATTTCACTTAGATCGATCGATCAACCGATCCTACGATTAATCGCTCCAGCACTAGTTCCAAGTAATAAAAGTTGCAAAAGACTGCTGCTACCAGGATACAATCTCGTATAGCGGTTGCCCCTCAAGTGTCAGACGACGCGACAGAGTCACATCTTCCACTTGTTTTGCCAACAAGGCTTCAATCAAAAGCCTTTAGTATTAAAAAACAGGGACTAGAAACTACAGAGAACCATTCTTTCATCTTTGTCTGTTACAATTGGAACCATTGAGCAAAAGATTCTGATAGCATTCAAAAGTTTGTGTAATTGGTCTGCTAATGACTAGGTTTTGTCTGGACTAAATTAGCGTAAAACATGGGACTTTGTAACATCTTCCACGTTGAGAGGAAGCAACTAAACAAGTCCATATCTCAGTACAGACAATATATTTAAACTGGTATACCTCCGAACAGAGTTGACTCAAAATCAAACAACCCATGGTGATGTAATTTTTAAAATGCTATCTTCAAGGTTTTTTCTTTTACATCATGTCAGTCAGGTAGTATTATCCTAAGGTAAAGCCCACACGACCACTGTGGCTGTGTATTTTGATGGAACCTGTAAGCATTCATTGATGGAACCTGTTAGTATTCCTTGATGAAACCTGTTAGCATTCCTTGATGAAACCTGTTATATTCCTTGATGAAACCTGTAAGCATTCATTGATGAAACCTGTTAGCATTCATTGATGGAACCTGTTAGCATTCCTTGATGAAACCTGTTAGCATTCCTTGATGAAACCTGTTAGCATTCATTGATGGAACCTGTTAGCATTCCTTGATGAAACCTGTTAGCATTCCTTGATGAAACCTGTTATATTCCTTGATGAAACCTGTAAGCATTCATTGATGAAACCTGTTAGCATTCATTGATGGAACCTGTTAGCATTCCTTGATGAAACCTGTTAGCATTCCTTGATGAAACCTGTTATATTCCTTGATGAAACCTGTAAGCATTCATTGATGAAACCTGTTAGCATTCATTGATGGAACCTGTTAGCATTCCTTGATGAAACCTGTTAGCATTCCTTGATGAAACCTGTTAGCATTCATTGATGGAACCTGTTAGCATTCCTTGATGAAACCTGTTAGCATTCCTTGATGAAACCTGTTATATTCCTTGATGAAACCTGTAAGCATTCATTGATGAAACCTGTTAGCATTCATTGATGAAACCTGTTAGCATTCCTTGATGAAACCTGTTAGCATTCCTTGATGAAACCTGTTATATTCCTTGATGAAACCTGTAAGCATTCATTGATGGAACCTGTTAGCATTCATTGATGGAACCTGTTAGCATTCCTTGATGACACCTGTTAGCATTCCTTGATGAAACCTGTTAGCATTCCTTGATGAAACCTGTTAGCATTCCTTGATGAAACCTGTTAGCATTCGTTGATGAAACCTGTTATATTCCTTGATGAAACCTGTTAGCATTCCTTGACTGGAAACTGCAAACCCTTGAACGCAATAATTCATCCAAATCTTTCTGCATGTAAAGAATTATTCTCTGTAGCAAAAAACCTAAGCTCGTGGCAAGACTGTCATTCTTGTTCATGTTCTTTGGCAAGGAAGGTGAGATAAGATACTGCACATTTATAATGGGATAATATAGCACTTTCCTATATAAAGATATTCCTCATCTTTTTTTTTATCTATGTTTAATGTCACCCTATGCAACAGAATTTAATTCTATTCAGTCAAGTACCTTGGCGATATAGGAACTCGGACCCTCATCTCAGGGTTGGAGTCGTCACCTAGCCACACGCCGCCCGGGTAATCCTCTGTAACACAATCAGCACATCGTACACAAGAACCTGAGCTAGCTATGTTACAGAGCAACATCTTATGACATTATGTTTACAGATTGTTTAATGGAAAAGGCCAAATCATCATAAACCTCCAAGATTAAGCACGGTCTCCACAAGATTGTGTAACATTTCTGACTCATGAAATAAAGAAAATAATTTTTGCAGTTTAATATTTAAAATAGAAAATAGAGCCATTGGCTCTGAAGTTCATCAGGAATTATGTTATTCATTATCTCTGAGGAAAAGATAAAGATATCACATAATAAGGCATTGCCCAGTCATCAAACTTACAATTTATTATCAAAATTGGTTACACATTCATTGAGATATTATAGACTTTGCATTTTATTGTTTTAGTTCTTATTTGTATACTGGAAATATCAACACTTATTACATGATGAAAAGGAGCCCTGATCTGTTTCTGAAAATCCCGTTTCTCATAGGCTCCTATTCAATATTTCAATATTCATTTCAATATTCAACCTTTGTGTATTAGCAATGACACCTGCTGTTTGCATGTGGTCACTGCCCAGGTCAACACAATCCAATTACATAACATGCAGACCCTGGACTCACAGCCAGTGAATTCTATATCTTAATTGTTGTTTTCCCCAAACTCAAATGTTTTTCTGAACTGTAGAAGAAGATGTGGTGTCACGATATCATGTACCCGGTAGCTACTTTTAATAGTCTTCTCTTATCATTTTATCACCAGTCATTCAGTTCACATATCTCATGTAAAATACAAAAGTTCTTAACTTCTCTTCAATTTATTCCTTTGCCGCCCGTCACAATATTCAGTTCATAGGCTATTCATCAGTTGTCATTTCACATTGAGTACCGGGTACATCAAACATGTCTATAATGTAGATATTAGTCGACATATATTTCACATTCCTTCTGAATAAGATTAACTGCAAAGTTATTCTTTTCTCAATTTCTGCATTTCTCAAACCACATGTTAGGACTCTCACATGACAAAGATGAGATGACTCTCTCAGGTTTTTTATAAGTGATAACAATTCAATGAAGCACACATAAAATCTCAAGAGTTCAAACCCTATTACAACAGGTTTTTAGGCTGTGGCCCATATTTGGGGTCACAGGTTCACCAAATCTACAATTTAGAATCCCCATTGGCCAAGGAGTCTGTACAAAAAATCTCAGCTCCCTAGACCAATGCGAAAAGTTTACAGACGGACGGACGGACGGACGCCGAATGCCGCACACCATGCCATGCCATAAGCCCATCGGGCCTTCCAGGCCAGATGAGCTAAAAATCCATAGAAACACAACAGAAATGTTTTTGACAATCGTGATGGTTTACCTTCACAGTTGAGAGTGATGAGAGTGACATTAGGACCAAGGTTCTGAACATTTCCATCAACACTGTTGTCTCCATCTGAAACAACAAAGATCAAATGACTCCCAAAATACAATTACAAACAGAAAATAAGTAAATCTCATCAAGATTATGATAAATACTGGACTAAAGCAAGTTACAATCTCTTGTTCAGTAGATACTAGACAGACATCAATATTTCTTCAGGCATTCTACAAATATATTTCATTTTAATATACATGCTGTTAGCACATAAAATGCAATAATATTATATATAGGAAAACTATTTTGCATTATATTTACTGCAACTTCCAAGCCCAAAGAGGATATTTTATGTTTTCAGTCCAATACCACTTATTTCTCATAGAGTGACTGGGTAAAGTCATTATTTTCACAAAACATTCTGTCTATGATAATATGCTTCTATGGTAAAAAATGCTTCACGTCCAAAACATCTTAATTACCGGTAGCAAGTTCTGGAGATGTCATACTGGACACTGGCACCATATAAATATCCATTATCATCATCATCACTTATAGTGTTGGGAATCGACCCCTAACACCCTAATCGATTATCGAAGTCATCTGGCGATCAATTATCGATAAATGATCGACTAGATATATAAATCACCAAGTGGAATTCATGAAGACAAGACAAGCTGCCTGGATGAGACGACGACTCAGTCGTACTGTCAAGTTCAACTGCTACAACATTGCTTGTAAAAGATCGTAAAGAGTATAACCTACTTTTCGTCTCCGCATTAAAAATACACCAAAGGACGTTGGTAATCTTGAATAAATGACAATACATAAACCCATTCAGGTATAGTTCAAACTTCAATGGCACACATACCGTGTCGATACGTCAAATCGTTGAAAACAACCACCGCATACCAAACAAATCTCTCTGGTCAAAATGTGTTGGAAATTGAGAACGGAATCTACGAGATAAAATTCAGGTTGAGGTGCCAACATTTGGCCTTCGACCAGCATTTGACCTTCTGTAAAATTAAAAAATAGGCCTATTTAATTGTGTTTCTTGAAGCGAAAACGTGTGGGAGACATGACAGCAGTCATTTTGTTGACAGTTTCATCATCACTCATCAGCCAATCATATCACTTGCTTTCATCACGTGACGAAGGAGTATTCATTGTTTTTAAACAAACACGAGCTATTAAAACATTTCTTCAATCTTTATTCACAACATTTAATGAAAATAAATTTTCATGTAAACATTTATGTCTAAGGGCACTGTCAAAACGTAACTATCTGATTTAATAGGTATGACAGCACCTGATAAGAGCTACGGGCGGAAAGAGAAAAATGACTGCTCCCTCACAAAGTTATAAATAGACTTGACTTCCTGTATTACGGTAGTCAGGCGATGACGCTATTTCGTGTCAACTTAGAGGTGTTTCCAAAGCTTGCATGTACAACAATCGTTTGTTAATTTTGAATATTAAATTCAGTGTAATCGATTTGGATTGTTGATGATCGATAATCGGATTGTTAGCCTCAAACGATCAATAAACCGATTATTTGATCGATCGGTGCACCACTAATCACTTAGCAATGGCGATGACGTTGATTGTAGATGTGACATCATTAGGGGTGCAACCATGCAGGTAGGTCACGATATGATACATATCTCGATACAGCTGCAACGATTCGATACGTATCGCGATACACAAAGTTTTATTAAAACCTGGGCCAGAAAGTTTGGATCATTCAGTTTTATGTTTCATCAGACAATTTATTTAAAAATTCCCAATGTTTTCATGTTGAAAAACTATAATACTCTAATGAGAAAGCATTTACTGTACTTGACAAGATATGAAACAAAATTCACTCTATAAAATTGTGTATCGTATGGTTTCAATGGCAAATCGTATCGTGTATCGTATCATACGCCTATGAATCACGATGCACCGGTGTATCAGTGTATCGTTGCACCCTTAGACATCATATCATTGTTCACATGACGTCATTTCCCTTTGTGATATTTTACCATGATGAGAATGTCACCCTCATGCAGGCCTCAATAAAGCAACCAATATAGGAGCAGTTGATCCCTATTTGTTTCAGAACTTTGCTCCCTGTAATTTTGAGTTGGGAGCATACATGCTCCTTGACAAAATTTTGGGTCTGCTATAACTATTATATTTCTTAACCAAATACATTGCTTCAAAATAGTATTGAATATTATCTAGCTTACAGTACTCAGCTAATATTATAGGTAATCTTAGCAATCTAATTTTACGTGTGCTAGCTCCTTGCAACTTTCTTTTGCTCCTAAGAATATGTTAGGATAGTGTTTGAAACTTGAACAAAACTTTTATTTTAAGGCCAGGTCTGACTTGACATCAAACTACAGTGATGAGAACACGTTTCTCAAACTGAGAAAACTCAGTATCTCACTTCTTAGCTTAGATAATAATCCTGGCCATTCCAAACATTAACAAAAACTGAGCTAGTCTAGATGAAAAAAACCTTGAAGAAGAATTCCATTACTTGCCTGCATCAGGTCGTGTACCATTGTGGGGAAGACCAACAATCACTGCCCTGAAAATGTATTCAAACGATCAATAAACTGCATCGACATCTAATCATCTACAGCAATCACTCACAAATTAGATGCAATTAATTTCAATACATGGTTATATTTTTTGGATAACACTACCTTCAATAGTACAAATTCTTGTACTTTTTCGCCTCGACGGGTCATGTTACATTTCTTCACTATCTAAATGGCAAGTATTTCTAATTAATTTCAAATGATAATTTTCAGATCTGAAGTGAATTATGATGAAAACTTGTTCCTTTAGATTAAAAATCTAAATGCAGATTATGAATATAATCAGATCCAAAAGTTTGTGGGTTTTGTGGGTTTTTAACAAAAGGTTTGGTAAGAACTAAGAAGTCAATGACAAAGCTATGCTAGGACCGTCCACTGCTGATTAGACTCACCCTCTTCTTGAACCAGAGGCGTTGGGAGAGAGGGACGTTGGGCCTTGTCTTGCTTGGATTAGAATTTGTTCTACTTTTTCCTCTAAAGTGCGAGATCGTTGATTCACAGAATTTAATTTGTTCTCGATGGCTTCAAGTCGTAAACAAATAGCTTTGTTGATGTTGAACAGAATTTGCTGTAATAAAAAGAGGCAAATAGGAAATGTTTTGTGAAACAATCTATCAAATGTTTACAGACAACTGACATTAACTTCTTTAGTTTTGTTCTTGAGAATTTGAGAAACACTTTTCATTGACAATTGTCGTGAATCTGTTAATTCCAAACTCAAATTTTTCAAATGTTTTCCTAACTATTTTCTAATTTCCTTGACTTGTTCGCCTCTATTGCGATGTATCATTGTAATTTTAATTAATGGTTAAACAAATCTCTAAACTGAAAGCAAGGTTTTAGAACTTAGCAATGAACTTTGCAAAGAGCCGAGTAGATCTGTCATTTTTAACTAATCTGCCATTTTCTACTCTCATACACAAAAAATTACACATGATCATTAATTACTTGCAATACACAGATTATTTCTTTCAGCATGTTTTAAACTAAAGTTTGCTTGGTTAATGTTGGCAAGTAATTTCTATTTCACTATTACTATCATATGAAATGATGTATTCTCTATAAGGAGGAGTAAAACTACCAATGTTCACTAGATTGTTACGAATATAATTATATTTTTAAACAGTTAAGTTGACGGTACAAAAGTTTCCTTCAAACTTAATAGATAAAACATGTCTGACGGTGTCTCCCTACCTTGATTGACTGGTCAACATTTATCTCTGTATCATCGAGACGTCTTCTTTTTGATAAAGGAGCATCTGGTGACAAAACAATTGCAAATTTAAAATGTTCAACCTGTATGATGTATCCATTGAGCTACAAAAGAAGTATTAACCAAATGTCAAGAGCAGTAACTCGATCCTAGAATTATTTTTACACAAATGAGTCAAATGATCACCATTACTGTTGAAATTTAAGTTATACAAGAACAATTTTATTTCATGAACTCGACTAGTCTACAAAGTCAATGACAATCAAGTGTTTCTTTACCATCATCGTCTCCTGTTCCGTCCATGGATGAAGATTCATCTAGGTTTGTGACAACAGATGACGTCTCCACGGCGATGATCCGTGGTGCATTGCTGATCCCAGCACTGGGACTGTCCGTAGACATGGTGCTTGACTGTCGCAACAAAAACATTTGTAATATATTAATATTTATCAAATATGACAAGGAAGATAAATTGCATTGATGATATCAATAACAGCAAAGCATGGTTAAATGATGTTGATTCATCAAAAGATTAAATTCTGTCACCCTAAACTTACTTGAAACTTATTGATAATGAAATACTAGGCTCTAAATTGTGTTGATATCTGGTTGTTAAAAAGATATAAAGTATCCAAAACATAATCAAGAACATCAAGAACCAAAATGCAAAATAATATAATTCCTTCTACCAAATAATATACTCTTGAAACGCGACATGGTTGATTAAAGTATGGCATATGTCATATTTAGTACCCATCAACACAATGTATGTTATTATTGTTTTCAATGTTTTGGTTTTTTATATTGTATTCATCATCATGTATTGTTATTTTGTATTGTATTCTACCAAAGACTCTTTGAATGTAAGACGAATTTCCCATCTGGGATAATAAAGTTTATCTTATCTTATCTTATCTTAACATATTTGGGATAATGATTTAAGTCAGGCACCAACCACCAGCACTGACTGTACTAACAGCTACCTATTTCACCACCACAAAAATACTACCAGTTGTTTTCTCTAGGGTGGAGCTAGATGCCAAAGCAGATACATATGACACAATGTTGCTACATTATAGAGAAGATGGTTCTCTTTGATATCAACAGATAAGCGCCAAACATTTTATGTCCATTGGATAAAACAGATACATGATCAGGGATTGGGAAAGACAGTCACACCTTTGACAAAGGGCCATTTTGGGGCTTTTAGTGACTTATAACTATAAGTCATTTTAGGGATTTTAAATGGGCCAGCTCCTTAGCAATAGTCAAATTTTCAAATTTACTGGGCCACTTTTTCATCTAATGTGATTATGTGCAAAATGGCCCATGGCCCCTACCTTACCCAATCCCTGCATGACTGAATGGCACAATAGGGTGTACTCTACAACATATCAGTCTGCTATCAAAGAATACACTGTTTTGGTGGAGACACTAACACCACTTATCCATTAACAACATTTTGACGTAGATATGAACACTGTTGTCAAGGAAACAATCACCTGTTAGTGTCAACACCCAAATGTTGCATTTATTGCAAAAAAAGAAGTTCACTATTTTCAGAACTTGGTCCTTGCAATTTCAACAACATTTTGATGAAATACCACATCTAATACACTTTTTATAATTTCAAATCATCATCTGCAAAAAAGTTGTAGATTTGCCTAAATATGACATTACAATATTACAAGTTTCTTAGTTAACTCAAAGGCTAGAATTTTGAGGAAAAAATATCAAATTATCAATAAAATGAACAAATGTTAATCGATAATCAAATGATCTTCATTCGTTACAACTGGATTCCGATGAGATATATTCCATTAAATGAATAATAACAACTGTTTTCAACCTAAATCAAATTCAATTTTCTGATTCTTCCTACTGTAGCAGACGAATTTTTCGCTTCTCATCGCCGATCTTCTGAAACGCGCATGTAAAATGGGACAGAAATTTGTCGCAACGAGGAAGGAATCCAAAAATAGCATTTCCATTATAAAAGTGGGCTTTGGGGTCCATTCATTACGATAATCAAGAGTTGGAACTCCTTAAAAACTTAAAAGAGGGACACTTCCTACTTTGCCGCTCCAACACTCAAAAATTCTCACCAAATCCCGTCTCTGTCTCGGACCACGATAATGGCGTACGGAACGGTAACTTGCGAGAAAGGACGATAGTGCGCATGGGCGGTGGGAGGTTCATCATTTCTAACCAGCGAAGTGGAGAGAATATAATTGAACCCGCTGGTGTTTGTATGTGAGCGTTACATCAAGGAATCTATTTGTTAATATTAAAGGTTTGAGTGAAGTATGCACGTACATTGTTTTTCAGGAACCCGCCAATTGAATGTGGAAAATGCAACGTAAAGATCAGTATCGAAGGGAGTAAGTCGACTGAAGTCAACAGCCTCAAGTTCGGGTACTATCGTTAGAGGTCGGATATTTCCGTGAGAATGGAGTGCGATGTACTTTGAAATATATAAACGGTTACAAACAATTTGAGCATCATTGATGAATAATATATAATCATTGCGACAGTATCTGTATTATTTGGGGTTTGTTTTAAGACAATTTCGAAGATAGTTAGACGACAATTGGATTTGCTATTTCTTTCTCAAGATAATAAACTATATGGGCCTAAATTATCAGAAATTATTGAAATGGAATGTTAATCATTCCTTCGGATGTTGACGTAACAAACGGTTCAATCTAATAATTACGAAGTAGATATCATCACGAACGAATCAGAACGAAAAGAAAACGAAAATAACCGTTGAAGCGCACGTAAAATGCCCATGAGGACATCTTGCAACGATAGACTACATTCATTAATGCCACGGGCTTGTATTGTCGAAACTAGCGATTACAAAGAATATGAAGTCGACGATCCAGCCCCATATACTACTTTTTTTTAATAGTATATGGGGCTGGATCGTCGACTTCATATTCTTTGTAATCGCTAGTTTCGACAATACAAGCCCATGTGATTAATGCTTTACAATATTTGTTACACGGTGTTTTGACAGGGTGTACGGGACTGTAAGACCCTTGTATATTCCGTATTTTCCTGAGGCGCAGCCGAAGGAAATGCGGAATATACAAGGGTCTTACAGTCCCGTACACCCTGTCAAAACACCGTGTAACGAATTTATTACTCTTTAGATCTATAATTTGTACTTATTTCACCCATTTCCGATAAAATATATAGGCTGCATAGCCTGTGATAAAAACTCCGCACACTGTGAAAAAGCAAAAAAACTAAAGAGTTTACCGCTCAATATCAAGGGAGATAACTCTGCGGCTAAAAAATTATCGATTTTGAATTTATCATTACCTGAAGAATAATAGAGAGACACATGGTTTTATTGAATTAGTTTATTGACACAAACAAAATATATATTTTTATATAGGTTCTAATTACCGTACTTATGTTTGTTAAGGTAAATTTCAATTCTGAAATTCAGAGTCGAGCAACCCTTTAACAGCCCGCATTCCATCTAAGGTCAAGGTCACCCGTGAGACCTGTGTAAGTTACTCACATGACCTGTCTTCGCGGGTCATATGGATGGTACACCCCGGCAAATCGACCTTCACGGTTTCGTATGCATAAGTTATTGACCAATCAGAATTCAACAAATTTATCTAAAGGTGGCACGGTGTCCTGTGCATAGCTCAGTCGACCGCTATCAGTAAAGTTCAGCAACAATGGGCGCGGCTTGCCGCATGGGTGGGTTACCCGCTTCATTGCTGAATTAACTGAGACACTAAGACATGAGTGGAAAGACTTATGGTGTCATCCTGGGTGACTTTATTCAAAGTGTGCCTCTGTTCACCCAGCAATAAGTGGGTACCTGGTGTAAGATGTGGAGGAGGTGACCTTTAAGCGCTTTGCGGCAGCTTAGGTTAGACCAGGGTAATAATGTTTAGAAGCGCCCGGAGTCCAAAACGTGGAGATTTGTGCGCTATATAAAAACTATCCATTATTATTATTTTTATTATTATTATTAATAATAATAAACCATGTTGAACGTGTTTCCAAAAATGCGCTTACTGATTCACATTCATCACACATTGATTATCATTTCATTCATGAGAAAACATAAATAGTATGCAGACAATGAATCTCCAAGTAACGGATTAAAACAACCGAACATGATCAGCATACACATGTCAAATAATTCTCATCGCCATTTATAATGAAAAAGTAGATGACATCAGTCCTGCACCACCAGGGTAGGGTATACATGTCACGTGATGTGTATCAGTCATTAAAGGGGCAGTAGCTTGTTTTTTCTATGAAATAAGTCTATGAAATGTATTTATAGTAAATAATCCTTCTCTCTTAGGAAAATCAAGTTAAACATGAATGTACATGGTTCGGTAAAGCCATGGGAATCGTTTTTTGAGATTCGAAATAATAAAAGGTGTTCACATTAAAATGGCCGTCATGCAATTTTTGCTTTAAACGCAACACCACCATTACCACTACGGATAGTCGGTTTGTGCAATAAGATGTTTTACCCTCTAACGTAAATATAAATGACATAAGCTATCTTTATACATGGGAAATTTTGAAATATAAAATTTGCAAAAAAAACTTGCTACTGCCCCTTTAAGACGTCTCCAATCGTGGATACGCGCACATTACCGGATGGAATAGGATTTATGACGTCCAGACTGATGATGTCATTTACACATCGTGACAACGTCTCGTACATGGAGAAAGACTGATGGGCGACATGACATGGTCCCTGCTTTCTGTTTAGCTTTTGGTTTATGATAAAATGTTCAATATACATGTACTAATATTATACTTCTAAGGCTCTTCCAAATGCGCCAAAGTTCTTCTTCAAAATGTACAAACCCGGTTCGTGTTTGGCCACGACATATTTTACCATCTGCCGCATACATCTGATGACAGATGGCCTACACTGAATAAACTATTAGGGACCCATTCTCGTCCCAGAGAGGGGGGGGCGAGCATAGTGCAGTGGTTAGTGCGTTGGTTTCGGATCAAGAGGTACGGGGTTCGAATCCCGTCAGGGGCAGGGAAACTTTGTCTGCAGTAGAGAACTGTTCTAAATTCAGAAATAATGGGGTGCAATGCTACACTGACTTTCAGCGTAGTACCACCACCCATTTTTCGCTAGTTCCAGCCGCTGCTCGCAGGTTTCACCGTAATGCGTAGCCACATGACGTTGCGGGTTTTTCTCCCTGCAATAATACTAGCAGCCGCGATATAAATGAATGTTAAACCCCAACTAACCTAACCTCACCTTTTACCTCTGTGCGATGAGAATGTCGAGAACCAAACAATATATTGGCCATCTATAGAAGAACAGGTATGAACTTCACATTGTCGTGTCTAGAATCATTTTAATTCTTAAAGGTACATCCAGTGTGTTGTTGTAGCTCCAAACGTTATAAATGGGGTTACTTTATCGAGAAGTACCGACTGTTACCGAAAACTACCATTTTGGTAATAGTCGACTTGGTATATTGACGATATGAAGGTAAAAGTAGGGATTTCTGATCGAAAACCGGACAATGCATCGCGATTGACGCGCGCCAATAAGTCAAACGTAATTTTGGAATCTTATTTATAACAGACAAAATGGTACATTTGGGTTGATGATGTTTAATAGATCATATAACTACTGTGCATGTAAATGGGACGTGCAGTTTCAGTTTCTGTACATGCATAATGGTTTTAGCTTTAATTGGAAACTAGTAATTATGATATATTTGGCGATTGAGGATGAATGTGCCAGCTGAGTTATTTGTACTGTAAACAGCACATTTGATTGAGTGGGGACGTATCACAGCCTAATAACATTTTGTGAAAAAGTATGGATATACCTTTTAATTCAAAAGTATTAGTTCTATAATGAAGTGAGGATGAAATCTTATTCTATAATCCAGACCATGTAAGGATATACCTTTTCTTCTATATGAGATGTGACCGTACGTGTGAACCAAATATCTGTTCATACAATATATAAATGACGATTGACTGTACCATAAGTATACCCCGTAACCTAATGTCATTCCTCACAGTTATAGGAATTTTAACAACTTGTTGCAGTGACCTGGAGTAAACATTTCGAAGACTCCAGTTAATATTTTTATCTGTAAATTGTCCACGAAATGAACAAAAGCGTCAGTCAGTATAGTCATGTAGTTTCTTCTATACACTCATTCAGTGGACTAATATAGTGATCCAGGAGTTGTTACAGACACGCCCCTTTCTGAACCCGCCACTCCTACCCGTGATGAAATAGCTTCTTTAAATCTATAAAAATGTATTACATCGGCGATTTAAACATCTCACACCTTTTGTATAATGTTTATCTCGGAAGTGAAGGCCTTCCAGCCCATATTTCAAATATATATACAACATGAGTCATACAGTTTGTGCATATTAGCTAACACACTGTGAAAAATGTATACTATTACATAACATATTTCTACATATACAGCATAGATATTTAGTTGCAATTCATCATCTCAATGCCACATACACGACATGATAATACTCTTTTAACATTTGAAGACAAACTATATGATTTTAAAGTTTTGTTGACTAAATATAGTCTAAATGTGATAATTTCTTATCTAATCTCTTCTGTTGATAAATTTATAATAGGTATATGCTGCAAGTTTCCTGTATCCTTTTTAATGTTATACATGACATGTGTTATTAATTATTATAGCAGTTATGTCCTTGTAGGTATCTTTTTCTGCAGTCGTATAACGGGTGGGTAAATATAAAATCAGGTCTTTGAAGGGCATTTAGCAGTGGTATACATAAGAACAGGGAGATTTTCTGGATAACAACTTCTTTAATGTGAACATACACGACGTTTCGGAGTACATATACTTACTCCTCAATACACGACGTTTCGAGCGAGTATGTACTCCGAAACGTCGTGTATTTTCACACTAAAGTAGTTGTTATCAAGAAAATCTTCTTGTTCTTAAATATAAAATGTTTTTCATTGTTGTTAGTAGAGCAGTATTCACAGAAGCTCTCTTCTCTAGTTTCTTTCTCATTTTTTCAGTCTCATTGCAAAGATACAATGTATATAGTTTGCACATCTTAGCTTAGACAGTTATCTTCTGAAATTATGTTTTTTAACATATAAAAGGTAGATTTTTGGCTGAAGTAATGATTTTAGTTGAGTTTTTGATTGTCCTTGATATGTGTTTTCCAGTTCGGTAGGTTAATATCCTTGAGACGTTGAGAGAAGGTTAGCAAAACTCGCTCTTTAAACCACACAACGCTCTATACAACCCAGACAGATTCAAATCCCAATGTTGAGAACTTCCCTAAGCAAGGCATAACTCTCGTTAGTCTCTGTCATTGGCTGTTATAAACCTTGCCGTATTTCCTTAAGGTTTCTGTGACAGGAAATCAGTGCCTATTATGCTTTTTAGGTGCAGCGATCCACTATCTTAACACGGAATAGCGAAGGAAATACTGCAAGGCTTAGATCAGCCAGTAATGGCGACTGGCAAGAGTTATTCACTGCGTAAGTTGTATATAAATACCATTGATTGTTTCCTCATTGATGGAAAAAGCTGTTCACTTTAACACACGATAGATACACATTTAGTGAACAAACCGTCGGGATGCGTGCAGCTGACCTCCCTGGATTCTGTATGACATGTTGCTTCTTTATGCGTAACTGTTTCAGACGTCACCGCACGACGGACAGTGTGCGTTCAGCTTTTAAAGGGAAAGTTCTATCATCAATCTATATCGGCAGCATCCGCCATATTGGATTCTTGGCATAACGTGAAATGAAAACACGATATATTTAACCCAATTTTACACTTTCTAAAAAATAAAACATATACAATGATAGAAAATTCACATAGTCACAGATAACACATAATAAAACTAATAAATAATATGCTGTTAGACCGTAGCGAAAGTTTCCCCACTCGCAGTGACGGTGAATGGCTTCAGTTCTCGTCGTTTTTATTTTTCAACAAGTGTGCGCTTGCCTTTATCATTTTGTGAAATAAAGTCATCAAATATTACTTTCATTAGTATCTTTCAAATTGACTGAGTCTGTATCCATGTATGAATAACATATATTTTTAAACAGGAATATCCTCTCGAATTTCGTTTCCACAAAAAATACCCCGGTAGAACCCTCCTTTATATTATAATATATAATCATTGAAATTAAACTGTAAGAATATGCCCAAAACATTAATGTCCTTGGCCTCGCTGCGTGGTCCCTGTTATTCTGACTGATGTCGCTATCACAGATTCCTTGCATTTCCAATGGGACTTGTTTTTCAGATGTTTTCGATTTTCCGAGGGCGTTGTATACCTTCCTTTCTTCAACATCACACCCTGTATACAATGACGTGTTCAATAAACCATGACATATTAATCCTACCTGGTGAACTCTACGCCAGCTGAAGGAGCAATGTGAGTTCAGCCATTATATCTAAATCATGGTTAACGCCCTGAGAAGGAGATGTTCTTAACGAGAGTACCAAGTAACAAAATACTACTCATTTCTCTGTCCTGTAGGAAATATATGTATACAGGGCCTTATTTCACAAAACAACCTTAACTTTTACTTTAAAAACTTTACTCAGGTTAACCTTGATTCCCATTCTTTAACATAATTGCACTAAGGTTATACCTTAATGACTTACGATCACCTTAGTGATCTGGACAGGCAATATATGTAGATGTACTAGCTCAATGAAACCTGGTATAGGGGACAGACAATAAATTATGTGTAGATGTGTCTAACTTTGGAGTTTATTTTGGGAAAAATGGGACCAGAACTAAAATACTGTGAGGAATTGGTCAGTGAAACATGGTATGGGGAACAATAATCATAATGTGATTTCGTTATTTCAACTTCTTTGGACTTTCATTTTCAGACCTTTCCACGGAAATGCATCTTCACTTGTGTTGTCTATGCTCACCTAGAGCATTCCAAATCATACATGTAAGAATACTATATTTGCAGATTTTTCTTCTGCATTTAAATGCCACATCTTATGATAAAAAAATTATTCCACATGGGAGTAAACAGTAACATCATCAAATGGGTAGAAGCTTTCTTGGTTAATCAACCTCAACGTGTTCGAGTTACTTCTACGCTCTCTGATACCAATCTCCTTAGTACCGGTGATCCTCAAGGGTGTGTCCTGTCTCCTGTCCTCTTCACCCTCTCTGATACCAATCTCCTGAGTACCGGTGCTCCTCAAGGATGTGTCCTGTCTCCTGTCCTCTTCACCCTCTCTGATACCAATCTCCTGAGTACCGGTGCTCCTCAAGGGTGTGTCCAGTCTCCAGTCTCCTGTCCTCTTCACCCTCTCTGATACAAATCTCCTGAGTACCGGTGCTCCTCAAGGGTGTGTCCAGTCTCCTGTCCTCTTCACCCTCTCTGATACCAATCTCCTGAGTACCGGTGCTCCTCAAGGGTGTGTCCAGTCTCCTGTCTCCTGTCCTCTTCACCCTCTCTGATACAAATCTCCTGAGTACCGGTGCTCCTCAAGGGTGTGTCCAGTCTCCTGTCCTCTTCACCCTCTCTGATACCAATCTCCTGAGTACCGGTGCTCCTCAAGGATGTGTCCTGTC
This sequence comes from Gibbula magus, assembly GCA_936450465.1. Classification (NCBI taxonomy): domain Eukaryota; kingdom Metazoa; phylum Mollusca; class Gastropoda; order Trochida; family Trochidae; genus Gibbula; species Gibbula magus. The sequence goes on from OW388299.1 coordinate 1,405,637, forward strand.
TCCTGTCCTCTTCACCCTCTCTGATACCAATCTCCTGAGTACCGGTGCTCCTCAAGGGTGTGTCCAGTCTCCTGTCCTCTTCACCCTCTCTGATACCAATCTCCCCAGTACCGGTGCTCCTCAAGGTTATGTCCTGCCTCCTGTCCTCTTCACCCTCTACACCAATGACTGTGTATCTCAATTATCCTGTAGTTTGAATTTCAAATTTGCAGATGCTGCTGCTTTAGGTTGATGTATTCATCAGCCGGAATTAGAGTATAGGGAAAACATTAAATCGTTCATAATTTGGTTTAAAGAAAATTTCCTTTCTTTGAATATTAGTAAAACAAAGGAACTGATAATTGATGTCCGTACAAAAAAGGAAAAACTAGAGCCAGTTAATATTGACGGGCAGGAAGTTGACATTGTAGAAGAGTATGTATTCTATCTGAGTACAATAATTAACAACAAACTTTCATGGAAATCGTATTCACAAACTTTTATCAATAGCATTCTGTCATTCTGCTTCAATGCATGGTATGGAAATACTCCTCTAACACAGAAAAACAGTATTGATAAAATTGCAAACACCTCCAGTAAAATTTGCGGCTTTAATTTTGAGCCTCTTTCTTTCCAGTTTGATTTTGAGAGTTGAAAACAAGACTCTAGTCATTAAATCAAACTCATCGCACTTTCTATATGAATATTATGAATTTCTACCATCTGGACGTCGTTTCAAAATATGGCATTTCAAAAATCATTTGTCCCATATATACAGTATAAAAATTCTAAATCTCCTCACCAAATATAGTAATTACGTAACTCTTGAAACACGACATTGCTTATTAAAATATGGCATATTATTAAAAGCAATGTCATAAGTACCCATCATCACAATGTATGTTATAACTGTTGTATTGTTATTTTGTATTTTATATTGCCATACAAAGACTCTTTGAATGTCAGACGAATTTCCCATCTGGGATAATAAAGTTTATCTTATCTTATCTTAACACTCGAAATGTCGTTTTTTTCTGGGACTTTTGGGATTGTCGCCGATGAGTGGATGTCATTTCAGCTGTTTCAATTGAAATGCAACTTACTAGTTTGCTGCCAGAACTTGAAAACCGTAAGCATAATCCTTGTGTATAGTGTGGATTTATTCTCATGATTTCAATAGCTTATAAATATGTCAACAGAAACCATATGAGTGATTTGGAATATTTTTTATTTATTGAAGAATAAAGCCCCATTATAATTGTTCAATATATTTCACACCTTTCCCCACTTGGCGGGGGATATAATCTCCTCTGTCTGTTTGTTATTATTATTATTATTATCATTCTGCATTATTATACTATTATACTTAATTATTATCCAGTCAATATATATTGTTGTATTGTTGTCAAAACATGTAGTTTTATTTATTCTAAACGTCAACCTAGTATAATATAGGCGTATATAATGCCTGATTTGGTATTAATTATATAAATAAACTGTTTATCGTTTATAGGCAATTAAATTTGTCTTTGTGTATATTTCATAGAGTATTATATATATAGTCTCTCATTAAACCTTTATGGACGGCTTAACTCTTCTTGCTTTTCTATTGCATTGCATTGCATTGTGTATTAATCATTACATTTAGCAGAGATTCATGGATACATACAATATGTTTTGTGCTGCACTGGAGGAGATGCTAAGACTACCGCTGGGTTTGCCTTATATATTTATGTCCACTGACAGGCCAGTAGAAAACGCCAACAAAACAACTTCACAGGCGATCTTTTCAACTGAGATCCACCCAAGATTATATCTACAGGTAATCTAATCTCGTCACCTGACGCTCTGTACATCACGCTTCGTCACGGTCCGGTGACCTCGTATAGACGTACAGATAGTTTGAGACTTTATTCAAATCATGACTTTCATTTTTAATTATAAATCGAATCAAATTGAGGATCATAAATAAAAACATTCACGTCATGTCTTGTTAACTCTCCATATATCGGCAAAACAGCCTGAGCAATTCCAGGTAAAGCAACTTCCCAAAGCAAGGCATACCTCTTGCCAGTATCAATAACTGGCTGATTTAAGCCTTGCTATATTTTCTAAAGGTTTCCGTGTTAGGAAATCGGAGCTAGATCACTATATATGCATTTCAGATACGCCCACAGCTACCCACTATCTTTACACGGAAAAGCTAGGTAAATATACTGCAAGGATTGGAGACTGGTATTTATGAGTTATAGGCCTACCTTTCATTGGGAAGTTGTATTTTAAGATCCATGAAAACACTCGAATACAGCAGGGACTCTATGCAGACAATAATTAAAGAGTCACTGAATACAGTAAGTTTACTCATTATAGGACTACAGCAACACGTACCGGGTAAATTTAAACTGAAGTCTTTGAAGAGTATTTAATAGAAGTTGAATATTTATTTTACTCGAAAACAGTTTCTTATGTAGGCCTAGATGAAAATATAAATTGGTTTTATTACACTTAGGTCTATTTCGGCGATTGGTTTAAACATATTTTTATTCATGAAAATGAATTGGGATTGGTGAACAAGCTATGTAGCTTATATTAACACCGCTCCCATACAACATATGATACAGAATGAAATACAAAGTGACGTCAATGATAAAGATTGTTATAAATAACAGAATGAATACATACTCCAATTAGGTTAACAGTAATATTATCTAGCAATCAATCATAGAAAATTTTGTTTGGAATGGTTTATCAACCCATCTGAAGAAATACAAAGATTTAATGATATCATATAGTAGACATACATAGCTACGGTTCAGTGTGTCCAACGTCCCATACATTTGTATGTAGAACTAGAAATCAAACAAAAACGTGAATGTTAAAATTTAAATCGTTGTGTTTCGGTGATGAAACTGTGAACTGAATCAATTAATTGTTGATTTTGATTCCGCGAAAGTTCTTTGTTTCCGTACAAAATGGTCTCCAGGCTATAACCTGTGATATAAAAGTACATACTATGTCTTAGATGATCATAATTGCTGCATGTGAAAAAATAGTGTAGGGCGTTTTCAGTCTGATATCCACATGAGCAGCAAGAACTTTCCAAAATATGTCGGTTATATTTCGGCGATTCACTTTCTCTTGTCAAACCCTTCAAGCATTTAGGCCTATAAACTTCATAATTGGTACGTCGATGATAGCTGTCATGAATTATTAAGATAGAGTTGGCTATAATTATAGTATTAGGCTACTATGATAAATTTAGCCATCGTGTACATGTAGATTTAGTGTCGTTTAAAATCATTTTCATTTCGTTAGTTGAAAACGTGTGAAAGTAATTTTTAAAAATCTCTTCGGGCACAAAGATTCTTAAAATGTGTTATTACTTTTCTAATACTTATATTATTCAGTCGATCTATTTTCTGGGGGGACCTTTCCTCACAGATGGTCATGTAGGCCTAACTTGAAATAGATCTTAGTAGATTGATTAAAAAATAATGATTGTTCAATACATGAACGAACACAATCTAAAAGTATTGCCTTGTAACAAAATCAATTCCTCCCATAAGTAAAAAGTACTAACAAAGATCAAACGAAATTTAAATTACGTCAAAGCACGAGTACGAAGCGTCCGTAAAAGAATCAGTAGAATGCCGTTAGTCAGTATGTTAGAACGATTTTGATTGGATGAAAGTGGACCCGTCGATTGTTATGCCACTCACGGTTGGTCAGCTAACATTTCAGATGTCAGAGTGCGAGTGCGTCAGTGTAGGGACGTTTTGTTAAGAAGGAGTAGGCTAGTTTGTGCACTGTCCATTCAATGTGTTGGGTAATAGTTGCAGTCATGCGTCGTGTGTATACAAACAGACTCGCTATCTTATGTGTGATTCTGATCTCTTGTTTGGAAACAGGAGCGGAATCAAAAGACTCGACCTCGGAAAAACAAACACCTGCTCCAAGAGAAGTTTCAGCCCCCAACTGCTTGGTGTGGGGGCCGGGCCTGAGAAGTAACTTCTTCCTGCCTGTCCGATATTTCTACATTCAAGCAGTAGATCAGTTCGGTGACAAGTAAGTGATGCATGTTTTTGTTTCTAAAAATAATGAGTATAAGGTTATCTTGAAGTTGGGCATAAACTGGTAGGGCCTATCATATGATATGGTCTGATGGTGTTACCAAATATTCCTAATCAATCATCATTTTACAAAAAAACAACGAAAAACATGGACAGATTTCTTTTCTTCAAAGGTGTATCATGTTACAACACCCTTATGTAGGTTTTATTACCATTTAGAGAAGTAAGCCTAAATTGAATTTTCCCAAAGTATTTCTGTACATTTTCAAGGGTTTAGCTGTAAAGAAAGCAAAGCTTTTTTAGCCTGGTGTCAAATATATGCAAGGACGTATATATTATTGAATATATGTAATCAGTTCTGACCCCCTTAACTGATGACCCCCTGAACTGATGACCTAGGCGCATTCTGAGGGGCCAGTTTAAAGGAATCACAATTACTGTAGATTCTAAATTAGACGCCAGAGCCCATATTTTCAAAGCTCTCTTAGTGATAAGATAGTTGTAAGTCAGTGTTAGGCTAATGTATGACACTTACGACTTTATTGACACAAAGAGAGCTTCGAAAATGTGGGTCCTGGTTTTTATTTTTCAAAATTTGTCTGCACCGTCAATTTCTATATCAGTCTATTAGGTAGGGTTCTGTCTCCATATTGGATTTTTTTGCATCACATGACATGAAAATACGCTATATCAGTGTTGTTCCAAGAGGGGGTCCTTGGGACGTTTGCCCGCGAAATTCAGATAGATATTCCTGTTTACACATAAATGTTATTAATACATGATTAAAACACAGTGAAATTGAAAGATACTAATGAAGGTAACATTTTGACAGCTTCATATTTCACAACTTGATAAACACAACTGCACAATTGTTGAAAATTTAAAAAATGAAAACAGAAGCCGTTCATCGGCGCTGAGAGTGGGGAAAAGTTTACAACAGCATTATTAAACAGCAAATTGTTTATTAGTTTTATGACATTTCATGTGTTACTATGTGAATACTCTATCAGTTATATGTCTTTAGTTAAAAAGTTGCAAAATTAAGTACAATATAGCCAGTGTTGTTCCTAGGTGATCTCCTGAGGGGGTCATTTTGGCAATTTCTGAACAAGTGGGACCCTTTGCAATGGTAAAAGTATCCTACTTCTCCAAATTTTAAGGGACACCAATCCTAAAAGGTGGGCAAATGGCCCCTGGATTCCCTCTAGGAACAACACTGTCTAACAGTTTGTAGTAAAATTTCTACATAAATATTAGAAAATGAAAGTGATTGTCTATGAAAGATGAGTAAGTCAACTGAAAGCTTATGTTTCTCGCAGTGGCTCATGTCGACTGTTTTGCAAGTTGGTATCTCATTGTGGGGCAATATCTTGTATATGGAATATTATCTGTATCTCATTGTGGGGCAATATCTTGTATATGGAATATTATCTGTATCTCATTGTGGGGCAATATCTTGTATATGGAATATTATCTGTATCTCATTGTGGGGCAATATCTTGTATATGGAATGTTATCTGTATCTCATTGTGGGGCAATATCTTGTATATGGAATATTATCTGTATCTCATTGTGGGGCAATATCTTGTATATGGAATATTATCTGTATCTCATTGTGGGGCAATATCTTGTATATATATAGGCCTGAGGCTCGGGTGACACTGGTACAAAGATGGTACATGAGACTGTATTACCCTCGTGAGAAGCATACAACTTATAATATATATATGATATGGAATATTATCTGTATCTCATTGTGGGGCAATATCTTGTATATATGATATGGAATATTATCTGTAACTCCACTTCTTTGTTTACACTGTTCTACAAAGTGTTGACATTTTTTTATGCTATCCTTTTCAACATTTTTATCGTAAGGCCAGACTTTTTTTATTTCTTGGATTACGGATCCGCCGACCCCATTTCAGGGAGATTTGGAAAAAAAATAAAAATTTAAATTTACTTTTTTTTTAAAAATCCCAATAAAATTTGTCCTTTATAATTAAAAAAACCATTAAATCACGAGCTATATTTATCAATCTTCTCGCTATACGTAGCTCATCACACCGTTTTTGTAATTATGATTCTTGTTTAACATAGAAAGCGCTTCCTACTTCGGTGTTTGAAGTTATGTTATCGTAATATAACTGGTTTTCCTTTCAACTTTCGCTTTCTCTTTGTGCTTGTCAATCATCATCTAGCACGCAGGTGGTCTGCGCACCTTCGTAGCGCTCGTTTTAATAGCACCTACTTCATTGAAACTTCAAATAAAGGCCTAAATTATATGTACATTCTAAATATTGTTCATTGTTATTTTAAAATCAAACGACTTCGTTTTTCATAGCGATATAATTTACGTAAACACAACCAGGAACACGTGCTCCGAATGTTTCCAATACAACATATTACCTATACAAAACGTATTTAGTTGATTGAAATTATTGTCATTATAATTTTTTTAAATATATTTGGAGGGATATTTAACAATTATAAATAAATGATTATATCATTAATAGAAATAACTTTAACTCTATATATATTGGAGTTTGTAAATATTAGCATATTATTGATAACGTTTGTCGTCAAGAAAATACAATCGAGAAATCAAAGCGTGTTTGTATGTGGCGACTCGTGAAATATCATTGCCAAATTAATTGCTAAGTATTCGTTTTTAACATGCCTATTTATTTTGTACTTGAATATTAGCTTTGTCAATGATCTACATTGGTCTATCAGAATTGCAGTACTAGGTGTTGTAACTGATATGTATAAAACTAACCTGTAACATAAACTGAAGCCACGCACGCTCGAAATCACATATATCTTTGATGACAAAATTGTTTGAATGCGATGTTGATGGAATAGTTTTTTGGTAAATAATATTGTAAAAATGTGTCACATGTATCACTCACTACAGGACACTGAAAATATCAATTATTAAAGATCAAACGGTAAGTGTTGTTTCTGCAAGATAATGAATGGATGTGTGAATGCAAAAATTTGGATTTTTCTGTTTTCAACGCCAAATGTTGACGGGAATCAACGTATCTTTACAACATTTCTTACACAAGCAGAGCAGTTTGCCTTTATTTAATGCTTGTTAGACGTGTTTGTTAGTTTTTCTCAATCGATCAAATGACTGTCTGGCCTAAATATAACATAATAAAATTCAAAAAGTTGCCTTCAACTTTTTTTTATTTTTATTTTTAAAATGGCCGACCGACAAGATAAATCCTGAAAAAAATCTGTAATCCAAGAAATTAAAAAAGTCTGGCCTAAAGTATAAAAACATTCATTCCCTCTATGTACAATTAATAATTTTCTTTACAGTTTGAAGACACGAAATATTAATACATATACACGAAACCAATGCAAAAAAAGGGAATCATTCTTATAATATCGTGTATACATATATTAAGCGATGTTTTACATGGTTTGTGACAGGATATTGCTTTCTGCCTGCCAGCTGTGTCCATGTGCACACGAGGTTTCTTTATGTACAGGAGTACTCCATGCATAACAGACTGGTAGCAGTTGACTGACTTATTGACATCCATTGTTTACTAACCTTGTAACGTATCGATTCTGAACTGATATATATCGCAACTAACAAGGGGGTAGCTACCATTACAAAGAAAAGCCTTGGCGTGCACATGATAACATATTCTGGTTAATATTATTTTCTGTTATTTTGATAAGGTTCTGAGAACATTTTTCTTTAAATAACCTTTATCGCCACTCAGTAAAGTTTATCACTTCTCGCGTGACGTCATCGGGACAATGTTATGACGTCATAGTGTCAGCTTGCAAAGGTTGTATGTTTGCCGTTGAAATCACTCGCCTTCAACATAAATCACAGAATAATGATATAATAAATAGAATATCTGTTTTTCCTTGACAAATCCCATGTTTATCTCATCTTGTGAGGTAGAGTATTGCTGCGCCACTCCACATGAAATATCTGCTGCTCTACTTCACTCGATGAGATAAACATGGTATTTGTTAAGAAAAGACAGACACCTATATATATCCTTTCATTAATGCCCCTATTTCAATACGAGCCAAATTGTCATGATTCATCACAAAAGAGAATTTTTAACATTCATAGACAATTCGTAATTATCCCCCGCCAACATAGTTTCAATGGGGTCCGTTCGTCCGTCCGTTCGTCCGTCCGTTCGTCCGTCCGTTCGTCCGTCCGTTCGTCCGTCCGTTCCGTCCGTCCGTCCGTCCCGATTTTGTTTCCGGAGCAGAACTCGAAAACTATAAGACATATCTCAACAAAAATTGGTGTGTGGAACAATCATCATGTCTAGATGTGCCTTTTGGGGTTTTCAACTTCTTCGAGTTATTTTTTGGACCATTTTCATGGAAATGTAACTTAGAATTTCGTTTCCGGAACAGAACTTGAAAACTATAAGACATATCTCAACGAAACTTGGTGTGTGGAACAATCATCATGTGAAGATGTGCCTTTTGGGGTTTTCAACTTCTTCGAGTTATTTTTTTTTACCGTTTCCATGGAAATGTAACTTAGAATTTCGTTTCCGGAGCAGAACTCGAAAACCATAAGACATATCTCAACAAAACTTGGTGTGTGGAACAATCATCATGTGCAGATGTGCCTTTTGGGGTTTTCAACTTCTTCGAGTTATTTTTTTTTTACCGTTTCCATGGAAATGTAACTTAAAATCTCGTTTCCGGAACAGAACTTGAAAACTATAAGACATATCTCAACGAAACTTGGTGTGTATAACAATCATCATGTGTAGATGTGCCTTTTGGGGTTTTCAACTTCTTCGAGTTATTTTGTTTTACCGTTTCCATGGAAACGTAACTTAGAATTTCGTTTCCGGAGCAGAACTCGAAAACCATAAGACATATCTAAACGAAACTTGGTGTGTGGAACAATCATCATGTCTAGATGTGCCTTTTGGGGTTTTCAACTTCCTCGAGTTATTTTTTTTTTACCGTTTCCATGGAAATGTAACTTAGAAATTCGTTTCCGGGACAGAACTCGAAAACTTTAAGACATATCTCAACGAAACTTGGTGTGTGGAACAATCATCACGTCTAGATGTGCCTTTTGGTGTTTTCAACTTCTTAGAAATATTTTTTTTACCGTTTCCATAGAAATGTAACCTAGAATTTAGTTTCTGGAACAGAACTCGAAAACTATAAGACATATCTCAACGAAACTTGGTGTGTGGAACAATCATCATGTGTAGATGTGCCTTTTGGGGTTTTCAACTTCTTCGAGTTATATTTTTGGACCGTTTCCATGGAAATGTAACTTAGACAATCATCATGTGTAGATGTGCCTGAAAGGCCCGATGGGCTTATGGCATTGCACAGTATCCAGCCGTCTGTAAACTATTCGCATTTTGTCTTCTTCTCCAGAACCACTTTGTCTAAGGAGCTGAAATTTTGTGTGTTGTGTTTTGTTGAAAAAAGGTTCATAGTCACTGTTATTCAACAACTATTCTTCAATAAATTTTCCCAAAGGCGGGGGATATGGCCGACTCTGTCTGCTTGTTAATTCTTGGAATTCATAAATGATTCGTAGTAGATTCGGCAACATCCCTCCAATTCGCGGCATTTGTGAACAAATTTTGATTTGACCAAAAATTTTCATGAATCAACTATGAATTTTAAATTCGTAGTTGCTTCTTAAACTATTCGTAACTAATTCCTGTAGTTCGTTACAAGTTCGTAAACAGGAAATTCGTGATTGATAATTTTGATAGTCTCTCCCCGAAATACTTACGAATCATCTACAAATCATTTACGAATGTCCCGAATTAAGGACGAAAATTCGTAGTGTATTCGCAACTGTTTCTTAATTATTTCGTATAGTTCATCAACAATTCTTAAATAATTGGTATCTGTATCGTAGTGGTGACCTTGGTGACATTTATATCCTTGCCTTTCATTAGTGTTTAGTGCATTAATAAAAAATGCAATGACAAACTTTCGAATATGCAGTTTAAAATTTCTTGTCAATAACAAGGTTTTCTTGATTATCTATAGCGAACACCTATCTATACATGATACACATGTACAATGTGCGAACATTACAAGATTGCAGAGCAAGTGTGTTACGTAGCTTATGACACTTGTCTGAATATATGTATATTGCCCAAGTTTTTTAAAAACACGTTTCGGTGAACTGATTCTTTATTACCAGTTCTATTCATTCTGCCCATTTAAATGGTCTTCAACAGTGAATGTTACTGTCAATACTTTGATGCAGACAACAAATTATATATTTGATAAATTTTCAATTCAACCTTCAGAAACATGTAAAACCAGTTTTCAATAAGTTTGTTTGAATTTCAAATGGATTTTCTGATTGTAAATGTTGTGGTATTTGTGAATAACAGTGCATGTGGTCCACTATGTATTCTGTGCCTCTATTCACCACCAGGTGCAGGTGTAGATGCAGGGTGTGGCTCTTTAGTCTCCAACAATGGCCCGCAACTAGCTTTACACTATGAGAAGAGGATTTTAGAACACGCAAATACAATTTATTTATGGATTTGAAGACAAGATGTTTGTCTTCACAGGGATGTAAAAATTATTAGAATACGACCGTTGGTTATAATTCTATAGCTACCGGTATGTAAAATTTGTCTTTATTTCCACCTTTGTAAAATACTGAGAATATTTATGATGTGGCATTGCAAATGTGTACTTACATCGCTCATCACACTTTTAAGAAATCATAATCTCGAACCAATTGACAAATAAGCACATGTCGACCCAAATATGGTCATGTCTTATGACTTTCCAAGAAATGATAGCCTCAAACTATCTGATGTTGAAAACGTTGGAAATTTTGTTTGTGTGTCGTATGGTTAAACATGCCTCTCAAAAAGTTATGTTTGTATCTTTATTTCTATATGCGCATTTTATGTGGAATTAAAGAAAAAAAATTCTATTTATTGTGATATAAAAATGATGAAAATGCATTGATTAGTTCAGCAGATATAAAGCATGCAAGAAGGTATGATAAAAACACTGCTCGATTCAAAATATATTTGTGAAAATTACCATTATCACGCAGTTGGTGCTATCTGAATTAGCAATTAGTCAACTTGTCAAGGCCTGTTTTCCGCACAAATAGTCATAAATTTATGTAACCTTAGGTTTATATGATAAACTACCTTTGATTATAAAGCATTCAAAAGGCTTTTCTACAGAGCCAATGGCTCTATTTGTTTAGATCGTCTATCTTAAATTTTATTTTTTAGCTCATCAGGCCTGAAAGGCCAGATGTGCTTATGGCATTGGCCGTCGTCCGTCTGGCGTCGTCCGTAAACTTTTGACATTTTCGACTTCTCCTTCAGAACCGCTACACCCCTAAAGCTGTAATTTGGAGGGTGGGTACCCATCACCTAGGGTGTCAAAGTATGTTCATCACGAGTTCCAACGCCCATAAATATGGCCGCCAGAGACGTTAAAAGTAAAACCTTTAAACGACTTCTTCTCCGAAACCAGTTGACATAGGAAGCTGAAATTTTCAGAATAACATCTTTATTAAATGGAGATGCAAGTTTGTTCATTTGAACTTGATCGCTAATCAAATATGGGCGTGGCAGGGGGTCCACCCTCAAATCTTTAAACAACTTCTTCTCCAAAACTATTTGATACAGAAAGCTAAAATTTTCAGAATAACATCTTTATAACATATTTACTATAGTTTGTTCATTTGGTAAAAATCACTTCTCAAGTATGGGCGGAGCAGGGTGTTATGAAAATGTAAAAATTCACTTCATGAACTATTAAAGCCAGGCTCTATTTTTGGTGAATATCATCTTTGTATGATGGAGAGCACAACCTGAAAGTTTTTACTGTGAGAAATACAGATCTTAGAGCTATTATATAATTCAAGTTTTCTTCTACTTGGCCCAAGCTAGTTTCAAATCAGAATAGAAACACGTTAGCAATGTTTATATTTGGATTAAAGGTGTTTTCGAGAGCTTTCTAACACAACTTTAATATTATTTGTATCAGAAATTAAGCATGATGATGATAGAACTTATTTGATTTTTTTTTGCAATTTAACTCAATTATCTGGGTAATATGAGCTATCTGTTATATAATGGTCAGTGCAGGCCAAGAGCTCTGTTATGTGATGGTCAATGCAGTCCAGAGCTTGCTTGCAGGAGTTCGTTTAGAAGTCATGCATTTCAACACACTGGCTGCATGGCTAGCCCTATAAACGGCTGTGATAAATGTTCATAGGATTCTGGTGTTATACTATGAACACAGTTATACAGTGAGTTACTATGCAGTAAAGTTAGATATATTTTTAATGAAAAGACATAAGCGCGAAGGGATAAATTGAAGATTTTCTCTGTTCGTTTTTTTGTTTGCTGATGTCTTTTCATTAAGTGGTGGACTCCTTAAACTAATCAACTTTTAACTAATCAAAATCCAATGAAATATAAAATAAACTTTTCATTATGTATTGCCTCTTTCGTAAATACTACTTGTGTGTAGTCACTGGTAAATCATGTTAACAGGGGAATAAAGGATGTAAACTAAAAGTAACACAAGGACAATGACACATGACACATTTATACATAGATCTTTGTCTTGTTGCATGTTAACTGGAGCATGACCCCGTGGCAGACAATATTACTTCACAGTCAAGGTTACTCTCATACTCGTGAAAACGACAACTAAGCTTTCAGGGAATCAGTTTACATAAACTAGATCAGGGATGCAGATATCGGTCTATTTGCCGGACATGTCCGATTGTTAATCCAGTTTGTCCGAATGGAAAATTGACCTATCGGACATCAGTTGACCGATTCCAGAAAATAAATGGAAATCTAAACAAACACGCCCTGCCTGTGTCGGTCATAATTATTTACGTTGACCCAGTCAAGAAGTGACATTTATTCTTCATAGCATGAGGCCCGACATCACATTCAATCATCATCATTATCTTCGGTAAATTATAAGGTACATGTCATTAGCAGCCCCGACTTAGTCTTTTTTGAACATGTTGAATTTTTTTGACATGTTCATTCAAGGTCAAAGGTCAAGGTCACGAGTTTTGAAATCGCTAAAAAAATCCTTGTAAACACGATAACTTGAAAAATATTTGTGCTATCAGGCTCTTCTTTGGTGTATATCAACAATGGAGAAAGGCGAAGATTTGAAAAGGTTTTCGCTAACATCCGTCAAAGGTCAAGGTCATAGTGAGGTCACAACTTAAGCATGCTTTTGCAAAAATGTCTTATTTCAACTATTAACACTTTGAATCATTACATGATTGTGATACACAATGAAAAGTGATCACTGATTGTGTGACCTTGAATTTTAAAGGTCAAGGTCACGAGATAGGGTCATTGTCACCAGTTCTGAAATCACTAAATAACTTCTTTCCAAGGAGGTATCAACACCTCATATACACAACTTCTTACTTATGCCCCTGGGGAATTATTTTGACATGTTCATATTCAAGGTCAAAGGTCAAGGTCACAAGTTCTGAAATTGCTAAAACAATCCTTGTAAACACGATAACTTGAAAAATATTTGTGCTATCAGGCTCTTATTTAGTGTATTTCAACTATGGAGAAAGGCCAAGATTTGAAAAGGTTTTCGCTAACATCCGTCAAAGGTCAGGTCATAGCGAGGTCACAACTTAAGCATGCTTTTGCGAAAATGTCTTATTTCAACTATTAACACTTTGAATCATTACATGATTGTGATACACAATGAAAAGTGATCACTGATTGTGTGACCTTGAATTTTAAAGGTCAAGGTCACGAGATAGGGTCATGCTGACCAGTTCTGAAATCACTAAGTAACTTTTTTCCTTGAATATATTAACACCTCATATAGATAGCTTAATTTCTTTCTTATACACCTGGTGAATGATTTTGACATGTTCACATTCAAGGTCAAAGGTCAAGGTCATGATCGGGGTTCTGAAATCACTACAACAATCCTTGTAAACACGATAACTTCAAACTTTTTTTGTGCTGTTAGGCTCTTATTTGGTATATATGAATTATGGAGAAAGACCAAGATTTGACAACGTTTTCGCTAAAATCTGTCAAAGGTCAAGGTCACAGTGAGGTCAAAACTTAAGCATGCTTTTGTGAATATACCGTATTTTAACTATGAACACTTTGAGTCATTGCATGATTATTATACGCGATGAAAAGTGATCATTGATGGTGTGACCTTGAAGGTCAAAGGTCAAGGTCATGAGATATTGGTTAAGGCCACGTTAATCCTTTGATCAAATTTGAAAGAAGAAATAGGTTTTAAGAACAAACTTGTGAAAAGTGACCCCAGTGATGATTAGTAATAACTCGAATAATGAACAAACTTTTGTTAAAAGAATTCCCATTTTATTGATGCTGACGAGAAGGCGGAACAGGGAAAGGCGAGACCCTAAGTTTCGGAGCTGCTCTGCTTTTGCGGTGTCCCGCAAACGCTAATCTAGTTTCATCTTCTTTTCCAGTCCGACTGGCTCAAGCGAACTGAAATTTATGTACATACTCCTTGACTGTAAGGGATTCTAAAGTGTAATTTTGGTGAGCCTGTGACCCCAAATATGGGTCACAGGGATCATAACCTAAAAGCCTATTTCAGTTTACAACATCTTTCTGAGATTTTATGTGCACTTCAGCCAGTAAGTAGGTAAGGGAAGTAATCTCAAAGAAAACACCTGAGGGAAAGGCATTTCATCTTTCTGATGTGAGAGTTAAAACGTGCTTTGAGAATATAATATGTCTGATGAAAAAGAGATGTTGAGAATTAAAAACTGAGAATTGGCGGTCTAACAAAAATTATAAGTCATATAAATTTTTATCTTTGTCTCACATTTCACATATGAGTAATTATTTGTATTTTGCAAGTGAATTGCTGATAAAGGTATACACAAGTCTAAAAGTATTCTAAAGACTTAATACAGAATGTTTTATTAAATCTAATATAATGTTCTTTGAAATTTAAGAGTAAATAATGGAGTTTTTGAATATCTCATGATATTGTGTAATTACTTTGGAGAATTAATTAATTAATTAATTAATGAGAATTTCCAGTAAGAGTCAATTTGGTATACCATATTCATATTTATATCATTATAAAGTTTATACTTTATAACTGATTTAGTTTTCTATTAACTTTGCAGTTAAGTTTATTCAATAGGAACAAGAAATAAGATAAATGTCAACATAATGGACATGTTTAATGTGAATCTATTTGAAATGAGAACTACTGAATACCCTTTGAAGGAATAACTTTGTTATTTTACATGAGATATCTGAACTGAATATGACTAGTGATGCAACGATTCGGTTCGGTGCACCGATAACCGACACCAGCAGTCTCGATTCGATCTTCGATCTCAAATGTTCAAATTTCGATTCGGTTCAATTGCAAATTAAAATGTTAATAAAAACCACTTACACTTTACCAGATGAAAAATTTATAGATCTGTATCCTCCATATGAACAACGAAGAAGTGAAAAAAACGATTTATCAGACTATCAGTTACACTACATTACTTGCAATATTGTCAACGAAACACGATCTTTCCCTCGTAAACAATAACGAAACTATATTAGAGTTACCTCCCTTTAAACAGTGTACGTGAACAAACGAAGGTTAATTTATTCAGAAGTCGTAACGTACTGCATGTTCATTGGATGTGAATTATAGGTCAACTGCTGCGACAGTTGTCGTGCATATTTCAAGCATTCTCATTGGCTGATATTTCTGGTAACTATCTTCGTAAATTTCCTTTTCTGATTGCTAGTAACTCGTAGCGGGAGGCGACAATATCATTTTGTGATCATAATTCAATCATATTATTCATGGAAAGTTGTTTGTGAATCGAATCGAAAATAATCGAATCGAATGGGTGGAATCGATAATCGAACCGAATCGAGGCATAAGTGAATCGTTGCAGCCCTACTGGTGATAGCATAGGACTATAAAAGAAGTTGCTATATGAGATTGTGACACCACACCTATTTTCATCTTCTTCTCCAGTACAGAAAAATAATTAATTGTAGGAAAAACAACATCTAACATATAAATTTTACTGGCTGTGAGTCCAGTGTCTGTTATATAATTGCATTGTGTTGACCTGGGGGTGACCACTCCCTGGCAGAAGGATGAAAACTGATAGTAACACAGAGGTTTCAGGTTATTTCAAACTACTGCATGTGCAGCGCTGTGTTATAGACTGTGTGTGAGACTGCTTAAGTCTTCCAATGACTCTAAAAATGAATTTATTCATAGAAAATCACCATTTTATCAAATATTGAAAAGGAGCCTATAAGAAGTGGTGAAAAAGAATTTACTAAAAAAAATCACCAATTTATTAAGTATTGAAATGGAGCCTATGAGAAATGGGATTTTCAAAAACTGAGGCTCCTATTCATTATGAAATCAATGTTGATATTTCCAGAATGCAATTAATAATAAAACAATATAATGCAAAGGTCTATGATATTTATAATGAATGTGGATTAATGTGTTACCAATTTTGATAATAAAATGACTTGGCAATGTCTTATAATTAGCAGGGGTCATGACCTAAAAAGTTTTTTTTCATTTTCTTCTACAGCCCCAGGCCATTATTGCAATAGCTGACAGTGGTGAATTGTATGCAAAGAATTGTATATACATTATTATATAATGTGTGTACGATATTAAAAAATAGTATGATCTCTCCACCACATTATTATATGTTTGATACCAGCAATTTATTTCCAAGCTACAAAACAAACACTTGTACATATATTACACGAAAAACACCTTTGGCATTTATTATCTATGCATATATTGTCATACTAACATTTATAACAAATAACATGTTTCTGTGCAACTTTGTGTTGCTCTTTCAACACATATATATAGCAGATTGGCAAAGTTATGGTAACAAAATATTTTTAAACTGCTTTAATCGTTTCACTACCTAGATTCTTATTACTACATTCCATTATCTGACCATTGCCATAAAGCCCACTCCATAACATACCCCACTTATTATCTCCTGATGAGCTACAGAGGCCATGGCTCTTTTTGACATTTGATGTCATAATGACATTTTTTTACCAGAAATGCAATAAAAGAAGAACCACATTTAGAAAATGTGTCTTACATGACTCAACGTTGGTGGCGGGGACATTGCCATGTTAGTGGCAAACACTTGTTCTTTTAATCTTAAACATGTGTAGAAATACATGGTTAATACAGACTTGAAAAGTCCAATAAAAAGTGCCTGAATTCACCTACCGGGGTATGTCCAATTAAAAATGATTTAATTCACCTGTGTCAAATGGAAAGTGCTTGAATTCCAATTCACCCTTGTCCAATGAAAAGTGCTTGAATCTTTTTAAATTGTCATTGAAAAGTGCTTGAATGTGGATCGTTTATCTGAGTCTGAGTAAGAAGCAGTAAAAAGAAATTAAATAGACCTCAAAATGAATAATATTTCTTTGAAAAACATCACAAGAAACAAACGTTTGTTGCTTAACTAATAAAGCAGAAGATACGTGCAGTGGCTATGGGTTCGACAGGATGACGTGAAATTAGTCACTTTGTAGAGGGATAAAGTTGTCCAGGTAGTTGCATTTATGAACATGTAGCTGCAACCTTTTTTAAACCCGGCTGAAACCCAAGGGGGTTATTATCGTGGCACAGACCATCTGTCCGTCCTTCCGGAAAACGGTACCTATGTTCTGAAATCAACTCCTCCCACATATCTTACACAGAAGCTTATTTGAAACCATATCATTACTTTATTTGAAAATGACTGTGTTTTACGAAAGCTCATTTGGGGTTTTTGAAATGAAGTTTAAATTCCTCAATTATTTTCAGCTTCACTGAATCTGCTGGTGAGGAGTTTGCTGTGAGTATAGTGAGGAGGTCTGGTGTGAGGATACGAGTGTGGAGCCAAGTGCTGGATCTACACGATGGAAGCTACCTGGTCCGGTACCGCCCCTACGAGAGTGCCGTCGATCTGCTCATAGAGATCTTGTACAGGGGGAAGCATGTGGCTACGTCTCCTTACAACCTGCATGGTACTTCTTTTCAAATTTGAGTTAAAAGGTTACTTAATGTAACTAAATGTCAGCGAATGTAACTAAATGTTACTAAATGTAACCAAATGTTGCTATATTTTACTAAATGTCACTAGATGTTACCCAATGTTGCTATATTTCTCAAAATGTTACTATATGTTACTAAATGTTGCCAAATGTTACTAGATGTTACTAAATGTTGCTAAATGTTACTAGATGTTACTAAATGCCCTGACCCTGGACCATGAACATATCTTAACTTTTATGGTCAGCATCTTGTGTAAATTTGAGATTATAATTTTTTTTTAGTCTTTGCCGATTCTAAGGTAATAAGCAAGTACTCAGCTTAGTAAAAAATTGTCTGAGTCACTTCACTTCAGATTGATGGGAAAGAAGGAAAATGTTAGGACAATCCTCCGAAAGTTGAGATGTTTTGTTTGAACTAGCAGTGCCAATTTCTCACAATTTCTTTGGAATTTATATATCTCTATAAAACATGTACTCTATGTTGGTTGACAAAAGAATAGTTTTGTGTTACAATATATCCAGTTTGCATTGTAAAACCTTTGTGTGTCTGCAGGTCCCGTGTATCACGAGAAGTGTAAGTGTCCACAGCCCAATCTTGACCAGTGGTTCAAGGACATGAACTGTCCAGCAAGCTATGACCAAATCGACCGTGATCTCAGCAAGTTCAAAGATATTGATTTCAAGAATATTGCCAAGGAGATTGTGTCACGGTTCAGCGATGCCGGGAGACACAGTATATGTCACTACAAGATAATCGATAACAAGGTATTGTTTATGTAATGCACCAGCGCACCGCTGTATTCTTATCTTAGGGTTACTGTGAATATATGATACCTGCTGTCTAGATCAAGGGTTACTGTGAATATATGATACCTGCTGTCTAGATCAAGGGTTACTGTGAATATATGATACCTGCTGTCTAGATCAAGGGTTACTGTGAATATATGATACCTGCTGTCTAGATCAAGGGTAACTATGAATATATGATATCCTGCTGTCTAGATCTAGGGTTACTGTGAATATATGATACCTGCTGTCTAGATCTAGGGTTACTGTGAATATATGATATCCTGCTGTCTAGATCAAGGGTTACTGTGAATATATGATACCTGCTGTCTAGATCAAGGGTTACTGTGAATATATGATACCTGCTGTCTAGATCAAGGGTTACTGTGAATATATGATACCTGCTGTCTAGATCAAGGGTAACTATGAATATATGATATCCTGCTGTCTAGATCTAGGGTTACTGTGAATATATGATATCCTGCTGTCTAGATCAAGGGTTACTGTGAATATATGATACCTGCTGTCTAGATCTAGGGTTACTGTGAATATATGATACCTGCTGTCTAGATCAAGGGTTACTGTGAATATATGATACCTGCTGTCTAGATCAAGGGTTACTGTGAATATATGATATCCTGCTGTCTAGATCAAGGGTTACTGTGAATATATGATATCCTGCTGTCTAGATCAAGGGTTACTGTGAATATATGATACCTGCTGTCTAGATCAAGGGTTACTGTGAATATATGATACCTGCTGTCTAGATCAAGGGTTACTGTGAATATATGATACCTGCTGTCTAGATCAAGGGTTACTGTGAATATATGATACCTGCTGTCTAGATCAAGGGTAACTATGAATATATGATATCCTGCTGTCTAGATCTAGGGTTACTGTGAATATATGATACCTGCTGTCTAGATCTAGGGTTACTGTGAATATATGATATCCTGCTGTCTAGATCAAGGGTTACTGTGAATATATGATACCTGCTGTCTAGATCAAGGGTTACTGTGAATATATGATACCTGCTGTCTAGATCAAGGGTTACTGTGAATATATGATACCTGCTGTCTAGATCAAGGGTAACTATGAATATATGATATCCTGCTGTCTAGATCTAGGGTTACTGTGAATATATGATATCCTGCTGTCTAGATCAAGGGTTACTGTGAATATATGATACCTGCTGTCTAGATCTAGGGTTACTGTGAATATATGATACCTGCTGTCTAGATCAAGGGTTACTGTGAATATATGATACCTGCTGTCTAGATCAAGGGTTACTGTGAATATATGATATCCTGCTGTCTAGATCAAGGGTAACTGTGAATATATGATATCCTGCTGTCTAGATCAAGGGTTACTGTGAATATATGATACCCTGCTGTCTAGATCAAGGGTTACTGTGAATATATGATACCTGCTGTCTAGATCAAGGGTTACTGTGAATATATGATATCCTGCTGTCTAGATCAAGGGTAACTATGAATATATGATATCCTGCTGTCTAGATCAAGGGTAACTATGAATATATGATATCCTGCTGTCTAGATCAAGGGTTACTGTGAATATATGATATCCTGCTGTCTAGATCAAGGGTTACTGTGAATATATGATACCCTGCTGTCTAGATCAAGGGTTACTGTGAATATATGATACCCTGCTGTCTAGATCAAGGGTTACTGTGAATATATGATACCCTGCTGTCTAGATCAAGGGTTACTGTGAATATATATCCTGCTGTCTAGATCAAGGGTAACTGTGAATATATGATACCCTGCTGTCTAGATCAAGGGTAACTGTGAATATATGATACCCTGCTGTCTAGATCAAGGGTTACTGTGAATATATGATACCTGCTGTCTAGATCTAGGGTTACTGTGAATATATGATATCCTGCTGTCTAGATCTAGGGTTACTGTGAATATATGATATCCTGCTGTCTAGATCAAGGGTTACTGTGAATATATGATACCTGCTGTCTAGATCAAGGGTTACTGTGAATATATGATACCTGCTGTCTAGATCTAGGGTTACTGTGAATATATGATATCCTGCTGTCTAGATCTAGGGTTACTGTGAATATATGATACCTGCTGTCTAGATCAAGGGTTACTGTGAATATATGATACCTGCTGTCTAGATCTAGGGTTACTGTGAATATATGATACCCTGCTGTCTAGATCAAGGGTTACTGTGAATATATGATATCCTGCTGTCTAGATCTAGGGTTACTGTGAATATATGATATCCTGCTGTCTAGATCTAGGGTTACTGTGAATATATGATACCCTGCTGTCTAGATCTAGGGTTACTGTGAATATATGATACCCTGCTGTCTAGATCTAGGGTTACTGTGAATATATGATATCCTGCTGTCTAGATCTAGGGTTACTGTGAATATATGATACCCTGCTGTCTAGATCAAGGGTAACTATGAATATATGATACCTGCTGTCTAGATCAAGGGTTACTGTGAATATATGATACCTGCTGTCTAGATCAAGGGTTACTGTGAATATATGATACCTGCTGTCTAGATCAAGGGTTACTGTGAATATATGATACCTGCTGTCTAGATCAAGGGTTACTGTGAATATATGATACCTGCTGTCTAGATCAAGGGTTACTGTGAATATATGATATCTGCTGTCTAGATCAAGGGTTACTGTGAATATATGATACCTGCTGTCTAGATCAAGGGTTACTGTGAATATATGATACCTGCTGTCTAGATCAAGGGTTACTGTGAATATATGATACCTGCTGTCTAGATCAAGGGTTACTGTGAATATATGATATCTGCTGTCTAGATCAAGGGTTACTGTGAATATATGATACCTGCTGTCTAGATCAAGGGTTACTGTGAATATATGATACCTGCTGTCTAGATCAAGGGTTACTGTGAATATATGATACCTGCTGTCTAGATCAAGGGTTACTGTGAATATATGATATCTGCTGTCTAGATCAAGGGTTACTGTGAATATATGATACCTGCTGTCTAGATCAAGGGTTACTGTGAATATATGATACCTGCTGTCTAGATCAAGGGTTACTGTGAATATATGATATCTGCTGTCTAGATCAAGGGTTACTGTGAATATATGATACCTGCTGTCTAGATCAAGGGTTACTGTGAATATATGATATCTGCTGTCTAGATCAAGGGTTACTGTGAATATATGATACCTGCTGTCTAGATCAAGGGTTACTGTGAATATATGATATCCTGCTGTCTAGATCAAGGGTAACTATGAATATATGATATCCTGCTGTCTAGATCAAGGGTAACTATGAATATATGATATCCTGCTGTCTAGATCAAGGGTAACTATGAATATATGATATCCTGCTGTCTAGATCTAGGGTTACTGTGAATATATGATACCTGCTGTCTAGATCAAGGGTTACTGTGAATATATGATACCTGCTGTCTAGATCAAAGGTAACTGTGAGTATATGATACCCTGCTGTCTAGATCTAGGGTTACTGTGAATATATGATATCCTGCTGTCTAGATCTAGGGTTACTGTGAATATATGATATCCTGCTGTCTAGATCTAGGGTTACTGTGAATATATGATACCCTGCTGTCTAGATCTAGGGTTACTGTGAATATATGATACCCTGCTGTCTAGATCTAGGGTTACTGTGAATATATGATACCTGCTGTCTAGATCTAGGGTTACTGTGAATATATGATACCTGCTGTCTAGATCAAGGGTTACTGTGAATATATGATACCTGCTGTCTAGATCAAGGGTTACTGTGAATATATGATATCCTGCTGTCTAGATCTAGGGTTACTGTGAATATATGATACCCTGCTGTCTAGATCTAGGGTTACTGTGAATATATGATACCTGCTGTCTAGATCAAGGGTTACTGTGAATATATGATATCCTGCTGTCTAGATCTAGGGTTACTGTGAATATATGATATCCTGCTGTCTAGATCAAGGGTTACTGTGAATATATGATACCTGCTGTCTAGATCTAGGGTTACTGTGAATATATGATACCTGCTGTCTAGATCAAGGGTAACTGTGAATATATGATACCTGCTGTCTAGATCAAGGGTAACTATGAATATATGATATCCTGCTGTCTAGATCTAGGAGCAGTTGGAGCAAGACTGAAAGAAAGATTGAAGACAAAGAAACTTCTTCACTGTTCATTTCAGGGTCTTTAAAGCCTTAACTAAAACTAAGAAAGAAGATTGTCTTTCATTAAGTTTTTAACTCCATTTCGAGACGCTCCAATACATGTATACGGGAAACAATCCCACAGACGTCTTCGGTTATAATGATCCCGATGCAAAACGACTCCATTTTACCGATGGTGAGAACTGTAACAAGAACTGACATGGGCTTGCCGTTGCCTAGTGTATGCGCTCCTGTTCGGAAAATGGCGAACTGATAGTGTTTCACGAGTAAATCGGAATTCAAGATTTGAGTGAATAGAATAGAATGCTTTTATCAGTGTTATATTTTCCTTTATACTTGTGAACACGTTATTCAACATTAAGATTCGATTGATTCATAACTTAGTACACCAATAAGCGCTTAAATCAAACATTATGTTTGTGCGCGGCATTATTCACTCTTTACCGTTACGTATTGTGACATCACTGACGTGAAAGTGAACTGTATCACTACGCGCTTCATCAGAACGTCTAGAAATTTTCGTTTAAAACTACTCAAATTATGTGTTTTATAGGTGCACACATAATAAATAAAATACCAAACTCATTCCCTATCTATACCGTATTTATTACAACTCGTCACTTTCGCTTGTTAAATACGTTTACAAGTAACTTGTTGTTATAAATACGGTATCCATAGGGAACTTGTTTGGTATTCTCCATATATCCTGTTGATATATTTTCCATTTGTATACAATTGTTAAAATGATAGTTGTATAGCATTTCTCCTCATTCACATACTGCCACATACTGCCAAAACACGAAGGGGTGGATATCTCAATATAAAGAGCTCATATACATCATCTTGATGTTGACAGATATACCGGAAGACGTACGGTGAACACGTTGGCTTCAAGATGTTCCCTGACGCGACCCTGTCCTCTATAACTAGGAAGGTGGGCGCAGCTTATCAAACGTTTTGTATCCAGCTTCCTTAATCACTCACACAATTGCACATTTCGTCATTTAACCATAAAATAATTTCTTCTAGAGACTTGCAAACACTTTTACCATGATCAATTAATAATCACGAGTTTAGGTTTTCAAAGTTGTGTGACCGCTAAGGTAATTGTGAGCCCATCACCATGGGTATTGTATGTTACTTATGAATCTCACAGTGCTGAGAGGTAGAGACGTCAGCAGTAACGTTCAGTGTTCTTCCTCTGTATCGTGATATAAACATTTATATAATAATTTTTCTATTGAGACTTTTTCTATTAATTCAATGATAACATGATAATCGTAAACTTTCAGGTGAAACTGCCAGATATGGAATTCTTTTTGAATTTCGGTGACTGGCCGCTGGAGAAGAGAAATAAAGATCCTCTTCCTATGTTCTCATGGTGCGGCTCTGACGACACTGCAGACATCGTGCTGCCAACCTATGACATCACAGAGGCAACTCTGGAGATGATGTCAAGGTGACGAATAATTCGTAACAACTGGGATCCCATATAAGGGTTAAAAAAAACTAAATGCACTAGAAAAGCTAAAAGGTAATGTTCTAATGAAGTGATCATGTTTCAGAGTAACACTCGACATCTTCTCGGTGCAGGCCAACACAGGACCCAGGTGGGAGGAGAAGGCAAACGTGTCCTTCTGGCGAGGTCGAGACAGTCGACAGGAACGTCTCGATCTGGTGGAGATGTCTCGCAAACATCCCCATCTCATCAACGCCTCGCTCACTAACATGTTCTTCTTCCCCAAGGATGAGCAGAAATACGGCAAGATTGAGAGGGCCATATCATTCTTTGACTTCTTCAAGGTAATTTTCATATGTTTCATACAAGGGAAGTTTACTAGGTACATGACATGTTTCTGTGAAACTTGAAGCGTGTTTGTTAACAGTTTCAGTATTTCAGTGATACTTAGTAGTTGGTAGACCTCTCTACAATCAAGTGGATACGAGATCCAGAATTGAGCTTCGTCCTTCCCTCTCTGCATCACAATTTCATTTCCAGACCACAATCACAAACAAATATTTTTAATAAAATTGTTAACATGTTTAAACAGTTTCAATAGACTTTTGCGTCCAGATTTCTTTTTTTTCTTTCAGATTTTCAGATTTTTTTTCTGTAATTGTTTTTCCCCGAGGCAGAGCAGACTTAGACTCTAGAATAATCACACCGTGTTAAACTGGTAAAGTAACTTGTATCTAATTAATTTTAAGAAGTTAAGATCAATTTTCATAGCAGTTTTCTCACTCTTTCATAGTACAAGTACCAGTTGAATATAGACGGGACGGTTGCCGCGTATCGGATGCCGTACCTGCTGGGTGGGGACGCGGTGGTGCTCAAACAGGAGTCTCACTACTACGAACACTTCTACAAGGACCTGCAACCCTACGTGCACTACGTCCCTGTACAGAGGGACCTGGGGGACCTCCTGGAGAAGATACAGTGGGCGAGGGAGCATGATGAGGAGGTCATCTTCATCTTCATCTTTATACCTCATACTATCAAGTCTCCAGATATTATTAGGTCTTCAAGACGCATGTCTGGAAGACCTTTTGTTATAATTCTGATTATTTTATTATTATTCTTTGTACAAAATTTTGTGCAGCAGATTTGTCAGTAACAGCTGGGCCGATTTGCATGAATTTTCAGGGCTGGTAGCCTGTAACCTAACTTTGAATAATAAGATCCACTTTTTGGATATTCGACTTCTTACGTGAGTTATCTCCCCTTGAAGTTGAAACTTTAAACCTTAATAGCTCAAAAACTATTCAAGATATTTTCATAAAACGACATTCCCCATCGATTAGGCATATCGCGAATCTCCGCCATAATAATACATGTTTTGCTATTTCGAAAAAACTGAAAATTTTGTGCACTTTCGCGGTTATGAGGGTATGCGTCTTCAAAAATCTTCTCCTCAATGATGGTAATACATACAGCATCATTCAATAGCTCATTTGAAAGCTGAGTGAATGTATTAGAAATAATTGCCATTTAGATAGTGAGGAAATATAACATGGTTATATTTGGGATAACACTACCTTCAATAGTACAAATTCTTGTACTTTTTCGGGCCGAGTCCCAACCGGGATTCGAACCCACGCCCTCAGAGTAAGGCCTGAAAAAGTACAAGAATTTGTACTATTGAAGGTAGTGTTATCCCAAATATAACCATGTTATGAGTGAATGTAGTTTAAAGGAAGCCCCAAACCAATTGACTATTTTCAGGGGTTAACGAACTACAGCCATTTGGAAAATGAACTTTTAAAAAAAAGATTTCTTAGGGCTCGCATTCAAAGGGACATAACTCTGTTACGAACGAATTTATGTCAAAATTACCTTTTGCTATCTCTTTCCTTTACATAGTTTAATAATTGCATAACATATCATTATCATATAAAAGTTAATAGTTTGGCCACAATTTGGACAATTTCCCACGGGGGTAGAAATTTGTGATTTTGAGACTTTCCTTTGAAGAATTATAGATCTAAAACCACTGAAAATAGGAACACGTTAAATAGCTCATTTTGAAGTGGAAACGTCATTTATTAAGGATAATAATTTTCAAGCACGTACCTGTAACAGTTTACGTGTGACAAGTCATAGGAGATTTTTCTTTTTAGAAAATCACCATTTCAGCCAAGTTAAAAGGTTCATTACTGCTTAACTAATTACGCTATTGAAATTTTACACCAACCTCCATATGTACAATTTCAAGAACAAAAACTTTCCGTTGCACGCTTTCATCAAAAAGTTGACAGTTAAGCTTCAAACATCGCAAATGTCGTCTTAGGGTTCGAAAATGAGCTTATTTTAGTATTTTCATGAATATTCAGAACAACATAACGCATTAATCATGTATGCAGTCTAAATGATGATTACATCTACTCTAGTGGAATTTAAGGCACAACATTTTCTATGTTGTACCTTAGTACGAAAATATTGACCATTTTGTCTTAATCGTGAGAAAGATCATGTAGGGGTCCATTAATAAGCTTTTGTTCCATGTTCAGAGGGTCATTGTCTTTGGAGAATTTAAAAAAAAAAATTACTGAAGATAGAGACACGTTTGATAGCTCATTTTAAAGCAGAGAAACTGATGAATAACCGAAAGTCAAGCATGGAGTTCAAGGTTAAGCAGTCCTAGTTTTCATTGTTAACATTTAATGTCTAACATCTCATGGCTCACATCTGGTGTCTAATTTCTATTTTTATAACAAAACGTAATTATATGTAAGGATTTTTTAAATATCAATATATCTCAATATCTCTGTATGACATGTGTTATGATCATGAAGGGGTCACTTAATGTGTACCACTGTTTACTTTACCGAGCAGTACAATGGGCTACCTGTTATGGAAGTGAAGGCAATATGACAGATTACAGTAAAAGTGTCTTAGTTGACATCTATGTGGGACACACAGGAAATTGAGGATACCCAAGATCTCAATGTAAACAATGTATATAAAATAATCCACGCCCCCTCTATACAATAGGCTAAAGGAGGAACACCCGCCATCTGGGTTTCGTTTTCAAACCTCTCGGCTCGACTACATTCGTGGCTTATATTTCAAAACATACACAACAAGATATAACAAAACTTACTCCCGATCCGATCCGTTATTAGGTTTTATACTAATTGGACATGGGCAACTTTTTGTTAACTTACTTACTTTTCGCCCCAACTTACGCTGCTAAGTCGATTCTACCTGCAAACTACATCGAAATACAACTCGCCTAGACGGCAGTGTCGTCACTATACAGACTTAAATGCCTCTACACTCTCTCATTGGTCAGCTATATCCTGATGTAAGGGTTAGCAATTCATCTACTTTCAGGGCAAGGAATATTCTATAGAATGCCCCAGGACTATTCAGTATGGTCATGAAAGGAGGTTTACCTGATAAAAGTAAAACCTCCAAAATGACACGAATATGACACCTGACTCCTCTCAGTTACACAAAGTGAAATGAGTTTTCCATGTCTCTTTTAGGTGAAACAAATTGCTCAGAATGGACAGGACTTTGTTCGACGCAACTTGAACCCCGATGATATCTACTGCTATCATGTGCGCTTGCTTACGGTAGGTGAAAAAGGAGATTTTGATTTTAAGAAAACTTCACGTTTGTAATAATGGGATTGTATTGTAGTGATTATCTTATTTTAAATAACAATTAAATTCGGAACACTTCCATCAGGTGATGTTAAATGAAAATACTCTCTAACATATTTACCTATAAAGTATATGTCTTTTATGTTTTCTTATATGACTGAAATGATTTGAGTTTTAATTTTAAACATACCAGAAATATGCCAATTTGCTGAAAGAGAAACCAAAGAAAAACAAGTCGTTTGAGTTGGTGGAGCAGGCAGAGAGTCACGATACGAAATGTGACTGTAAACCATACAGTGTGAGTATACACAGCACATTTAACAATACATGTCATATAACTTAGGCAGTTTCATAGAACTGATTGTGATTGTTAAAGTTCATGTGTAATGCATTTTTCACAAGAATGATAGTTTATTACCTCTACGTACATAAATCGGAATCAATTGAGCATAAAATTGAGACAATATACACTTGCAATTGATTATAACGACGATTTTAATTTACCCATTTTAACAATGCACGGTGAACGCTTTGAAGACAATCCCTGAGGCGTCACTGATTAATCACAGACGAGGGTCGCCATCGCCTGTGACCCTCCAGACAGCTGTCGTCCATGGAGCCTCATTAATTAATTAATGATGATTATCACTACCGCTAGATGAATTTATATAACACATGTTTATGCAATTATCATGTAATTGTTATCTCCGAAATTACCTAGTTTGATATCTAAACATCCAATATGTGGAAATTTCAAGTTGTTTTATTGAAGGTTTGTTTGTGAAATTAACAATCAAAATGTTGCGAAATTACGTTGAATTATGACTATCGCCGATAATGAGGTTACTCCAGTGACGTCACAGGAGTCATCATTTCAGGGACGACAACCCCACAGATTTTCATTCTGGTCGCCAGAGCTAAATTATGCGTTTATTTATAGCTGTATATAAGTATTTTATGGACCGATTTCAGAAATTTAATATAGAGCATTTGTCAAATTGAAATCCAATTTTAATAGATCCGAATGTGACCATATGACATGACATTTATCCTTTAAGCTAGTACTCAATATTTACATCAATTTAAATGTAGATTGATAACTTTATTGTTGATTAAATAAAAATTGATATATTTTACTGACTGACCGACACCATGCAATGACTAACATTTATGTATAGTTTTATAAGTTTTAAAAGTCTGAGGTGAATTGAATGTGAGAATATTTCAAATGAGAAAATAATAACATGGAGGATGATGAACCAGGAAGGCATAAGGATGATTGCACCTCGGTATGCAATTTTCACAAACTCTGTGCTTAAAATTTCAAACCAAGGACTAGATTTTTCTGCAATCAACCTGGATACTGTTTCATTTCACAGACCGTCCATGACGAGTTGTAGAGCCAACTGACCAATCCATGAACTCTGCTGTGATACAAGACTTCAAAGAGAACCATCATCTCTCCACACTCTCCACACTCTCCACCTCCCACCTCAGGACCCTCTCACCTCAAAGAACATCTACCTTCATTTCTCCTGTGATCTTTATATATTGGATAGTATGTTATCAGCACAATATTTTCATGTTTCTGAAAT
Organism: Gibbula magus; assembly: GCA_936450465.1. Classification (NCBI taxonomy): domain Eukaryota; kingdom Metazoa; phylum Mollusca; class Gastropoda; order Trochida; family Trochidae; genus Gibbula; species Gibbula magus. The sequence continues at coordinate 1,435,437 of OW388299.1, forward strand.
ATTTTCAGCAAATGATAAGTCTCTCAGGAATGATATCTGTGAATGACATCTGTTTTGTAAACTGCAATGGTTGAACTTTCAATTTGGTTGTATGAAGCGATTCCAGGAAACATCTATAAACATCTATAAACATCTTTAAACATTTATAAACATCTATAAACATCTATTTTACAGGTGTGTTCCGGGTGTCATGTAATCTTTCAGCTCCAGTATGATTCGTTAGTGATTTATTTATCTTGACCCTTGACCTGCTGAGGTAGTAATGCTGTGGATATGCCCTTCGCCAAATCCAAAATAGTCTTCAATCATACAAATTCATGGTCCATCAGGTTTTACACAAATGTCAAGAAAATCTACTTAATATGCCAGGAAGATGTCAAAAGTATATTGATTTCATATATATCTTGCAAGGGGGCGCTAATTGGGATACCTCTTTTGAAAGGGAACTACTTGAGATACTCCTTTTGTGGGGACGTTAACTGGGATACTCCTTTTGTGGGGAAATTAACTGGGATACTCTTTTGATAGGGTTTTAATGGGATACTCCTTTTGTGCGGTCACTAATTTGGATACCCCTTTTGTGGGGACATCAATTGGGATACTCCTTTTGTGGGGGGGCTAATTGGGATACTCCTTTTGTTTTGGCGCTTATTGGGAAACGCTTTTGTGGGGGCGCTAATTGGGATACTCCTTTTGTTTGGGCGCTAATTGAGAAACTCTTTTGTGGGGGCGCTAATTTGGATACTCTTTTTGTTTGGGCGCTAATTGGGAAACTCTTTTGTGGGGGCGCTAATTTGGATACTCCTTTTGTGGGCACAAATTGGAAAACAGGAGGATACCCTTTTGAGAGGTCTCTGTTTATTAACTTCAGTTAGTTTATTCCAAGTGAACCTTGATAGTCTTGTACTGTGGAACTTTCCCATAACATGTTTGTTGCAATGTTTGTACGTCACCCAGATAAATTCTCTAAATTGCCTCAGACACATTATAACGAGATAGAGTTTAGAGTTTGTATGCTATTTTCTTGTATGGATGTTTTTATATGACTTTCTGTATCAGCCCAAGAGCTTAAACTCAAAACACACATATCATATATATATATATTAGTTCTGGTGTATTATTGATTGATTACCATGACGACAGGCTGATGTAGGATGAAAGACTTTATCATACATGAACAATCTCCGTGTTTATCAACAGGTATGTCATAAAGTAAATGCAATTATTTTATCATTAATTCCATCATGGTTTTATTTATGGCCATGTTTATCTATTCCAATGAGGTAGAAACTGTTATGTGTCATGAGTGTCTGCTCACTCATGATAATATAAACTTTCTACCTCATTTCATTACTCACTGAAAATGGTCTTCGTCAAGAAAAGACAGCTTTCTTACAAGTGTATCTTTTGAGGTTTCAGTGCTACAAGCCAAAGATATTGGTCTTAAAAGTTATGTTTATGGTATATTTTTTTCACCTGTCCGTCTGTCTGTGTGTTTGTCCACAAAAACTTTAACCTTGGCCATAACTTTGGATTGCTCAGAGCAAGGGCTTTCATACTTGGCATGTGCATACCTTGTGATGAGACCTTTCAGATGAGGTCATCGTATTTGACCTTGTGACCTTGACCATGCTGCAGTGGACATCTTCAGAAAACTTTAACCTTGGCCATAACTTTGGTATATCCGGGGGCATCCGTGTTTAACAAACACATCTTGTTTCCATATTTATTGTTGGCGCATCGAGCCTGAAAGGCCACGTGGGCTTATAGCATAGGCTGTCGTCGGTAAACTTTTCTCATATTTGACTTCCCCTCGAGAAATGCTGCAATTTTGTGGGGAGGTACCTTGCACATAGGGGATCAAAGTTTGTTCATTTGGTTGTGACCCCAACCCCTCTAATAAGGGTGTGGCAAGGATTACATCCTAAAATCTTTAAACAACTTCTTCCCAAGAACAAAGGGTGTAGTAGGGATGCAATTTAAGTCTCATCTATCTTTGAAATATACTTTCTTACAAGTTCTAAAATATTTATAATGAATCTGGATTAATGTGCAACTATTTTGGATTAAATACATTTAAAATTTGCTGACTGGTCAATGCCTTATTAGTTGATACAGTATGTTTATCTTTTCCTTTGAGATAATAAAATAACATATATTTCAGAAGTTCTGAAATATATCTGAATAGAACCAATGATCCATTTTGCTATTGTTCACTCTAATAGGAATTGGTAGAATTTGTAATTAAAATTTATTAGTTCTGAAAATAGTTTGTAAATATGGATTGATTTAGATGTCTGGTTTAGTCAGCTTTCTACTTTTCCTCTCATAGTTTTGACAATTTGTAAATGTAGAAAATATTTTACCATTGACATTTGATTTGAGTCATTCCGTATGTAAGGATTTAATGCCTAATATGTTTTTAAATGTGTTTTCTTTCTTTGAAAGTAATAATGTGATAAATAGTTGGTGAACTAGTCAAACATTTTAACGAATAATTGTAAATCTTTGCACAAACTGTCTTTAAATTGTTGGAATGTGGTTTTATTGCTTTTTCAATTGGAGGGAGAGAGACTTTAATCTGGTGAAATGATGCATTTTAAGAAATTGATTTAGGTTTTGTTTGAATACATGTTGTTTGTTTCTTTACTCTAAATGTGCTCAGAACATTATGCAATATATTTTTTTTTTAAATATGAATATGTGCCAAATATTTATTAAATGTTAGTAAGCTTTAAATGTCTTAAGTCACCTTAATATAGCAGAATTAAATTGTTATTCAGAAATATCTTGTGACTTGTGGAATATAGATTCTAAGTTGCAGTTTCATGTTCGTTTTAACAAAACTTTTGAACCTTTAATTATTTTACCCATCTTGTGCCTTTTGAATACGATTTGCCAACTCTGGCCAAGGACTTTGACCTTCAAGCTTTGCCTTAGAGAAACAAGTTGTCACTTTATAGCAATTGAGGTTGAGGGAATCGATTTCCTTTGTTTTACTGTCAGTGTTCAGTCACATTACAACCCAACAATGATTATAAGACAGTTGTTTTATATAAGACAACAGTCTTCATTTGTCATTAAATCATATAAAATGCATTTTAATATTAGGATAGTATACAAATTATATTAAGGCATGTTCAAAATTTCCAAAATGTAATTATTTTGGTATTTTCATTGAAGCTGTCATCACATGAATTCCTCTTTTTGTTCAACTTACAAACCTTCAATATATTTCATTCATTCATCTAATCAACATTATTACATATATACCAATATATTTATCAGCAAACATAGAGGGGTGATTTACACACTACTTATAGTTACTTATAGGCTGGGATCAAAGGCTTTAAATTAACACAACAGTCCGAGTGAACTAAAACACGAGTGAACTAAAACAGGTCATAACTTGGCTGTTGACATCTTGGGGGTGTATTTGTGGTAGACTGACTGCACTCTTTAAGTGATTTAGCATGAAACTAAATAGTGTGCACAATCGTGATATATTTTGTGGAAACACATTTAGATGTTTTTTGTCTGTGCTTTTATTTTTGTACTGGTTAATATGTTGTAAGAGGTTTACATTCTTTGTAACTTTGTATAACAAAAAAGGTCTTAAGAAGATCTGGAAGATGTTATGTGTGCCACTTCTAAATGCCCTGCAAAGCTCTAAGAAGATCTGTTTTCACCAAAAAAGGGGTTGCATCCACTTTGATGTTGTATCCTCTTCTTATCACCTGGTCTCTTTAATCTAGGCTGAAGTCATCTAGGCAGCTTCCAGTAGTATATATACATATACATATATATATATATAAAACATTCTCATTGGGGTATAGGCATGTTTGAATGGTACGGTCGCATGAACTGATATAAACTTATGTACGCTCAATAATTATTGATGATGTTATATTTTTGGCAAATAAAATTTTACAATGTTTATCTTGTGTCCTGTTTCTTGAGACGAAGTGGTTCATGTCATTGGGAGCTCGGGACAACCTTCCTGATGCAGATTGTTAAGTGGTTCATGCTGCAGTGTAACTATACCGCTGCCGGGACATGGTCAGGGGTATAAAGCACTCTGCCTTTCAGTCCCTGCATCCGTAGGAGGTATGTGAGCTGTAGAACTCGCCAAGTTTCCAGTCCACACTTCAGTTTCCAGTTTGATTCATAGCTAAATTGGTGAGGCAGGCTTTCATCTGATAATATTACTCACTGTGATATAGAGATTATCGCCGAGCAAATGTGACATAAGATGTTACCAATCGAGTGCAAGTTTTTGTATTACCCGAGCGAGAGCTATATACAGATATACATCAGTTTTGCAAAAGTTTTTACACGCTTTCAAATGTAATAATTTCTTTATTATCCATTCTGCTCCATTTGAATTTCAACAAAACGATAGCCACAAAATTGTCTGGTTCTCCTCCGATGTGGTACTAGGTTGACATCATGAAGAATTGTTTCAGAATGAGGCAACTATCGTAGCACCAACAGCTTACAGCACCACCAAGGGGCCTCGACAGATTTGAGGTCCAACCAGCAATAGTTAAGATAATTTTACATTCGATTGCTATTGATTGTCTGTTTTGCTTGCACAATGCTTGGTTTGTCATGGTAAACTCTGGAAACATCCTTGGTTTGTCATGGTAAACTCTGGAAACATCCTTGGAAAGACATGGAAAAGTCATGGAATTGATGTTGCATTCAAGTATATGACCCCTGTGTATTATATAGTTTTATATTGATCAACAAAATGTGGCACTATCAATCAATCAAAGAAACTTATTGATAGTAACTGTCTCAGTACTATAACTATGGAGTGCTGTGTATAGTAGAAGGTATTCATCACCACCAGCATACATGAATAAACAAGAAGACATAGTCATCAACATCCCCCGCCACACCCAAGAAATTGGAACAAGGGCAATAATTCGAGAAGAAATAATTAGGAGATAAATCCATTCTGTTTTATATTTTGGGGTTGTATGTTGTGCATTTTTTACCCCTAAATTTAATTTCAAACCGAGCTTGCGAGGTTTGAAATGTTAATTTAGGGGTAAAAAATGCACAACATACAACCCCAAAATATAAAACAGAATGGATTTATCTCCATTCTAACATGATTAATTAGGAAAATAATGAGGAACTCTTTCGTCTTGCGCCAAAGCGGTGTGCTTGGGTCAAACCAGTACAGACCGGTTTCACTCGCCCGCGACCCTTCGGTGCAGTTCACTTTTCAAAGAACATGCTTCAATCAAAATATCAAAACAAACACTAAAACTCATTTCAATGTAACTTATCTTTATTCGATTGATGACAATATCAACAGTAAACCGATGTTGGAAGTCATCAGACTCACAGAAGCGATTTTCATGTAAATACATAGTCCGACCTATCTCCCCTACAAGGCCGACAAGGACCAATCCCATTCAAGGGGCGCTACTCTGAAAGTAGTTATTCACGTTACGGTTACGGACAAGAACGCTTTTTGTATCATGGTTGAGGACATCGTGGAAGGAAATGGGGTCATTTGGGATTGTGAACTGGAGGCAGTGGAATAATTTTGCAAAATAGAGGAATAACGCCACTTCTGCTCATTGGATGAATCGCTGTTGTATGAAGCGAGCGACTGTTGATTTGTGTGTTCTGTGATTTTCATGATTTCACGCGATTCTACGCTAGCCTGTGACAACGTCCGCGGAGCAATGTGAATCGGTCGCAAATATTTAGAGGTGATTATCGGTAAAATAATTACTCCAAAATTGATACGAGGAACCAATCAGATAGCTGTATTTTCATTCTAAATATAGTGTCATGTTAGAATTGTGCATTTGTAACTTTCAGTCCATCAAGGTATCGATACCCTCAAGCCACACAACTGATTTTATTTTAAACAGTTTCTGAGATAAGCTGTCCCCTTTTAAGATAACTGGAACAGAGTCGAAAACACGGAACTAGGGCAATAACTCAGGAAAAAATAATCACAGGCTTCTTATTTTCAAACATCATCAAGATATCAATACCGTCAAGCATCACACCAAATTGGGTAATCCTATCTTAAATAGTCTCGGACATGCCATGAACAGAGTAAAAAAAAATACGAAACAAGGGCAACCACTCCGGAAAAAATAATTGCGCGCTTCTTATTTACGAACTCCATCAAGGTATTAATGCCCTCAAGCCACACACCAAATTGGGTAATCCTATCTTAAATAGTTTCTGAGAAAAGCTTCCCCCCCTGTAGAGATACCATGAACAGAGTCCAAAAATACGGAACAAGGGCAATTACTCTGTAAATTAATTGCAGGGTTCTCATTTTCGGCCTCCCAACAAGGTATTAAAGCCCTCAAGCCACACACCAAATTTGGTTATTCTATCTTTTAAAAAGTGGTTTCGGAGAAAAGCTGTCCCCTTTATCTCGGACGGACGGACGGACTGAGTCACGGAGCCCAAACCTATATTCCCCTTCCACTTCGTGGCGGGGGATACAAATACATGTACAGAGTTGTTTATTTATTAAACAAACAAGCCATGCATCAAGTCAAGGTTCCACTGATGTACATTTCAAAAGTAGAATCACACCATCCACAAATCAGGATATTGTGTTCCATGTTTGCTTATTAATGGCACTATTTCGACAAGTTCTAGTTTTCTGTTAGATAGCATCAATGAATAAGACCACTTAACTTCCCTTTGTCATCTAGTCATACATTCAATTCAAATGAGATGACAACTTTATCACAGTTCTGTATGAGGTGTACGTCCATGTTGCTGAAAAATATAAACATACATAAGTATTAATGAACTATCCAACGTTTATGAACCTACACTTGATCACTAAATATACAATAGCAACACAATAACAAATCCACAAGGTTACGGAAAATATGGTTTTATTATAACATTATGTAACTGGCTAGTTTACTAGCTCATTTGCCTACTGCTCCTGTTCAGAACAAACAGAACAGAAAATCATGGAATATAATGAATTGATTTTACCCCTACATTATCAGTTCATTATGTCAGACTTTACATCAATTGACTTACTCAACATTGACTTGTGGTAGTTAGTGGCAATATAATTCTTAGCTCTCACACAAGATCCTTCAACATCTCTTGTTTTGATATGTCTGCAGACACTTGTCTTCATCTGCAGGGTATATTTATCATGTTTACTTTGCAAAAGGATATACACCCCTGGGTTATATTCTAGGAAATACGGATTGACAGATAATGCCCAATCTAAATGGTTATACTCTAACTGACTCTAAAAATGCACCTGTCAACCAAGGACTTCCCAATGATGCCCGGTCTCTATAGCAACTAGGACACTGAACATCTGTCAACCAAGGACTTCCCAAAGATGCCCGATCTCTATAGCAACTAGGACACTGAACATCTGTCAACCATGGACTTCCCAATGATGCCCGATCTTTATAGCAATTAGGACACTGAACATCTGTCAACCATGGACTTCCCAATGATGCCCGATCTCTATAGCAACTAGGACACTGAACATCTGTCAACAATGGACTTCCCAATGATGCCCGATCTCTATAGCAACTAGGACACTGAACATATGTCAACCATGGACTTCCCAATGTTGCCCGATCTCTATAGCTACTAGGACACTGAACACCTGTCAACCAATGACTTCCCAATGATGACCGATCTCTATAGCAATTAGGACACTGAACATCTGTCAACAATGGACTCCCCAATGATGACCGATCTCTATAGCAACTAGGACACTGAACATATGTCAACCATGGACTTCCCAATGTTGCCCGATCTCTATAGCAACTAGGACACTGAACACCTGTCAACCAATGACTTTCCAATGATGCCCGATCTCTATAGCAACTAGGACACTGAACATCTGTCAAACATGGACTTCCCAATGTTGCCCGATCTCTTCAGTAACCATTAGACTGAACATCTGTCAACCATGGACTTCCCAATGTTGCCCGATCTCTATAGCAACTAGGACACTGAACATATGTCAACCATGGACTTCCAAATGATGCCCGATCTCTTCAGTAACCATTAGACTGAACATATGTCAACCATGGACTTCCCAATGATGCCCGATCTCTTCCGTAACCATTAGACTGAACATATGTCAACCATGGACTCCCCAATGATGCCCGATCTCTTCAGTAACCATTAGACTGAACATCTGTCAACCATGGACTCCCCAATGATGCCCGATCTCTTCAGTAACCATTAGACTGAACATCTGTCAACCATGGACTCCCCAATGATGCCCGATCTCTTCAGTAACCATTAGACTGAACATTTGTTAATCAAGGAAGCCTCACCTCAGACTTGCACATGCATGTTCTCTCATTGGGATCTTTTGTTGAAACTAGCACAAAGCCATCGTCCATTACTGGCTTCTTCTTCAAAAGCTTAGAAAACTCCTGAAATGAAAATGGTCGACAATTTTCCTCATTCGTATCTACAGAAACGGTTGGAATTTGTATTTTCTTTTCAATGTCACAAAACGTTCTTTAGGGGGTATGTCTTGAAAAGGTCACATCAACGTTTTGGAGTTTATTACTTATCAAGTTCAGTCTAGGTCCTTAAACATCGTTGGAGTACACAGGTAATAAAAAAAACATAATTCAGTGAAACTGACTGCTCTGGGAAATCGTAAAAGAAAGTGTTTATTGTGAGATAGTATTCCGGCCCTTATCAACAATATGTTGGACATAGCCAATGAAAGCACTCACGTGAAGGAACCGCGCATAGTAGCAGTAGATGTGGCCTGGAGTGAGATTGTCCAACACATACTGCTGACTGGCCCGTCCTATAGCTTCACTCTGCACATAGACATGGGGTCATGTAATACAACAAGGGTGGCTGTGATGCATGATTGATACAACTGTGGATACAGATATGAGTTCATATTATACACATTCATATCCCCTTATCATGTTCTATAATTCTCTCTTAAGGATAACAAACTTCTTCATGTTCTATAGTTCTATCTTAAGGATAACAAACTTCATGTTCTATAGTTCTTTCTTATGGATAATAAACTTATGTTCTACAGCTTTCTCTTAAGGATAACAACCTTCGTCATATTCTATAGTTCTCTCATTATAACAATAACTTCCATCATGTTCTATAGCTTTCTCTTAAGGATAACAACCTTCATCATATTCTATAGTTCTCTCATAATGACAATATCTTCCATCATGTTCTATAACATCCTTCAACATATTCTAAAGTTCTCTCTAAAGGATAACAACCTCTTCATCGTGTTCCTGAGCCCACGTGATCTTCTCCAGGACATCGCTGAGGTCCTCCTTCATGGGTATGTAGTGTATATAGGGTTGCAGGTCCGAGTAGAAGTGCTCGTAATATACCGAGTCCTGTTTCAGCACTGCCGAGTCGGAGGCCAACAGGAAGGGCAGTCTGAAGGCGGCCACCGTACCGTCTATGTTCAACTGGTATTTATACTGAATAGGAGGCGGATATTATTTATCAAAATATTCATGTTTATATTGATATGATTGAAGGACATTGCTCTTTTGTTTATTTAGATAATTATGTTATATTTCAGCACTCCTTCTGTCCTATTTAATATATGTGTATCTGATATTTACATTGTAAAGGGATTATAAACATCACTTGCCCCATGATAACAGACTAAGAGAAGACGCGTTTGGTTATTATTGTGTTATCTAACTCAGAATTAGAGAAGACGCGTTTGGTTATTACTGTGTTATCTAACTCAGAATTAGAGAAGACGTGTTTAGTTATTACTGTGTTATCTAACTCCGCTGTGTTTTCTGGTTTGCAACTTGACAATTCTACCGGAAGAATTATCTGTTGGCAATGACGAAGTGCGATGACTCACTGAATACTTTATTTATTAATTTATCGAATATAAATAGAGGAAAGTTAAATCAGCGCATTATACCACTTATATTTGTGGACGATTTTCCTTTCACTGACAGAAACGGAAACTACAATTTTGTCATCAATGTCATTGTTAAAGTTAATGTAGGCCTACCTTGAAAAAGTCGAAAAATGGAACGCGTTCTGCTACAGGCCCGTATGTATTGTCCGACTTGTGGAATCTGATACTGGTGAGAGCGGCGTCCATGAGATGCGGGTGATCCCGGGCGAGCTGGACGAGCTGGAGACGCGCCGTGTGGCTGTCCCGGCCCCGGAAGTAGGCGGTGCCGTTCTTTTTCTTCCACACGGGCCCTTTGTCCTGCACTGAGAACAAGTCAGTGTTGGTCCTGCAAGAATTATATGTTATGTGTTTGTTCTTTCATTTCTCACATATTTATGTGTACAGCATAACCTGAAAACTAGATTTTCTGGAAAGAAAACGTCCTGCTGATTGAGTCAGTATACACCCCGAAATGTCGTGCACTGTATGTTCATTATAAAGAAGTTGTTGTCTTGTTTTCGTTTGTATTCCACTTTAAATGGCCCTCAAAGACTAAAACTTGTAAGGTTGAAAGTTTGTCCACTGTAACATTAACTATGATGTGCAGCGCCACAGTTAGAGTAATGAGAACTCCTTCATATCGCTGAGCGAGAGACAATGATGTAACATCTCCACTCTCTCACTGTCCTTTAGCAAGGTTTCGACCCCCAACGTTGGCGAGACGATGTGCCACTCAGTTCGAATCTCAAATACAGTCAATCAGTTTCGTGATATTCCACTTTTTGAGGTTTTGAGGGAGAACATTTGGAAGGAGAATGTCGAATGGAACAACTTATTAACGTCACGCCCTGTTAGATCGGTGGATAAATGAACTAATCTACACAACAAAAGTAACTTTTTGGGGAATTACAATTTCCATATCAGCATTAAAAGCAACCCATATGTATATACCGTTGCTAATATGGCTGTGATATACATATGCCGTTGCTGATATGGATGTGATATACATATACCGTTGCTGATATGGCTGTGATATACATATACCATGGCTGATATGGCTGTGATATACATATACCGTTGCTGAGATGGCTGTGATATACCTATACCGTTGCTGAGATGGATGTGATATACATATACCGTTGCTGAGATGGATGTGTTATACATATACCGTTGCTGATATGGCTGTGTTATACATATACCGTTGCTGAGATGGATGTGATATACATATACCATTGCTGATATGGCTGCGATATACATATACCATTGCTGAGATGGATGTGATATACCTATACCGTTGCTGATATGGCTGTGATATACATATACCGTTGCTGATATGGCTGTGATATACATATACCGTTGCTGATATGGATGTGATATACATATACCATTGCTGATATGGCTGTGATATACATATACCGTTGCTGATATGGCTGTGATATACATATACCGTTGCTGATATGGCTGTGATATACATATACCGTTGCTGATATGGCTGTGATATACATATACCGTTGATAATATGGCTGTGATATACCTATACCGTTGCTGATATGGCTGTGATAAACATAAACCGTTGCTGAGATGGATGTGATATACATATACCATTGCTGAGATAGATGTGATATACCTATACCGTTGCTGATATGGCTGTGATATACATATACCGTTGCTGAGATGGATGTGATATACATATACTATTGCTGAGATGGATGTGATATACATATACCGTTGCTGATATGGCTGTGATATACATATACCGTTGCTGAAATGGCTGTGATATACATAAACCATTGCTGATATGGCTGTGATATACATAAACCGTTGCTGAGATGGATGTGATATACATATACCGTTGCTGATAGGGCTGTGATATACATAAACCATTGCTGATAGGGCTATGATATACATATACCGTTGCTGAGATGGCTGTGATATACCTATACCGTTGCTGAGATGGATGTGATATACATATACTATTGCTGAGATGGATGTGATATACATATACCGTTGCTGATATGGCTGTGATATACATATACCGTTGCTGAGATGGATGTGATATACCTATACCGTTGCTGATATGGCTGTGATATACATATACCATTGCTGAGATAGATGTGATATACCTATACCGTTGCTGATATGGCTGTGATATACATATACCGTTGCTGAAATGGCTGTGATATACCTATACCGTTGCTGATATGGCTGTGATATACATAAACCGTTGCTGAGATGGATGTGATATACATATACCGTTGCTGATAGGGCTATGATATACATATACCGTTGCTGAGATGGCTGTGATATACATATACCGTTGCTGAGATGGCTGTGATATACATATACCGTTGCTGAAATGGCTGTGATATACATATACCGTTGCTGAGATGGATGTGATATACATATACCGTTGCTGAGATGGCTGTGTTATACATATACCGTTGCTGAGATGGATGTGATATACATATACCGTTGCTGATAGGGCTATGATATACATATACCGTTGCTGATATGGCTGTGATATACATATACCGTTGCTGATATGGAAGTGTATACATATACCGTTGCTGATATGGCTGTGATATACATATACCGTTGCTGAGATGGCTGTGATATACATATACCGTTGCTGAAATGGCTGTGATATACATATACCGTTGCTGAGATGGATGTGATATACATATACCGTTGCTGAGATGGCTGTGTTATACATATACCGTTGCTGAGATGGATGTGATATACATATACCGTTGCTGATAGGGCTATGATATACATATACCGTTGCTGATATGGCTGTGATATACATATACCGTTGCTGATATGGAAGTGTATACATATACCGTTGCTGATATGGCTGTGATATACATATACCGTTGCTGATAGGGCTATGATATACATATACCGTTGCTGATATGGCTGTGATATACCTATACCGTTGCTGATATGGCTGTGATATACATAAACCGTTGCTGAGATGGATGTGATATACATATACCGTTGCTGATAGGGCTATGATATACATATACCGTTGCTGAGATGGCTGTGATATACATATACCGTTGCTGAGATGGCTGTGATATACATATACCGTTGCTGAAATGGCTGTGATATACATATACCGTTGCTGAGATGGATGTGATATACATATACCGTTGCTGAGATGGCTGTGTTATACATATACCGTTGCTGAGATGGATGTGATATACATATACCGTTGCTGATAGGGCTATGATATACATATACCATTGCTGATATGGCTGTGATATACATATACCGTTGCTGATATGGAAGTGTATACATATACCGTTGCTGAGATGGATGTGATATACATATACCGTTGCTGAGATGGATGTGATATACATATACCGTTGCTGATATGGCTGTGATATACATATACCGTTGCTGATAGGGCTATGATATACATATACCGTTGCTGAGATGGATGTGATATACATATACCGTTGCTGATATGGCTGTGATATACATATACCGTTGCTGAGATGGATGTGATATACATATACCGTTGCTGATATGGCTGTGATATACATATACCGTTGCTGAGATGGATGTGATATACATATACCGTTGCTGATATGGCTGTGATATACATATACCGTTGCTGAGATGGCTGTGATATACATATACCGTTGCTGATATGGCTGTGATATACATATACCGTTGCTGAGATGGATGTGATATACATATACCGTTGCTGATATGGCTGTGATATACATATACCGTTGCTGAGATGGATGTGATATACATATACCGTTGCTGATATGGCTGTGATATACATATACCGTTGCTGAGATGGATGTGATATACATATACCGTTGCTGATATGGCTGTGATATACATATACCGTTGCTGAGATGGATGTGATATACATATACCGTTGCTGATATGGCTGTGATATACATATACCGTTGCTGAGATGGCTGTGATATACATATACCGTTGCTGATATGGCTGTGATATACATATACCGTTGCTGAGATGGATGTGATATACATATACCGTTGCTGATAGGGCTATGATATACATATACCGTTGCTGAGATGGATGTGATATACATATACCGTTGCTGATAGGGCTATGATATACATATACCGTTGCTGAGATGGATGTGATATACATATACCGTTGCTGATATGGCTGTGATATACATATACCGTTGCTGAGATGGCTGTGATATACATATACCGTTGCTGATATGGCTGTGATATACATATACCGTTGCTGAGATGGATGTGATATACATATACCGTTGCTGATATGGCTGTGATATACATATACCGTTGCTGAGATGGCTGTGTTATACATATACCGTTGCTGAGATGGCTGCTATCGTGTGATATGGCTGTGATATACATATACCGTTGCTGATATGGAAGTGTATACATATACCGTTGCTGAGATGGCTGTGATATACATATACCGTTGCTGATATGGCTGTGATATACATATACCGTTGCTGAGATGGATGTGATATACATATACCGTTGCTGATAGGGCTATGATATACATATACCGTTGCTGAGATGGATGTGTATACATATACCGTTGCTGATATGGCTGTGATATACATATACCGTTGCTGAGATGGATGTGTTATACATATACCGTTGCTGATATGGCTGTGATATACATATACCGTTGCTGATATGGAAGTGTATACATATACCGTTGCTGATATGGATGTGTATACATATACCGTTGCTGAGATGGCTGTGATATACATATACCGTTGCTGATATGGCTGTGATATACATATACCGTTGCTGAGATGGATGTGATATACATATACCGTTGCTGATAGGGCTATGATATACATATACCGTTGCTGAGATGGCTGTGTTATACATATACCGTTGCTGATATGGCTGTGATATACATATACCGTTGCTGATATGGAAGTGTATACATATACCGTTGCTGATATGGATGTGTATACATATACCGTTGCTGAGATGGCTGTGATATACATATACCGTTGCTGAGATGGATGTGATATACATATACCGTTGCTGATAGGGCTATGATATACATATACCGTTGCTGAGATGGCTGTGTTATACATATACCGTTGCTGAGATGGCTGTGATATACATATACCGTTGCTGAGATGGATGTGATATACATATACCGTTGCTGATAGGGCTATGATATACATATACCGTTGCTGAGATGGCTGTGTTATACATATACCGTTGCTGAGATGGCTGTGATATACATATACCGTTGCTGAGATGGATGTGATATACATATACCGTTGCTGATAGGGCTATGATATACATATACCGTTGCTGATATGGCTGTGATATACATATACCGTTGCTGATATGGAAGTGTATACATATACCGTTGCTGATATGGATGTGTATACATATACCGTTGCTGAGATGGCTGTGTTATACATATACCGTTGCTGATATGGCTGTGATATACATATACCGTTGCTGATATGGAAGTGTATACATATACCGTTGCTGAGATGGCTGTGATATACATATACCGTTGCTGAGATGGCTGTGATATACATATACCGTTGCTGAGATGGCTGTGATATACATATACCGTTGCTGATATGGATGTAATATACATATACCGTTGCTGATATGGCTGTGATATACATATACCGTTGCTGAGATGGATGTGATATACATATACCGTTGCTGAGATGGCTGTGTTATACATATACCGTTGCTGATATGGCTGTGATATACATATACCGTTGCTGATATGGAAGTGTATACATATACCGTTGCTGATATGGATGTGTATACATATACCGTTGCTGAGATGGCTGTGATATACATATACCGTTGCTGAGATGGATGTGATATACATATACCGTTGCTGATAGGGCTATGATATACATATACCGTTGCTGAGATGGCTGTGTTATACATATACCGTTGCTGAGATGGCTGTGATATACATATACCGTTGCTGAGATGGATGTGATATACATATACCGTTGCTGATAGGGCTATGATATACATATACCGTTGCTGAGATGGCTGTGTTATACATATACCGTTGCTGATATGGCTGTGATATACATATACCGTTGCTGATATGGAAGTGTATACATATACCGTTGCTGATATGGATGTGTATACATATACCGTTGCTGAGATGGCTGTGTTATACATATACCGTTGCTGATATGGCTGTGATATACATATACCGTTGCTGATATGGAAGTGTATACATATACCGTTGCTGAGATGGCTGTGATATACATATACCGTTGCTGAGATGGCTGTGATATACATATACCGTTGCTGAGATGGCTGTGATATACATATACCGTTGCTGATATGGATGTAATATACATATACCGTTGCTGATATGGCTGTGATATACATATACCGTTGCTGAGATGGATGTGATATACCTATACCGTTGCTGAGATGGCTGTGATATACATATACCGTTGCTGAGATGGCTGTGATATACATATATCATTGCTGATATGGCTGTGATATACATATACCGTTGCTGATATGGAAGTGTATACATATACCGTTGCTGATATGGATGTGTATACATATACCGTTGCTGAGATGGCTGTGTTATACATATACCGTTGCTGATATGGCTGTGATATACATATACCGTTGCTGATATGGAAGTGTATACATATACCGTTGCTGAGATGGCTGTGATATACATATACCGTTGCTGAGATGGATGTGATATACATATACCGTTGCTGATAGGGCTATGATATACATATATCATTGCTGATATGGCTGTGTTATACATATACCGTTGCTGATATGGCTGTGATATACATATACCGTTGCTGATATGGAAGTGTATACATATACCGTTGCTGATATGGATGTGTATACATATACCGTTGCTGAGATGGATGTGATATACATATACCGTTGCTGATAGGGCTATGATATACATATACCATTGCTGAGATGGATGTGTTATACATATACCGTTGCTGATATGGCTGTGATATACATATACCGTTGCTGAGATGGATGTGATATACATATACCGTTGCTGAGATGGATGTGATATACATATACCATTGCTGATATGGCTGTGTTATACATATATCATTGCTGATATGGCTGTGATATACATATACCGTTGCTGATATGGCTGTGATATACATATACCGTTGCTGAGATGGATGTGATATACCTATACCGTTGCTGAGATGGATGTGTTATACATAAACCGTTGCTGATATGGCTGTGTTATACATATATCATTGCTGATATGGCTGTGATATACATATACCGTTGCTGATATGGATGTAATATACATATACCGTTGCTGATATGGCTGTGATATACATATACCGTTGCTGAGATGGATGTGATATACATATACCATTGCTGAGATGGATGTGATATACATATACCGTTGCTGATATGGCTGTGATATACATATACCGTTGCTGAGATGGATGTAATATACATATACCGTTGCTGATATGGCTGTGATATACATATACCGTTGCTGAGATGGATGTGATATACCTATACCGTCGCTGATATGGCTGTGATATACATATACCGTTGCTGATATGGATGTGATATACATATACCGTTGCTGATATGGCTGTGATATACATATACCGTTGCTGATATGACTGTGATATACATATACCGTTGCTGATATGGCTGTGTTATACATATACCGTTGCTGATATGGCTGTGATATACATATACCGTTGCTGAGATGGATGTAATATACCTATACCGTCGCTGATATGGCTGTGATATACATATACCGTTGCTGATATGGATGTGATATACATATACCGTTGCTGATATGGCTGTGATATACATATACCGTTGCTGATATGGCTGTGTTATACATATATCATTGCTGATATGGCTGTGATATACATATACCGTTGCTGAGATGGATGTGATATACATATACCGTTGCTGAGATGGATGTGATATACATATACCGTTGCTGATATGGCTGTGATATACCTATACCGTTGCTGATATGGCTGTGATATACCTATACCGTTGCTGAGATGGATGTGATATACATATACCGTTGCTGAGATAGATGTGATATACCTATACCGTTGCTGATATGGCTGTGATATACCTATACCGTTGCTGAGATGGATGTGATATACATATACCGTTGCTGAGATGGATGTGATATACATATACCGTTGCTGATATGACTGTTATATACATATACCATTGCTGAGATGGATGTGATATACATATACCGTTGCTGATATGGCTGTGATATACATAAACCGTTGCTGATATGGCTGTGATATACCTATACCATTGCTGAGATGGATGTGTTATACATATACCGTTGCTGAGATGGATGTGATATACATATACCGTTGCTGATATGGCTGTGATATACCTATACCATTGCTGAGATGGATGTGTTATACATATACCGTTGCTGAGATGGATGTGATATACATATACCGTTGCTGATATGGCTGTGATATACATATACCGTTGCTGATATGGCTGTGTTATACCTATACCATTGCTGAGATGGATGTGCTATACATATACCGTTGCTGAGATGGATGTGATATACATAAACCGTTGCTGATATGGCTGTGATATACATATACCGTTGCTGATATGACTGTTATATACATATACCATTGCTGAGATGGATGTGATATACATATACCGTTGCTGATATGGCTGTGTTATACATATACCGTTGCTGATATGGCTGTGATATACCTATACCGTTGCTGATATGGCTGCTATCGTGTGATATGGCTGTGGTATACATATATACCGTTGCTATCGTGTGATATGGCTGTGATATACATATACCGTTGCTATCGTGTGATATGGCTGTGATATACATATACCGTTGCTATCGTGTGATATGGCTGTGGTATACATATACCGTTGCTATCGTGTGATATGGCTGTGATATACATATACCGTTGCTATCGTGTGATATGGCTGTGATATACATATACCGTTGCTATCGTGTGATATGGCTGTGATATACATATACCGTTGCTATCGTGTGATATGGCTGTGATATACATATACCGTTGCTATCGTGTGATATGGCTGTGATATACATAAACCGTTGCTATCGTGTGATATGGCTGTGATATACATATACCGTTGCTATCGTGTGATATGGCTGTGATATACATATACCGTTGCTATCGTGTGATATGGCTGTGATATACATAAACCGTTGCTATCGTGTGATAAGGCTGTGATATACATAAATACCGTTGCTATCGTGTGATATGGCTGTGATATACATATACCGTTGCTATCGTGTGATATGACTGTTATATACATATACCGTTGCTATCGTGTGATAAGGCTGTGATATACATATACCGTTGCTATCGTGTGATATGACTGTTATATACATATACCGTTGCTATCGTGTGATAAGGCTGTGATATACATAAATACCGTTGCTATCGTGTGATATGGCTGTGATATACATATACCGTTGCTATCGTGTGATATGGCTGTGATATACATAAACCGTTGCTATCGTGTGATATGGCTGAGATATACATATACCGTTGCTATCGTGTGATATGGCTGTGATATGAATTATACATATAGTTGATGTCATGATAAGAACCGAACAAATATCGAGAAATCTTCTCATATTCCCTCGGTTGGCTCTGTTTATCGGAACCATGGATATAACAGTAGTCAGACCTGTCCAGCATGTAGATGATCGACTTGATGATCTCGTATGTCGGCAGAGCTATGTCTCGTGTGTAGGTGGAGCCGCACCACGACGCGATAGGAAGGGGTCCTTCTGTGACGTCACGCTTTTCTTGCGGCCAATCAGAAAGATTGAAGATGAACTCTATGTCGGGCAGGTGAACCTACAACATCAGAGAACATGGCGCGCCCGACCGTTAGTTTCTAATGATGACGGTAGGTATCAGATGACAGATGAACAATCTGTGTTCATAGTCTTACACCTAGCGAAATGAAATGTCAATGAATGAATAGATCATTAATAATTTAAAATGTACATGTATCACCAACAGTCTTTGTTCAGTATATTATATCCCTGCTCGTATACATGCATCATGAATATAAGTGTTTATTCATTTGATGACATGTTTTCCTCAATTATGATCAATCTTCAATAGAAGCAAACTCATTCTAACTACAAAGTATTCTATGTATGTAATGAAGACTGCCTTTATAAGCTAACTAAGTCGAATGATGGTGGTATTTCCAGACGTCCCAGTTACCTTTCTAGAGAGAGACAGTAACATTTCATCCATGAACAACCCCATGGAGATTTTGTTCTGACCGAAGTGGTCACGTCTGTAGATCT
Source organism: Gibbula magus (assembly GCA_936450465.1). Lineage (NCBI taxonomy): Eukaryota > Metazoa > Mollusca > Gastropoda > Trochida > Trochidae > Gibbula > Gibbula magus. The sequence continues at coordinate 1,455,673 of OW388299.1, forward strand.
GAAATATATATTATGTGTGTGTGTGATTGTTAGGATATATGACTTGACAATATACTGAATGATATGTATACTATGATCTGAAGGTTTATACTCTAGATCTTCTAAATGACGTGATAGGTAATACGATGCAAAACGACATGCTATATTGTCATATATACATTGTCATATATACAACGGCATCTTATGCGGCATACTGAATCAAGGAGACCTAGCTTTAGCCCCCAGGCACACGTGTCTTCAACAGTGCCTCGTTTCTATATATAGCAGGCATAAGGTGAAGCTTTGTATCCTTTTAATTTGAGATTAAACTACATGAGATGATTGATGAAATATACTAAACCATTGAATATCATTTTATCAAACGAGTTCATCAAAAGAGCGATCGAGTATGTCAGTAGATATACAAGGAATTTGCCATCGAAATATATACCAGTAATTTTTCGCGGATCTTTTCGACCAAAAATAAGCGGAGAAATCGCACTTATTAGTAAATGTGTTCTCAAGTCTATTATTTTCAAGTGCAAACCATTGTGGTCAACTCGCACAAAGTAAACAAACAAAAGGAAGAGAAACATGTTTAATGAGTAATTAAAGAACTTGAAATATATAGTTTAAGGCGTTTATATTTATTATTTGATTCAATTATGTACATATGTTACATTCTTACATATATTGAAATAACTGTTATACCAAACTAGGTATTTAGCTTGAAATGTATAATCAATTAGAATATATACATTTATATTAATCGCGTGTTGGTAAAATCGCAATAAAAGTAGCATTTAATATGTAAAATGTCAATAATTTGTATATTCACAGGACATTAGAAACATGTTTATACAACAATCGTCACATTCAGTAATGTTTGACAAGGGGTAACCCGTAGGAAGGAAAACAGGGGAGAAAAGTAAGTTTCGTGTGGGTTGCTTTGACGACCGTGAAATTGACAAGCCTGACTCGAAAACCCTTGTTGCCGTGTAGCACGTAGAATGCAATAAAGGAAAATGGATAAATAACATGAGAATATCTAGACGCGCGTTAATGGAGGGGTAAGCTGCCTGTGAAAGCAACTCATCGGCTTGTCGTGATATGAACAGTCACGTTGTAGATGAATGATTTCTCTTGCAATTGATAACAAAAGTCTGTTTTGAAAAAAATTGTATTTCAAACACTAGTATACTCGTAAGTAACTTGGTAACAAACGAGCGAATGCGACTTTGATACGAAATCTTCACGGGGTTTAAATAAAAAAAGGCATTTCAAGACAGATCTTTTAATATCCGGTTTCTTAATATTGTTCGTCCATTTTATTTAATTGAGTAAGGAAACTAAGATGTCAACGAGTTCATTTGTGAAGTAGAAAGTTGCAAACTAAAATAACGGCATATGTGCAGCAGAATTATTTTAATATCTCAATGTAAATATAAGCAGAATTTGCCGTTATATAAGTTTTGAGTGTTATATTGTTAGGTATATTGTATTATGTGTAGGGAGTTAATTAATAAAACGTCATACGACACCCCAAGTTGACCATTCCACAAGCTAAAAATGAAATGACATTTTCACGTACGTATAGAAACAATTCGTATTTCATTCATTCAAAATAAATTGATATTAATATATTAATATTGATATATTGTATAAAAATACAATATAACCGGCATTGTTCAAACAATAATGAAAATAATTTATTTAATTCAACATTTTGAATATAAGGAGAATCAAAGCCATTACAATTTTAGAAATGGTAAAAACTACGGACTTCTGAATAAGTTAAACAAGTCTTTATTGTAAACTTCAACGACGTTTCGAAGTATATGCTATTTACTCATTCATCAAAAGGAGTAATGAAGGAAACGAAACGTCGTGTATGTTCCAAATTATTATAAGAAATTATCTATAAAAGCTTGTTTTTCTTATGTATTCTACTTCAAAATGCCCTTTAAAAATGTTTTGGCCTTTACAAGGTTAAATGTTTTTCGAAATAAATAAATCTAATAAATAATGAAAGTCACCTTGTTATCTATTATTTTATAATGACTGATCGTTCCCGTGAACCGGTGTATTGCTTCTTTAGCGACTTCTCCAAAGTCTATACCAGACTTAAACAGACCGAGGTCCTTGTCCAGCTGTGCGTAGGAGTTAGCGCATCCCATCGCAGAGAACCAGTTTAGAAGATCAGGCACTGGGCAGTCGCAGTGATCTGGGTAAACCATTCCTGAAACCAGTCGCAAAATGGCCAGGAGAGAAATCAGTCTATCAGTCATGTGTAAAATCATCGGGATTCGAATCGGCATCGCGGCATGTGTAGCTGCAGCATCTAAGCTTGGGTCTTGTATATACAGTGGAAACGCTCGCTTGTATAGGTGAAAGTATCTGTGATAAAAACACAACTATGGTTGAACCAAAATAATATGCTTAAGCATCACCGGTCCGCCGATTTGACAATTAACAATTTAAATAGCGAATTTTAAACTAAGAATTTTAAATGACAAAGTAAAACGATACTTCAAGAGACGTGTATTTGTAACATGTAGGAATGGATTCTCTGGATATAACCAAGTAACCTGTCATGGACGGAAACACCCTTCTATCTGTTCCCGGTGAAATCATACGCTAATGTCGAAAGTTTCAATACTGAATATTTTTATTGTTTAAAGTGTCAAAACAATAGAAAAATGCAGACAGAATATAACACATGGAAAGTAAGACAGAAGATGTTTCTGACCCCAAATAGAATGTGGAATGGAACCGATTTGAGAAAGAGTTTCCCAGCCAACATCAAGATCGGGTCTAGGATGTTCGTCTGCTAAGCATTATGAAAAGATGGAAAGAAAAAAACCGAAAACGTTTAGGAACATTTATTTCTTTAACGCTGCGTCTCTGTTAGCGGAACCGGAAATGTGGTTGTTCAGAGGAAGGTTCCGAGATCGTCATAGTGAGAACTTACAGATACCCCAGACCTGTTCAACTGAATAAACCATATTTTAGTATATATCCATTAATCCATTGAATCCTTGATGAACATAATATCTGAGGAGTTACCTGGTATCACAAACGGCGAGCCTGCAACATGTTCGTCACCGAAAGCTATCGAGACAGTGAGATCCTCCACTTCGTTGTGTAGGAGACGAAAGTTGACTATGTACGAACCGTCCCGTCTGTCTATTACCCTCGTCCTCGCTCTCCTGTACAGACTGCCGTCGCTCAAGGTCAAGGTCAGACTGAAGGCAGTTTCACCGACGGACTCTGTAAAACTACACGGGACTTTCTACGTTAAATGAAACATCCTGAAATGTGTGAATAGTCTAGAATAACACGTTCTTTTTGATTGGTAGTAGTGAACACTATGTGGCAATACCTGACAATTAGCAAGGAGATTGTAGTAATCATTCACTCAGATAAACTCAGTATAAAGTTGAAGCATGGTAGGAAAACAAAAGTAGTGGTTCTTATTCAGCAAGTCTACTTAAACATAGTTATACAGTTAACAACCATGGTATCAGCTTCACTGAGTCAGGGACAGGTGCAAGTAAAACAACCATGGTATCAGCTTCACTGAGTCAGGGACAGGTGCAAGTAAAACAACCATGGTATCAGCTTCACTGAGTCAGGGACAGGTGCAAGTAAAACAACCATGGTATCAGCTTCACTGAGTCAGGGACAGGTACAAGTAAAACAACCATGGTATCAGATTCACTAAGTCAGGGACAGGTGCAAGTAAAACAACCATGGTATCAGCTTCACTGAGTCAGGGACAGGTACAAGTAAAACAACCATGGTATCAGATTCACTAAGTCAGGGACAGGTCATTTCATACTTACTTTTGGCCATGTTGGTCAACAGCCCGAATGAAGATATTTCGGACCGGAAGTGAGACGTCAGCATCCAGTCCCGGCCCCCACACGAAGCAGCTGTCGGGGGAGACACGCCGGGTGGTGTCAGCTCCGCCCACTGATGACGTCATCGCACGAATGACGACAGACCAGATGAACACATGCAACATGCTCGTGAAGCCTTGCCTGTAGGACATAGAAATGGGAACATGATGAGATGTGGCATGAGATATATAAGCTGTTTTGTTATTAGGAATCGTCGAGGATAGAGCTGCAGCCTCTTTTTATATCCTAGTCTACACAACAACAACTACAACAACAACAACAATAACAACCACCACAAAATGAAAATCAAACGCATGATAATTTCATTTTTTACCCAGATACTTTCCTTCTCGTAAGCAATATGTACACCACGTCGTCCGAACGCTTAGTTCAACATACTGTCTCAACGAAAGCTTGCAGTCCGTGCTGTACATGTATGGTGCAGAATGCACGTGTCTAACGGAGAGGCCCAGAAGAAACATTGGTAGCAGTTGATTTAACACTGTGGGGGTCCAGTCAACACCGCCAGCACAACTCATAGTTGCCTCTTTATCACCACATTCATTTGCAATTAAATTGACGGGAAATCAGACGAAGCTCATGGGTAACAACATTTGAGAGAGACAGATACTCGAATTGAACTCATGTCATAAATGTGGTTTAAGACATTCAAAAAATTTAAAAATGTATGACTTTGAAACACACATTTGTGAAAATGAAATATTGGTTCTTCATTCGGCATCCCTTACAGGGTGACGTAAATATGACGTTATGTAATGAAAACTCCTCGAATGAAAGAATAACCGGAAACATGGACACGAGGTGTCATCAACCCCACCGTAAAACCCGGAAACATGGAAACGAAGTGTCATCAACCCCACCGTAAAGCCCAGCACGGCTGATGTCCCGGAAACATTGAAACGAGGTGTCATCAATCCCACCGTTAAGCCCAGAACAGCTGATGTTCCGGAAACATGGAACGAGGTGTCATCAACCCCACCGTAAAGCCCAGAAACATGGACACGAGGTGTCAGCAACCCCACCGTAAAGCCCAGCACGACTTATGTCCCGGAAACATGAAAACAAGTCATCAATCCCACCGTAAAGCCCAGCACGGCTGATGTTCCGGAAACATGTAAACGAGGTGTCATCAACCCCACCGTAAAGCCCAGCACGGCTGATGTCCTTGAAACATGGAAACGAGGTGTCATCAATCCCACCGTAAAGCCCGGAAACATGGACACGAGGTGTCATCAATCCCACCGTAAAGCCCAGCATGGCTGATGTCCCGGAAACATGGAAACGAGGTGTCATCAATGCCACCGTAAAGCCCGGAAACATGGACACGAGGTGTCATCAATCCCACCGTAAAGCCCAGCACGGCTGATGTTCCGGAAACATGGAAACGAGGTGTCAGCAATCCCACGGTAAAGCCCAGCACGGCTGAAGTTCCGGAAACATGGAACGAGGTGTCATCAATCCCACTTTAAAGCCCGGAAACATGGACACGAGGTGTCATCAACCCCACCGTAAAACCCAACACTGCTGATGTTCCGGAAACATGGAACGAGGTGTCATCAACCCCACCGTAAAGCCTGGAAACATGGAACGAGGTGTCAACAACCCCACCATAAAGCCCGGAAACATGGACACGAGGTGTCATCAACCCCACCGTAAAGCCCAACACTGCTGATGTTCCGGAAACATGGAACGAGGTGTCATCAACCCCACCGTAAAGCCTGGAAACATGGACACGAGGTGTCATCAATGCCACTGTAAAGCCCAGCACGGGTGATCCCGGAAACATGGAATGAGGTGTCATCAATGACACCGTAAAGCCCAGCCCGGCTGATGTCCCGGAAACATGGAACGAGGCGTCATCAACCCCACCGTAAAGACCAGGAACATGGACACGAGCTGTCATCAACCCCACCGTAAAGCCCGGAAACATGGACACGAGGTGTCATCAACCCACCGTAAAGCCCGGAAACATGGACACGAGGTGTCATCAACCCCACCGTAAAGCCCGGAAACATGGACACGAGTAGTCATCAACCCCACCGTAAAGCCCGGAAACATGGAACGAGGCGTCATCAACCCCACCGTAAAGACCAGGAACATGGACACGAGCTGTCATCAACCCCACCGTAAAGCCCGGAAACATGGACACGAGGTGTCATCAACCCACCGTCAAGCCCGGAAACATGGACACGAGGTGTCATCAACCCCACCGTAAAGCCCGGAAACATGGACACGAGGTGTCATCAACCCCAGCGTAAAGCCCGGAAACATCGACACGAGGTGTCATAAACCCCACCGTAAAGCCCGGAAACATGGACACGAGGTGTCATCAACCCCACCGTAAAGCCCGGAAACATGGACACGAGGTGTCATCAACCCCACCGTAAAGCCCGGAAACATGGAACGAGGCGTCATCAACCCCACCGTAAAGACCAGGAACATGGACACGAGCTGTCATCAACCCCACCGTAAAGCCCGGAAACATGGACACGAGGTGTCATCAACCCACCGTAAAGCCCGGAAACATGGACACGAGGTGTCATCAACCCCACCGTAAAGCCCGGAAACATGGACACGAGGTGTCATCAACCCCAGCGTAAAGCCCGGAAACATCGACACGAGGTGTCATAAACCCCACCGTAAAGCCCGGAAACATGGACACGAGGTGTCATCAACCCCACCGTAAAGCCCTGAAACATGGACACGAGGTGTCATCAACCCCACCGTAAAGCCCGGAAACATGGACACGAGGTGTCATCAACCCCACCGTAAAGCCCGGAAACATGGACACGAGGTGTCATCAACCCCACTGTAAAGCCCGGAAACATCGACACGAGGTGTCATCAACCCCACCGTAAAGCCCAGAAACATGGACACGAGGTGTCATCAACCCCACCGTAAAGCCCAGAAACATGGACACGAGGTGTCATCAACCCCACTGTAAAGCCCGGAAACATCGACACGAGGTGTCATCAACCCCACCGTAAAGCCCAGAAACATCGACACGAGGTGTCATCAACCCCACCGTAAAGCCCAGAAACATGGACACGAGGTGTCATCAACCCCACTGTAAAGCCCGGAAACATCGACACGAGGTGTCATCAACCCCACCGTAAAGCCCGGAAACATGGACACGAGGTGTCATCAACCCCACCGTAAAGCCCGGAAACATGGACACGAGGTGTCATCAACCCCACCGTAAAGCCCGGAAACATGGACACGAGGTGTCATCAACCCCACCGTAAAGCCCGGAAACATGGACACGAGGTGTCATCAACCCCACCGTAAAGCCCAGAAACATGGACACGAGGTGTCATCAACCCCACCGTAAAGCCCGGAAACATCGACATGAGGTGTCATCAACCCCACTGTAAAGCCCGGAAACATCGACACGAGGTGTCATCAACCCCACCGTAAAGCCCGGAAACATGGACACGAGGTGTCATCAACCCCACCGTAAAGCCCGGAAACATCGACACGAGGTGTCATCAACCCCACTGTAAAGCCCAGAAACATCGACACGAGGTGTCATCAACCCCACTGTAAAGCCCAGAAACATCGACACGAGGTGTCATCAACCCCACTGTAAAGCCCAGAAACATCGACACGAGGTGTCATCAACCCCACTGTAAAGCCCGGAAACATCGACACGAGGTGTCATCAACCCCACTGTAAAGCCCGGAAACATCGACATGAGGTGTCATCAACCCCACCGTAAAGCCCGGAAACATCGACATGAGGTGTCATCAACCCCACTGTAAAGCCCGGAAACATCGACACGAGGTGTCATCAACCCCACTGTAAAGCCCAGAAACATCGACACGAGGTGTCATCAACCCCACTGTAAAGCCCAGAAACATCGACACGAGGTGTCATCAACCCCACTGTAAAGCCCAGAAACATCGACACGAGGTGTCATCAACCCCACTGTAAAGCCCAGAAACATCGACACGAGGTGTCATCAACCCCACTGTAAAGCCCGGAAACATCGACACGAGGTGTCATCAACCCCACTGTAAAGCCCGGAAACATCGACACGAGGTGTCATCAACCCCACCGTAAAGCCCGGAAACATCGACATGAGGTGTCATCAACCCCACCGTAAAGCCCAGAAACATGGACACGAGGTGTCATCAACCCCACTGTAAAGCCCGGAAACATCGACACGAGGTGTCATCAACCCCACCGTAAAGCCCGGAAACATGGACACGAGGTGTCATCAACCCCACCGTAAAGCCCGGAAACATCGACACGAGGTGTCATCAACCCCACTGTAAAGCCCAGAAACATCGACACGAGGTGTCATCAACCCCACTGTAAAGCCCAGAAACATCGACACGAGGTGTCATCAACCCCACTGTAAAGCCCGGAAACATCGACACGAGGTGTCATCAACCCCACTGTAAAGCCCAGAAACATCGACATGAGGTGTCATCAACCCCACTGTAAAGCCCAGAAACATGGACACGAGGTGTCATCAACCCCACTGTAAAGCCCGGAAACATCGACACGAGGTGTCATCAACCCCACCGTAAAGCCCGGAAACATGGACACGAGGTGTCATCAACCCCACCGTAAAGCCCGGAAACATCGACACGAGGTGTCATCAACCCCACTGTAAAGCCCAGAAACATCGACACGAGGTGTCATCAACCCCACTGTAAAGCCCGGAAACATCGACACGAGGTGTCATCAACCCCACTGTAAAGCCCAGAAACATCGACATGAGGTGTCATCAACCCCACTGTAAAGCCCGGAAACATCGACACGAGGTGTCATCAACCCCACCGTAAAGCCCGGAAACATGGACACGAGGTGTCATCAACCCCACCGTAAAGCCCGGAAACATCGACACGAGGTGTCATCAACCCCACTGTAAAGCCCAGAAACATCGACACGAGGTGTCATCAACCCCACTGTAAAGCCCAGAAACATCGACACGAGGTGTCATCAACCCCACTGTAAAGCCCAGAAACATCGACACGAGGTGTCATCAACCCCACTGTAAAGCCCGGAAACATCGACACGAGGTGTCATCAACCCCACTGTAAAGCCCGGAAACATCGACACGAGGTGTCATCAACCCCACCGTAAAGCCCGGAAACATCGACATGAGGTGTCATCAACCCCACTGTAAAGCCCGGAAACATCGACACGAGGTGTCATCAACCCCACCGTAAAGCCCGGAAACATGGACACGAGGTGTCATCAACCCCACCGTAAAGCCCGGAAACATCGACACGAGGTGTCATCAACCCCACTGTAAAGCCCAGAAACATCGACACGAGGTGTCATCAACCCCACTGTAAAGCCCAGAAACATCGACACGAGGTGTCATCAACCCCACTGTAAAGCCCAGAAACATCGACACGAGGTGTCATCAACCCCACTGTAAAGCCCGGAAACATCGACACGAGGTGTCATCAACCCCACTGTAAAGCCCGGAAACATCGACATGAGGTGTCATCAACCCCACTGTAAAGCCCAGAAACATGGACACGAGGTGTCATCAACCCCACCGTAAAGCCCGGAAACATGGACACGAGGTGTCATCAACCCCACTGTAAAGCCCGGAAACATCGACACGAGGTGTCATCAACCCCACTGTAAAGCCCAGAAACATCGACACAAGGTGTCATCAACCCCACTGTAAAGCCCAGAAACATCGACACGAGGTGTCATCAACCCCACTGTAAAGCCCGGAAACATCGACACGAGGTGTCATCAACCCCACTGTAAAGCCCGGAAACATCGACATGAGGTGTCATCAACCCCACCGTAAAGCCCAGAAACATCGACACGAGGTGTCATCAACCCCACTGTAAAGCCCAGAAACATCGACACGAGGTGTCATCAACCCCACTGTAAAGCCCGGAAACATGGACACGAGGTGTCATCAACCCCACTGTAAAGCCCAGAAACATCGACACGAGGTGTCATCAACCCCACTGTAAAGCCCAGAAACATGGACACGAGGTGTCATCAACCCCACTGTAAAGCCCGGAAACATCGACACGAGGTGTCATCAACCCCACTGTAAAGCCCAGAAACATCGACACGAGGTGTCATCAACCCCACTGTAAAGCCCGGAAACATGGACACGAGGTGTCATCAACCCCACTGTAAAGCCCGGAAACATGGACACTAGGTGTCATCAACCCCACCGTAAAGCCCAGAAACATGGACACGAGGTGTCATCAACCCCACTGTAAAGCCCAGAAACATCGACACGAGGTGTCATCAACCCCACTGTAAAGCCCAGAAACATGGACACGAGGTGTCATCAACCCCACTGTAAAGCCCGGAAACATCGACACGAGGTGTCATCAACCCCACTGTAAAGCCCAGAAACATCGACACGAGGTGTCATCAACCCCACTGTAAAGCCCGGAAACATGGACACGAGGTGTCATCAACCCCACTGTAAAGCCCAGAAACATCGACACGAGGTGTCATCAACCCCACTGTAAAGCCCGGAAACATCGACACGAGGTGTCATCAACCCCACTGTAAAGCCCGGAAACATGGACACGAGGTGTCATCAACCCCACTGTAAAGCCCGGAAACATGGACACGAGCTGTCATCAACCCCACCGTAAAGCCCGGAAACATGGACACGAAGTGTCATCAACCCCACCGTAAAGCCCGGAAACATGGACACGAGGTGTCATCAACCCCACTGTAAAGCCCGGAAACATCGACACGAGGTGTCATCAACCCCACTGTAAAGCCCGGAAACATGGACACTAGGTGTCATCAACCCCACCGTAAAGCCCGGAAACATGGACACTAGGTGTCATCAACCCCACTGTAAAGCCCGGAAACATGGACACTAGGTGTCATCAACCCCACTGTAAAGCCCGGAAACATGGACACGAGGTGTCATCAACCCCACCGTAAAGCCCGGAAACATCGACACGAGGTGTCATCAACCCCACTGTAAAGCCCGGAAACATGGACACTAGGTGTCATCAACCCCACCGTAAAGCCCGGAAACATCGACGCGAGGTGTCATCAACCCCACCGTAAAGCCCGGAAACATCGACACGAGGTGTCATCAACCCCACTGTAAAGCCCGGAAACATGGACACGAGGTGTCATCAACCCCACCGTAAAGCCCGGAAACATCGACACGAGGTGTCATCAACCCCACCGTAAAGCCCAGAAACATGGACACGAGGTGTCATCAACCCCACTGTAAAGCCCGGAAACATGGACACGAGGTGTCATCAACCCCACCGTAAAGCCCGGAAACATCGACGCGAGGTGTCATCAACCCCACTGTAAAGCCCGGAAACATGGACACTAGGTGTCATCAACCCCACTGTAAAGCCCGGAAACATGGACACGAGGTGTCATCAACCCCACCGTAAAGCCCGGAAACATCGACACGAGGTGTCATCAACCCCACTGTAAAGCCCAGAAACATGGACACGAGGTGTCATCAACCCCACCGTAAAGCCCAGAAACATGGACACGAGGTGTCATCAACCCCACTGTAAAGCCCAGAAACATCGACACGAGGTGTCATCAACCCCACTGTAAAGCCCGGAAACATCGACATGAGGTGTCATCAACCCCACTGTAAAGCCCGGAAACATCGACACGAAGTGTCATCAACCCCACCGTAAAGCCCAGAAACATGGACACGAGGTGTCATCAACCCCACCGTAAAGCCCAGAAACATCGACATGAGGTGTCATCAACCCCACTGTAAAGCCCGGAAACATCGACACGAGGTGTCATCAACCCCACTGTAAAGCCCAGAAACATCGACACGAGGTGTCATCAACCCCACCGTAAAGCCCGGAAACATCGACACGAGGTGTCATCAACCCCACCGTAAAGCCCGGAAACATCGACATGAGGTGTCATCAACCCCACCGTAAAGCCCGGAAACATCGACACGAGGTGTCATCAACCCCACTGTAAAGCCCGGAAACATGGACACTAGGTGTCATCAACCCCACCGTAAAGCCCAGAAACATGGACACGAGGTGTCATCAACCCCACCGTAAAGCCCAGAAACATGGACACTAGGTGTCATCAACCCCACCGTAAAGCCCAGAAACATGGACACTAGGTGTCATCAACCCCACTGTAAAGCCCAGAAACATGGACACGAGGTGTCATCAACCCCACCGTAAAGCCCAGAAACATCGACACGAGGTGTCATCAACCCCACTGTAAAGCCCAGAAACATCGACACGAGGTGTCATCAACCCCACTGTAAAGCCCAGAAACATGGACACGAGGTGTCATCAACCCCACCGTAAAGCCCAGAAACATGGACACTAGGTGTCATCAACCCCACTGTAAAGCCCAGAAACATCGACACGAGGTGTCATCAACCCCACCGTAAAGCCCAGAAACATGGACACTAGGTGTCATCAACCCCACTGTAAAGCCCGGAAACATCGACACGAGGTGTCATCAACCCCACCGTAAAGCCCAGAAACATGGACACTAGGTGTCATCAACCCCACTGTAAAGCCCAGAAACATGGACACGAGGTGTCATCAACCCCACTGTAAAGCCCAGAAACATGGACACGAGGTGTCATCAACCCCACTGTAAAGCCCAGAAACATGGACACTAGGTGTCATCAACCCCACTGTAAAGCCCAGAAACATCGACACGAGGTGTCATCAACCCCACCGTAAAGCCCAGAAACATGGACACTAGGTGTCATCAACCCCACTGTAAAGCCCGGAAACATCGACACGAGGTGTCATCAACCCCACCGTAAAGCCCAGAAACATCGACACGAGGTGTCATCAACCCCACTGTAAAGCCCAGAAACATCGACACGAGGTGTCATCAACCCCACTGTAAAGCCCAGAAACATGGACACGAGGTGTCATCAACCCCACTGTAAAGCCCAGAAACATGGACACTAGGTGTCATCAACCCCACTGTAAAGCCCAGAAACATCGACACGAGGTGTCATCAACCCCACCGTAAAGCCCAGAAACATGGACACTAGGTGTCATCAACCCCACTGTAAAGCCCGGAAACATCGACACGAGGTGTCATCAACCCCACCGTAAAGCCCAGAAACATGGACACTAGGTGTCATCAACCCCACTGTAAAGCCCAGAAACATGGACACGAGGTGTCATCAACCCCACCGTAAAGCCCAGAAACATGGACACTAGGTGTCATCAACCCCACTGTAAAGCCCAGAAACATCGACACGAGGTGTCATCAACCCCACTGTAAAGCCCAGAAACATCGACACGAGGTGTCATCAACCCCACCGTAAAGCCCAGAAACATGGACACTAGGTGTCATCAACCCCACCGTAAAGCCCAGAAACATGGACACTAGGTGTCATCAACCCCACTGTAAAGCCCAGAAACATGGACACGAGGTGTCATCAACCCCACCGTAAAGCCCAGAAACATCGACACGAGGTGTCATCAACCCCACTGTAAAGCCCAGAAACATCGACACGAGGTGTCATCAACCCCACCGTAAAGCCCGGAAACATGGACACGAGGTGTCATCAACCCCACTGTAAAGCCCGGAAACATCGACACGAGGTGTCATCAACCCCACCGTAAAGCCCAGAAACATCGACACGAGGTGTCATCAACCCCACTGTAAAGCCCAGAAACATCGACACGAGGTGTCATCAACCCCACTGTAAAGCCCAGAAACATCGACACGAGGTGTCATCAACCCCACCGTAAAGCCCGGAAACATGGACACGAGGTGTCATCAACCCCACTGTAAAGCCCGGAAACATCGACACGAGGTGTCATCAACCCCACCGTAAAGCCCAGAAACATCGACACGAGGTGTCATCAACCCCACTGTAAAGCCCAGAAACATCGACACGAGGTGTCATCAACCCCACCGTAAAGCCCAGAAACATCGACACGAGGTGTCATCAACCCCACTGTAAAGCCCAGAAACATCGACACGAGGTGTCATCAACCCCACTGTAAAGCCCAGAAACATCGACACGAGGTGTCATCAACCCCACCGTAAAGCCCGGAAACATCGACACGAGGTGTCATCAACCCCACTGTAAAGCCCAGAAACATCGACACGAGGTGTCATCAACCCCACCGTAAAGCCCGGAAACATGGACACGAGGTGTCATCAACCCCACCGTAAAGCCCAGAAACATGGACACGAGGTGTCATCAACCCCACTGTAAAGCCCGGAAACATGGACACGAGGTGTCATCAACCCCACCGTAAAGCCCGGAAACATCGACGCGAGGTGTCATCAACCCCACTGTAAAGCCCGGAAACATGGACACTAGGTGTCATCAACCCCACTGTAAAGCCCGGAAACATGGACACGAGGTGTCATCAACCCCACTGTAAAGCCCGGAAACATCGACACGAGGTGTCATCAACCCCACCGTAAAGCCCGGAAACATGGACACGAGGTGTCATCAACCCCACCGTAAAGCCCGGAAACATGGACACGAGGTGTCATCAACCCCACTGTAAAGCCCGGAAACATGGACACGAGGTGTCATCAACCCCACCGTAAAGCCCGGAAACATCGACACGAGGTGTCATCAACCCCACTGTAAAGCCCAGAAACATCGACACGAGGTGTCATCAACCCCACCGTAAAGCCCGGAAACATGGACACGAGGTGTCATCAACCCCACCGTAAAGCCCAGAAACATGGACACGAGGTGTCATCAACCCCACTGTAAAGCCCGGAAACATGGACACGAGGTGTCATCAACCCCACCGTAAAGCCCGGAAACATCGACGCGAGGTGTCATCAACCCCACTGTAAAGCCCGGAAACATGGACACTAGGTGTCATCAACCCCACTGTAAAGCCCGGAAACATGGACACGAGGTGTCATCAACCCCACTGTAAAGCCCGGAAACATCGACACGAGGTGTCATCAACCCCACCGTAAAGCCCGGAAACATGGACACGAGGTGTCATCAACCCCACCGTAAAGCCCGGAAACATGGACACGAGGTGTCATCAACCCCACTGTAAAGCCCGGAAACATGGACACGAGGTGTCATCAACCCCACCGTAAAGCCCGGAAACATGGACACGAGGTGTCATCAACCCCACCGTAAAGCCCGGAAACATCGACACGAGGTGTCATCAACCCTCTCTTGAACATGGCCCAGGTTGACAAGATTCATAGAGGAAAACAGTTTGTTAATGCAAGAGCAGAATGGTCCAGAAAGCATCGCAGTTGTATGGACCATATTTACAGCCTCTACGAAATAATTAACAACAGAAAAAATGCTGACCAATCGACATTCACCTGCTTCATCGACATGAGAAAAGCCTTTGACAACGTGAACATGTTGAACGATATTCAATCTCTATATGAAGGTGTTAGTTGTGCTGTCCTCGTAAATAACGTCCTAACTCCATGGTTTAATGTACCAAACGGCGTAAAACAAGGTTGTTTGCTTTCACCTACCCTATTCGCGTTGTACATTGATGACTTGGCTCGGAGTGTACGGAATATGAATTGTGGTGTTGATGTGAATGGAGATAACGTAGACATTCTACTTTATGCAGAGGACATTGTCTTGCTTGCACCTACTGAGGAGCTTGTACAAGCTATGCTGGATGAAGTAAATACATGGTGCCGCAAATGGAGATTGGAGTTGAATGGTGAAAAGTCTCAAATCCTACACTTTAGGCCCAGCTCGCGATACTGTTCTCAATTCAAGTTTGCATGTGGTGATATTTCTTTGCATTACACAGACTCCTTTAAGTACCTCGGCTTATGGTTTGATGAACACCTCGATTGTAAATTAACCATAAATCAACTAGCAAAATCGGCCGGTAGAGCTCTGAGTGCTCTCTGTTCTAAGTTCTGTGATGCAGGGAGAATGGCGTATGATGTTTTTACAACCCTGTACCACTCATTATTAGTACAACCTATTCTCAGAGCGGCAATATGGGGGCTTTATGAACATAAATTAATCAATACTGTTCAAATCGAGACTGTCGGTTTTTTCTTGGAGCTAAGAGTAACTCTTCAAAAATCTCCACTAGAGGTGATATGGGTTGTACCTCGTGTGTTACCACACAACGCCTGGAAGTATACAGGATGTAGATGAGAGTACGCCATATGTCAGAATCAAGACTCCCGCACAAAGTGGTCACTCAACCGGAACAGAACATAGGAACAAAGAGTTAAGAAACTGAGTAAATCGTTAGGCCTTTAGGGATACTTACTTTTAGACAAATCTTCTATTCCAGTTTTACGACAGAAATTGAATTGGATTGAGCAGAACTGGTTTACCGAGCTATGGAACGATAAAGGCAATGCTAACAACAGAAACAAACTAAGGACACATCGCCTATATTCGAAATGATTGAGTATGGTCGGATGAGCGAGCCATTATATATATTATATATCCAAACACATATTCAGCATACATGAACATGATAAACATACAGTAAGTAACATACTAGTAACTTCTACACGGCCGCCATATAGCATGCTAAATAGGCATTTTAGTTTAAGGTGAGGAAGTGCTTTCTTAGAACCCCCTCACTCTTTGTAACTCTTTGTGAAACCCGACATGGTTCGTTGCACATTAAATATCTGGTTATCGGGAGTGTATATTAATACATTTAATATTAAGTATTCAGTATTCACTTGTATCTACAAAGCTGTGTTATCCTAAGAATTATGCACACTGAAACTACCATGGCATAACGGACAGCGTCTTACAGCAGCCACCCAGTACACATGTACTAGTGACGTCACAAGTTGTCAAGTCTGTATCAGGTCTCTCTGTAGTCAGTTACTACAATAGTGGTCCATATTATAAAGCCTGAAGCAACACTGCTGCAAGCTGCCGGTCTCTCGCAGAACGCAAATCTCACGAA
This sequence comes from Gibbula magus, assembly GCA_936450465.1. Classification (NCBI taxonomy): domain Eukaryota; kingdom Metazoa; phylum Mollusca; class Gastropoda; order Trochida; family Trochidae; genus Gibbula; species Gibbula magus. The sequence continues at coordinate 1,472,429 of OW388299.1, forward strand.
CAAACACATGTTATACTGAGCTCTACAACCTATCAAAGCCTTACTCACCAAAGCAGCCACAATCGAAGAACTATATTCTAAGAACACTGTAAGATGCACGTTTACGGATGCAGTTGCTACAGTCTAGCATATACACAGCTAGTCACACATATGCTCACCCAGCGCCTTTCACCGTCACACCTTTAGATCTGCAGGTAACACACCTGAACAGGAGATCGTTTGCGCATCACCTGCCTACAATAGCAGAGATCAGAGTAAACAGTGCATTACAGGTGGTCGACAACCCGCCAGTCTAGATAACAGATGTGAATTAACAGTCACAGCCTCGCCTCCCCGCGCTCCGCAACGCCGTGACCAAGTTCGAACTGTGTGGCGGCCCAAGCAGATCATCCTCGTCGGTTGAGTTACTGCTTTATTTCTTACAAGCCACGTACGTTGAGCGCTGTCGTGTAACTGCCCATGTATCAGCCTGGCAGTCAACGAGGCTGTATGAACTTCTCACATCATAATCCACCACTAGCACTTTGCCTTATGAGCCGTCCGACTTCAATTAAGTATTAACTCTTGAGATGAGTACCATTTTTTGTTTAGCTCAGACAGGCAGACAGACAGACAGACAGACATGTTATTCAGTATAAAGGCCAAAGGCCCAAGGCCGAATACAATAACTTTACAAATTTGAAACAAGCGCACATAAAAGATAACAGGTTTATGAATTAGAAATTGCAGCTCTAGTTTACATACACATTTAAGAAAGTTAACAACATTCATGATTATACCTTTATTTTTACTGCTAAGAATGTAGATTAAATTATGTGTGTTTGATGTATTGTACAATAATGGAGCAATAAACTTATTTCTGGCAAATTCATACAGTTTACAATAAAAAAAAGAATGTGGATTTCATCTTCAATACAGTTAATATTGTCTATTTTACAGTAAATAAGACTCTTTCAGCCATTGGTACATTGTTGTATCTTCCTGTTGCTATACCTAACCCAAAATTACTGCACCCGAATTTTGCTAAAGGGGATTTTAAAAAGGGAGATATAGATAATGATAGATAGCTTTCTACATGTAATAATGATTTAAAATGCTTGTAGGCAAATGAATCTGAATGTGAGGATATGGACCCTAAGAAACTGAAAACGAGTCTGGTTCAGCGATAAGTCCCGTTTCCTACTTCACCGGCGTGACGGAAGGCAACGAGTCTATAGACGAAGAAATGAATGGTTTGCTCCGAACTGCGTTCGGCAGGTCGACAGATTTGGAGGTGAGAGTGTCATGATATAGTGAGCCATTTCTTACAACCAACGATCACACCTGGTCATCATTCCCGGCAATTTGACGGTCCAACGATACACCAATGACGTTTGAATAAGGTGTTTGCTAGAGACTAGAAGGACCTTATACCATCGAGACATACATTTCACTATGTCAAATTTTATTGTGTTACCTAGCTGTAATAATGCATGTGTAATAACAAGTTAAAAAACAAGATATAAAACACTTTCTAAGTTCAGGTGTGGCTTATCCTTTTCTGGAGAGTGTACCTGTCTTAATGATCTGTCTATTTGTCAGTTCTTGTTATAATGGTTGTGCAAACAGCATATATAAATATGAACCATACATGTATCCCGGAGCTCTATTTATATCTAGATATATACGACATCTAGATGATGTAAATGACTGGATTCACCATAACCTATCCACTTTAATAAAACAAATGCAACAAAATAAATCGTTTATTATGTTTGTAAAACATTCTCTTTTCAGTCAGTTTGGTTTGTCATGAATCTAATCCATGCCCTCAGAACTACATCCGTGTCTCGTAACTTACAAGTAAAGCCTGCTTTCTTTGTTTATTTACCTCATCTTGACGATACATCATCACTATGAAATTTGAATAAATAAATAAATAAATAAATAAATAGATAAATAAATAAATAAATAATACTGATATACATACTGTACTGTGTGCTTTTACATAATTTCAGGAATTAACATCAATTCATCAAAACAAAACCCAACCGCTCTTGTTTTCTGTATACTGGAGAGTCCATTTTGACATCATAGGGGTGACCATAGTTTACCATTGTTTACCATTGCGCAATCAGTAATCAACAGACCGTGACATGTTGTTTTAAGACTGTAAGCGAATGGTGATATAGGCGAATAGGGAACATGCCTGTCAGTCTGAATGAGTTGCGTAGTCGCCAATGAAGGTTACTCCACTCATTACACCCGTGAAGGTTACTCAACTCATTAGCCCCGTGAAGGTTTCTCATCTCATTACCCCCATGAAGGTTACTCAACTTATTACCCCCGTGAAGGTTACTTCACTCATTACACCCGTGAAGGTTACTCCACTCATTACCCCCATGAAGGTTACTCAACTCATTACCCCCGGGAAGGTTTCTCAACTCATGACCCCCATGAAGGTTACTCCACCCATTACCCCCATGAAGGTTACTCAACTCATTACCCCCATGAAGGTTTCTCCACTCATTACCCATGTGAAGGTTACTCCACTCATTACCCCCATGAAGGTTACTCAACTCATTACCCCCATGAAGGTTACTCAACTCATTACACCCGGGAAGGTTTCTCAACCGATTACCCCCATGAAGGTTACTCAACTCATTACCCCCATTTAGGTTACTCAACTCATTACCCCCATGAAGATTACTCAACTCATTACCCCCATGAAGGTTACTCAACTCATTACACCCGGGAAAGTTTCTCAACTTATTACCCCCTTGAAGGTTACTCAACTCATTACCCCCATGAAGGTTACTCAACTCATTACACCCGGGAAGATTTCTCAACTTATTACCCCCATAAAGGTTACTCAACTCATTACCCCCGTGAAGGTTTCTCAACTCATTACCCACATGAAGGTTACTCAACTCATTACACCCGTGAAGGTTACTCAACTCATTACCCCCATGAAGGTTACTCAACTCATTACACCCGGGAAGATTTCTCAACTTATTACCCCCATAAAGGTTACTCAACTCATTACCCCGTGAAGGTTACTCAACTCATTACACCCATGAAGGTTACTCAACTCATTACACCCGTGAAGGTTACTCTACTCATTACCCCCATGAAGGTTACTCAACTCATTACCCCCATGAAGGTTACTCAACTCATTACCCCCATGAAGGTTACTCAACTCACTACCCCCGTGAAGGTTACTCAACTCATTACACCCGGGAAGGTTTCTCAACTCATTACCCCCATGAAGGTTACTCTACTCATTACACCCATGAAGGTTACTCCACTCATTACCCCCATGAAGGTTACTCAACTCATTACCCCCATGAAGGTTACTCCACTCATTACCCCCATGAAGGTTACTCAACTCATTACACCCATAAAGGTTACTCAACTCATTACCCCCATGAAGGTTACTCAACTCATTACCCCCATGAAGGTTACTCTACTCATTACCCCCATGAAGGTTACTCAACTCATAACCCCCATGAAGGTTACTCAACTCATTACACCCGTGAAGGTTACTCAACTCACTACCCCCGTGAAGGTTTCTCAACTTATTACCCCCGTGAAGGTTACTCAACTCATTACCCCCGTGAAGGTTACTCAACTCACTACCCCCGTGAAGGTTACTCAACTCATTACCCCCGTGAAGGTTTCTCAACTTATTACCCCCGTGAAGGTTACTCAACTCATTACCCCCATGAAGGTTACTCTACTCATTACCCCCATGAAGGTTACTCTACTCATTACCCCCATGAAGGTTACTCTACTCATTACCCCCGTGAAGGTTACTCAACTCATGACCCCCATGAAGGTTACTCTACTCATTACACCCATAAAGGTTACTCAACTCATTACACCCATGAAGGTTACTCAACTCATTACCCCCATGAAGGTTACTCAACTCATTACCCCCATGAAGGTTACTCTACTCATTACCCCCATGAAGGTTACTCAACTCATAACCCCCATGAAGGTTACTCAACTCATTACACCCGTGAAGGTTACTCAACTCACTACCCCCGTGAAGGTTTCTCAACTTATTACCCCCATAAAGGTTACTCAACTCATTACACCCATGAAGGTTACTCCACTCATTACCCCCATGAAGGTTACTCAACTCATTACCCCCGTGAAGGTTTCTCAACTTATTACCCCCGTGAAGGTTTCTCAACTCATAACCCCCATGAAGGTTACTCTACTCATTACCCCCATGAAGGTTACTCCACTCATTACCCCCATGAAGGTTACTCAACTCATTACACCCGGGAAGATTTCTCAACTTATTACCCCCATAAAGGTTACTCAACTCATTACACCCGTGAAGGTTACTCGACTCATTACCCCCATGAAGGTTACTCAACTCATTACCCCCATGAAGGTTACTCAACTCATTACCCCCGTGAAGGTTACTCAACTCATTACCCCCGTGAAGGTTTCTCAACTCATTACCCACATGAAGGTTACTCAACTCATTACACCCGTGAAGGTTACTCAACTCATTACACCCGGGAAGGTTTCTCAACTCATTACCCCCATCAAGGTTACTCAACTCATTACACCCGTGAAGGTTACTCGACTCATTACCCCCATGAATGTTACTCAACTCATTACCCCCGTGAAGGTTACTCGACTCATTACCCCCATGAAGGTTACTCAACTCATTACCCCCGTGAAGGTTTCTCAACTCATTACCCACATGAAGGTTACTCAACTCATTACACCCGTGAAGGTTACTCAACTCATTACACCCGGGAAGGTTTCGCAACTCATTACCCCCATGAAGGTTACTCCACTCATTACCCCCATGAAGGTTACTCAACTCATTACCCCCGTGAAGGTTTCTCAACTTATTACCCCCGTGAAGGTTTCTCAACTCATAACCCCCATGAAGGTTACTCTACTCATTACCCCCATGAAGGTTACTCAACTCATTACCCCCATGAAGGTTAATTTACTCATTACCCCCATGAAGGTTACTCTACTCATTACCCCCATGAAGGTTACTCAACTCATAACCCCCATGAAGGTTACTCTACTCATTACCCCCATGAAGGTTACTCAACTCATTACCCCCATGAAGGTTACTCTACTCATTACCCCCATGAAGGTTACTCTACTCATTACCCCCATGAAGGTTACTCAACTCATGACCCCCATGAAGGTTACTCTACTCATTACACCCGTGAAGGTTACTCAACTCATAACCCCCATGAAGGTTACTCAACTCATTACCCCCGTGAAGGTTACTCAACTCATTACCCCCATGAAGGTTACTCTACTCATTACCCCCATGAAGGTTACTCAACTCATTACACCCGTGAAGGTTACTCAACTCATTACACCCGTGAAGGTTACTCAACTCACTACCCCCGTGAAGGTTTCTCAACTCACTACCCCCGTGAAGGTTACTCAACTCACTACCCCCGTGAAGGTTACTCAACTCATTACACCCGTGAAGGTTACTCAACTCATTACCCCCGTGAAGGTTACTCAACTCATTACCCCCGTGAAGGTTACTCAACTCATTACCCCCGTGAAGGTTACTCAACTCTCACTGAAGGTTTCTCACTGTACATGTACATGATCATGCATGTGCATGTTGGAGATGGGTTAGAATGCATTATTCTAAATATGGTTTATGGAATATTGTAAATGTCATTTCCCGAGCGACAGCAAGGGATATATCGCTATTTACGCACGAGTGTCGTAAACATAGTATGGCATAGACACGAACATATATAAAATTAATGAAAACAGGCTAAAATACACTTTCAACCATAGGCTGGCGAGTGGCGACCCACCGTCGCGCTTTTTGAACGAAACTTCATAGATGAAGCGCGGCGTCATAGCATTGTTTATGACGCCCCGTCACCATGACAAAGTGATACTTTGCCCTAGGGCATCGTATGAAAAATATAAACCCCGATATGATTGCCCTCGCAGGTAATAATGTAATGGATTTTTTTTTTAGGTTTATGTCATGTCTTGACATGGATAAACTTGATATTTCACTCGTCTGCGCCACGAGTGAAATATAAACTTTACCCATATCACACGATGAAAGAAACCTGGTGGTTGAAACAAAATATATGTAGAGCGAGAGCATGCACATCCTCGATAATCCAGCGCTATTGTTCCGATGTAGATTTATCGGAACAATAACGCTGGATTATCGAGGATGGAGCATGCATTGCATCGCAATCATCTTGACATTGTTCCAACATTGTTCAAAGCGGACGTAAAATACCTGAGCGTGATCCTGTTTCAAACAGCATCACATTCACATAAGTAGTCCGATTTGTTTACCTGTCTGACCAGATGTGTCTTGTGACCCGTCAACTACCTTTTGGTGTATCTTATTACTTGTTTGGTGTATCTTATTACTTGTTTGGTGTATCTTATTACTTGTTTGGTGTATCTTATTACTTGTTTGGTGTATCTTATTACTTGTTGTATCTTATATCTTATTACTTGTTTGGTGTATCTTATAACTTGTTTGGTGTATCTTATTACTTGTTTGGTGTATCTTATTACTTGTTGTATCTTATATCTTATTACTTGTTTGGTGTATCTTATTACTTGTTTGGTGTATCTTATTACTTGTTTGGTGTATCTTATTACTTGTTTGGTGTATCTTATTACTTGTTGTATCTTATATCTTATTACTTGTTTGGTGTATCTTATTACTTGTTTGGTGTATCTTATTACTTGTTGTATCTTATATCTTATTACTTGTTTGGTGTATCTTATTACTTGTTTGGTGTATCTTATTACTTGTTTGGTGTATCTTATTACTTGTTGTATCTTATATCTTATTACTTGTTTGGTGTATCTTATTACTTGTTTGGTGTATCTTATTACTTGTTTGGTGTATCTTATAACTTGTTTGGTGTATCTTATTACTTGTTTGGTGTATCTTATTACTTGTTTGGTGTATCTTATTACTTGTTTGGTGTATCTTATTACTTGTTTGGTGTATCTTATTACTTGTTTGGTGTATCTTATTACTTGTTTGGTGTATCTTATTACTTGTTTGGTGTATCTTATTACTTGTTTGGTGTATCTTATTACTTGTTTGGTGTATCTTATTACTTGTTTGGTGTATCTTATTACTTGTTTGGTGTAACTTATTACTTGTTTGGTGTATCTTATTACTTGTTGTATCTTATATCTTATTACTTGTTTGGTGTATCTTATTACTTGTTTGGTGTATCTTATAACTTGTTTGGTGTATCTTATTACTAGTTTGGTGTATCTTATTACTTGTTTGGTGTATCTTATTACTTGTTTGGTGTATCTTATTACTTGTTGTATCTTATATCTTATTACTTGTTTGGTGTATCTTATTACTTGTTTGGTGTATCTTATTACTTGTTTTATCTTATATCTTATTACTTGTTTGGTGTATCTTATTACTTGTTTGGTGTATCTTATTACTTGTTGTATCTTATATCTTATTACTTGTTTGGTGTATCTTATTACTTGTTTGGTGTATCTTATTACTTGTTGTATCTTATATCTTATTACTTGTTTGGTGTATCTTATTACTTGTTTGGTGTATCTTATTACTTGTTTGGTGTATCTTATTTCTTGTTTGGTGTATCTTATTACTTGTTTGGTGTATCTTATTACTTGTTTGGTGTATCTTATAACTTGTTTGGTGTATCTTATTACTTGTTGTATCTTATATCTTATTACTTGTTTGGTGTATCTTATTACTTGTTTGGTGTATCTTATTACTTGTTGTATCTTATATCTTATTACTTGTTTGGTGTATCTTATTACTTGTTTGGTGTATCTTATTACTTGTTTGGTGTATCTTATTACTTGTTGTATCTTATATCTTATTACTTGTTTGGTGTATCTTATTACTTGTTTGGTGTATCTTATTACTTGTTTGGTGTATCTTATTACTTGTTTGGTGTATCTTATTACTTGTTTGGTGTATCTTATTACTTGTTTGGTGTATCTTATTACTTGTTGTATCTTATATCTTATTACTTGTTTGGTGTATCTTATAACTTGTTTGGTGTATCTTATTACTTGTTTGGTGTATCTTATTACTTGTTGTATCTTATATCTTATTACTTGTTTGGTGTATCTTATTACTTGTTTGGTGTATCTTATTACTTGTTTGGTGTATCTTATTACTTGTTTGGTGTATCTTATTACTTGTTGTATCTTATATCTTATTACTTGTTTGGTGTATCTTATTACTTGTTTGGTGTATCTTATTACTTGTTGTATCTTATATCTTATTACTTGTTTGGTGTATCTTATTACTTGTTTGGTGTATCTTATTACTTGTTTGGTGTATCTTATTACTTGTTGTATCTTATATCTTATTACTTGTTTGGTGTATCTTATTACTTGTTTGGTGTATCTTATTACTTGTTTGGTGTATCTTATAACTTGTTTGGTGTATCTTATTACTTGTTTGGTGTATCTTATTACTTGTTTGGTGTATCTTATTACTTGTTTGGTGTATCTTATTACTTGTTTGGTGTATCTTATTACTTGTTTGGTGTATCTTATTACTTGTTTGGTGTATCTTATTACTTGTTTGGTGTATCTTATTACTTGTTTGGTGTATCTTATTACTTGTTTGGTGTATCTTATTACTTGTTTGGTGTATTTTATTACTTGTTTGGTGTATCTTATTACTTGTTTGGTGTAACTTATTACTTGTTTGGTGTATCTTATTACTTGTTGTATCTTATATCTTATTACTTGTTTGGTGTATCTTATTACTTGTTTGGTGTATCTTATAACTTGTTTGGTGTATCTTATTACTAGTTTGGTGTATCTTATTACTTGTTTGGTGTATCTTATTACTTGTTTGGTGTATCTTATTACTTGTTGTATCTTATATCTTATTACTTGTTTGGTGTATCTTATTACTTGTTTGGTGTATCTTATTACTTGTTGTATCTTATATCTTATTACTTGTTTGGTGTATCTTATTACTTGTTTGGTGTATCTTATTACTTGTTGTATCTTATATCTTATTACTTGTTTGGTGTATCTTATTACTTGTTTGGTGTATCTTATTACTTGTTGTATCTTATATCTTATTACTTGTTTGGTGTATCTTATTACTTGTTTGGTGTATCTTATTACTTGTTTGGTGTATCTTATTTCTTGTTTGGTGTATCTTATTACTTGTTTGGTGTATCTTATTACTTGTTTGGTGTATCTTATAACTTGTTTGGTGTATCTTATTACTTGTTGTATCTTATATCTTATTACTTGTTTGGTGTATCTTATTACTTGTTTGGTGTATCTTATTACTTGTTGTATCTTATATCTTATTACTTGTTTGGTGTATCTTATTACTTGTTTGGTGTATCTTATTACTTGTTTGGTGTATCTTATTACTTGTTGTATCTTATATCTTATTACTTGTTTGGTGTATCTTATTACTTGTTTGGTGTATCTTATTACTTGTTTGGTGTATCTTATTTCTTGTTTGGTGTATCTTATTACTTGTTTGGTGTATCTTATTACTTGTTTGGTGTATCTTATAACTTGTTTGGTGTATCTTATTACTTGTTGTATCTTATATCTTATTACTTGTTTGGTGTATCTTATTACTTGTTTGGTGTATCTTATTACTTGTTGTATCTTATATCTTATTACTTGTTTGGTGTATCTTATTACTTGTTTGGTGTATCTTATTACTTGTTTGGTGTATCTTATTACTTGTTGTATCTTATATCTTATTACTTGTTTGGTGTATCTTATTACTTGTTTGGTGTATCTTATTACTTGTTTGGTGTATCTTATTACTAGTTTGGTGTATCTTATTACTTGTTTGGTGTATCTTATTACTTGTTGTATCTTATATCTTGTTACTTGTTTGGTGTATCTTATTACTTGTTTGGTGTATCTTATTACTTGTTGTATCTTATATCTTATTACTTGTTTGGTGTATCTTATTACTTGTTTGGTGTATCTTATAACTTGTTTGGTGTATCTTATAACTTGTTTGGTGTATCTTATTACTTGTTTGGTGTATCTTATATCTTATTACTTGTTTGTTGTATCTTATTACTTGTTGTATCTTATATCTTATTACTTGTTTGGTGTATCTTATTACTTGTTTGGTGTATCTTATAACTTGTTTGGTGTATCTTATTACTTGTTTGGTGTATCTTATTACTTGTTTGGTGTATCTTATTACTAGTTTGGTGTATCTTATTACTTGTTTGGTGTATCTTATTACTAGTTTGGTGTATCTTATTACTTGTTTGGTGTATCTTATTACTTGTTTGGTGTATCTTATTACTTGTTTGGTGTATCTTATTACTTGTTTGGTGTATCTTATTACTTGTTTGGTGTATCTTATTACTAGTTTGGTGTATCTTATTACTTGTTTGGTGTATCTTATTACTTGTTTGGTGTATCTTATTACTTGTTTGGTGTATCTTATTACTTGTTGTATCTTATATCTTATTACTTGTTTGGTGTATCTTATTACTTGTTTGGTGTATCTTATTACTTGTTTGGTGTATCTTATTACTTGTTTGGTGTATCTTATTACTTGTTTGGTGTATCTTATTACTTGTTTGGTGTATCTTATTACTTGTTTGGTGTATCTTATTACTTGTTTGGTGTATCTTATTACTTGTTTGGTGTATCTTATTACTTGTTTGGTGTATCTTATTACTTGTTTGGTGTATCTTATTACTTGTTTGGTGTATCTTATTACTTGTTTGGTGTATTTTATTACTTGTTTGGTGTATCTTATTACTTGTTTGGTGTAACTTATTACTTGTTTGGTGTATCTTATTACTTGTTGTATCTTATATCTTATTACTTGTTTGGTGTATCTTATTACTTGTTTGGTGTATCTTATTACTTGTTTGGTGTATCTTATTACTTGTTTGGTGTATCTTATTACTTGTTTGGTGTATCTTATTACTTGTTTGGTGTATCTTATTACTTGTTTGGTGTATCTTATTACTTGTTTGGTGTATCTTATTACTTGTTTGGTGTATCTTATTACTTGTTTGGTGTATCTTATTACTTGTTTGGTGTATCTTATTACTTGTTGTATCTTATATCTTATTACTTGTTTGGTGTATCTTATTACTTGTTTGGTGTATCTTATTACTAGTTTGGTGTATCTTATTACTTGTTTGGTGTATCTTATTACTTGTTTGGTGTATCTTATTACTTGTTTGGTGTATCTTATTACTTGTTGTATCTTATATCTTATTACTTGTTTGGTGTATCTTATTACTTGTTTGGTGTATCTTATTACTTGTTTGGTGTATCTTATTACTTGTTTGGTGTATCTTATTACTTGTTTGGTGTATCTTATTACTTGTTTGGTGTATCTTATTACTAGTTTGGTGTATCTTATTACTTGTTTGGTGTATCTTATTACTTGTTTGGTGTATCTTATTACTTGTTTTGTGTATCTTATTACTTGTTTGGTGTATCTTATTACTTGTTGTATCTTATTACTTGTTGTATCTTATTACTTGTTTGGTGTATCTTATTACTTGTTTGATGTATATTATTACTTGTTTGGTGTATCTTATTACTTGTTTGGTGTATCTTATTACTTGTTTGGTGTATCTTATTACTTGTTTGGTGTATCTTATTACTTGTTTGGTGTATCTTATTACTTGTTGTATCTTATATCTTATTACTTGTTTGGTGTATCTTATTACTTGTTTGGTGTATCTTATTACTAGTTTGGTGTATCTTATTACTTGTTTGGTGTATCTTATAACTTGTTGTATCTTATATCTTATTACTTGTTTGGTGTATCTTATTACTTGTTTGGTGTATCTTATTACTTGTTTGGTGTATCTTATTACTTGTTTGGTGTATCTTATTACTTGTTTGGTGTATCTTATTACTTGTTTGGTGTATCTTATTACTTGTTTGGTGTATCTTATTACTTGTTTGGTGTATCTTATTACTTGTTTGGTGTATCTTATTACTTGTTTGGTGTATCTTATTACTTGTTTGGTGTATCTTATTATTTGTTGTATCTTATATCTTATTACTTGTTTGGTGTATCTTATTACTTGTTTGGTGTATCTTATTACTAGTTTGGTGTATCTTATTACTTGTTTGGTGTATCTTATTACTTGTTTGGTGTATCTTATTACTTGTTTGGTGTATCTTATTACTTGTTGTATCTTATATCTTATTACTTGTTTGGTGTATCTTATTACTTGTTTGGTGTATCTTATTACTTGTTTGGTGTATCTTATTACTTGTTTGGTGTATCTTATTACTTGTTTGGTGTATCTTATTACTTGTTTGGTGTATCTTATTACTAGTTTGGTGTATCTTATTACTTGTTTGGTGTATCTTATTACTTGTTTGGTGTATCTTATTACTTGTTTGGTGTATCTTATTACTTGTTGTATCTTATTACTTGTTGTATCTTATTACTTGTTTGGTGTATCTTATTACTTGTTTGATGTATATTATTACTTGTTTGGTGTATCTTATTACTTGTTTGGTGTATCTTATTACTTGTTTGGTGTATCTTATTACTTGTTTGGTGTATCTTATTACTTGTTTGGTGTATCTTATTACTTGTTTGGTGTATCTTATTACTTGTTTGGTGTATCTTATTACTTGTTTGGTGTATCTTATTACTTGTTTGGTGTATCTTATTACTTGTTTGGTGTATCTTATTACTTGTTTGGTGTATCTTATTACTTGTTTGGTGTATCTTATTACTTGTTTGGTGTATCTTATTACTTGTTTGGTGTATCTTATAACTTGTTTGGTGTATCTTATTACTTGTTTGGTGTATCTTATTACTTGTTTGGTGTATCTTATAACTTGTTTGGTGTATCTTATTACTTGTTTGGTGTGTCTTATTACTTGTTGTATCTTATATCTTATTACTTGTTTGGTGTATCTTATTACTTGTTTGGTGTATCTTATTACTTGTTTGGTGTATCTTATTACTTGTTTGGTGTATCTTATTACTTGTTTGGTGTATCTTATTACTTGTTTGGTGTATCTTATTACTTGTTTGGTGTATCTTATTACTTGTTTGGTGTATCTTATTACTTGTTTGGTGTATCTTATTACTTGTTTGGTGTATCTTATAACTTGTTTGGTGTATCTTATTACTTGTTTGGTGTATCTTATTACTTGTTTGGTGTATCTTATTACTTGTTTGGTGTATCTTATAACTTGTTTGGTGTATCTTATTACTTGTTTGGTGTGTCTTATTACTTGTTGTATCTTATATCTTATTACTTGTTTGGTGTATCTTATTACTTGTTTGGTGTATCTTATTACTTGTTTGGTGTATCTTATTACTTGTTTGGTGTATCTTATTACTAGTTTGGTGTATCTTATTACTTGTTTGGTGTATCTTATTACTTGTTTGGTGTATCTTATTACTTGTTTGGTGTATCTTATTACTTGTTTGGTGTATCTTATAACTTGTTTGGTGTATCTTATTACTTGTTTGGTGTATCTTATTACTTGTTTGGTGTATCTTATAACTTGTTTGGTGTATCTTATTACTTGTTTGGTGTATCTTATTACTTGTTTGGTGTATCTTATAACTTGTTTGGTGTATCTTATTACTTGTTTGGTGTATCTTATTACTTGTTGTATCTTATATCTTATTACTTGTTTGGTGTATCTTATTACTTGTTTGGTGTATCTTATTACTTGTTTGGTGTATCTTATTACTTGTTTGGTGTATCTTATTACTTGTTTGGTGTATCTTATTACTTGTTTGGTGTATCTTATAACTTGTTTGGTGTATCTTATTACTTGTTTGGTGTATCTTATTACTTGTTTGGTGTATCTTATTACTTGTTTGGTGTATCTTATTACTAGTTTGGTGTATCTTATTACTTGTTTGGTGTATCTTATTACTTGTTTGGTGTATCTTATTACTTGTTTGGTGTATCTTATTACTTGTTTGGTGTATCTTATTACTTGTTTGGTGTATCTTATTACTTGTTTGGTGTATCTTATTACTTGTTTGGTGTATCTTATTACTTGTTTGGTGTATCTTATTACTTGTTTGGTGTATCTTATTACTTGTTTGGTGTATCTTATTACTTGTTGTATCTTATATCTTATTACTTGTTTGGTGTATCTTATTACTTGTTTGGTGTATCTTATTACTTGTTGTATCTTATATCTTATTACTTGTTTGGTGTATCTTATTACTTGTTTGGTGTATCTTATTACTTGTTTGGTGTATCTTATTACTTGTTTGGTGTATCTTATAACTTGTTTGGTGTATCTTATTACTAGTTTGGTGTATCTTATTACTTGTTTGGTGTATCTTATTACTTGTTTGGTGTATCTTATTACTTGCTTGGTGTATCTTATTACTTGTTGTATCTTATATCTTATTACTTGTTTGGTGTATCTTATTACTTGTTTGGTGTATCTTATTACTTGTTGTATCTTATATCTAATTACTTGTTTGGTGTATCTTATTACTTGTTTGGTGTATCTTATTACTTGTTGTATCTTATATCTTATTACTAGTTTGGTGTATCTTATTACTTGTTTGGTGTATCTTATAACTTGTTTGGTGTATCTTATATCTTATTACTTGTTTGGTGTATCTTATAACTTGTTGTATCTTATATCTTATTACTTGTTTGGTGTATCTTATTACTTGTTTGGTGTATCTTATTACTTGTTTGGTGTATCTTATAACTTGTTTGGTGTATCTTATTACTTGTTTGGTGTATCTTATTACTTGTTTGGTGTATCTTATTACTTGTTTGGTGTATCTTATTACTTGTTTGGTGTATCTTATTACTTGTTTGGTGTATCTTATTACTTGTTTGGTGTATCTTATAACTTGTTTGGTGTATCTTATTACTTGTTTGGTGTATCTTATTACTTGTTTGGTGTATCTTATTACTTGTTTGGTGTATCTTATTACTTGTTTGGTGTATCTTATTACTAGTTTGGTGTATCTTATTACTTGTTTGGTGTATCTTATTACTTGTTTGGTGTATCTTATTACTTGTTTGGTGTATCTTATTACTTGTTTGGTGTATCTTATTACTTGTTTGGTGTATCTTATTACTAGTTTGGTGTATCTTATTACTTGTTTGGTGTATCTTATTACTTGTTTGGTGTATCTTATTACTTGTTTGGTGTATCTTATTACTTGTTGTATCTTATATCTTATTACTTGTTTGGTGTATCTTATTACTTGCTTGGTGTATCTTATTACTTGTTTGGTGTATCTTATTACTTGTTTGGTGTATCTTATTACTTGTTTGGTGTATCTTACACTTGTTTGGTGTATCTTATTACTTGTTTGGTGTATCTTATTACTTGTTGTATCTTATATCTTATTACTTGTTTGGTGTATCTTATTACTTGTTTGGTGTATCTTATTACTTGTTTGGTGTATCTTATTACTTGTTTGGTGTATCTTATTACTTGTTTGGTGTATCTTATTACTTGTTTGGTGTATCTTATTACTTGTTTGGTGTATCTTATTACTTGTTTGGTGTATCTTATTACTTGTTTGGTGTATCTTATTACTTGTTTGGTGTATCTTATAACTTGTTTGGTGTATCTTATTACTTGTTTGGTGTATCTTATTACTTGTTTGGTGTATCTTATTACTTGTTTGGTGTATCTTATTACTTGTTTGGTGTATCTTATTACTTGTTTGGTGTATCTTATTACTTGTTTGGTGTATCTTATTACTTGTTGTATCTTATTACTTGTTTGGTGTATCTTATTACTTGTTTGGTGTATCTTATTACTTGTTTGGTGTATCTTATTACTAGTTTGGTGTATCTTATTACTTGTTTGGTGTATCTTATTACTTGTTTGGTGTATCTTATTACTTGTTTGGTGTATCTTATTACTTGTTTGGTGTATCTTATTACTAGTTTGGTGTATCTTATTACTTGTTTGGTGTATCTTATTACTTGTTTGGTGTATCTTATTACTTGTTTGGTGTATCTTATTACTTGTTTGGTGTATCTTATTACTTGTTTGGTGTATCTTATTACTTGTTTGGTGTATCTTATTACTTGTTTGGTGTATCTTATTACTTGTTTGGTGTATCTTATTACTTGTTTGGTGTATCTTATTACTTGTTTGGTGTATCTTATTACTTGTTTGGTGTATCTTATAACTTGTTTGGTGTATCTTATTACTTGTTTGATGTATATTATTACTTGTTTGGTGTATCTTATTTCTTGTTTGGTGTATCTTATTACTTGTTTGGTGTATCTTATTACTTGTTTGGTGTATCTTATTACTTGTTTGGTGTATCTTATAACTTGTTTGGTGTATCTTATTACTTGTTTGATGTATATTATTACTTGTTTGGTGTATCTTATTACTTGTTTGGTGTATCTTATTACTTGTTTGGTGTATCTTATAACTTGTTTGGTGTATCTTATTACTTGTTTGGTGTATCTTATTACTTGTTTGGTGTATTTTATTACTTGTTTGGTGTATCTTATTACTTGTTTGGTGTTTGGTGTATCTTATTACTTGTTTGGTGTATCTTATTACTTGTTTGGTGTATCTTATTACTTGTTTGGTGTATCTTATTACTTGTTTGGTGTATCTTATAACTTGTTTGGTGTATCTTATTACTTGTTTGGTGTATCTTATTACTTGTTTGGTGTATCTTATTACTTGTTTGGTGTATCTTATTACTTGTTTGGTGTATCTTATTACTTGTTTGGTCGTTCTGGCAATACAGTTTTTCCGTAGTTAAAGAGGTAGGGAAAACACTATCTAACGTTTAAAAGGGCTAAATTTGATGTCCAAAATTGAATGCGTCTTTAATCTGATTAATTAGGGCATGAAGCAACAAGTCACCAGCGCGTTTCTTAAAACAATGGCACCTTTTGTAGCACA
The DNA here is from genome assembly GCA_936450465.1 of Gibbula magus. Taxonomy (NCBI): domain Eukaryota; kingdom Metazoa; phylum Mollusca; class Gastropoda; order Trochida; family Trochidae; genus Gibbula; species Gibbula magus. The sequence goes on from OW388299.1 coordinate 1,489,298, forward strand.
ATTTATCCTACCTCATGTAAGAATGTCGATCTATGATTGGTCCACGTGACCCTGAACAAATAACCATATTCACCCTCACCCAGGGGAATAAATGTCCCCGAGGGTGATAAAAGCCTTATACCCCGCTACCGAAATAAAGCGTGCGTGCACGTCAGTCAGTCCATGTCACGTGATACAGTTTATTTTGACTCTGACCCAGATTTGTTGCTTCTTTGAATAAACGATTTTCGAGCATTTCTGTTTGTTTTTAATAATATTTTGAGACATTCGGTAGGATAAAAAACGTTATAACATTCAGTGGAGGTTTACATCGTGAATTATAAGACCCTTATTATTTTTTATTCTACTCGCCTCCGGCTCGTAGAATAAAAAATAATGCGGGTCTTATAATTCACGATGTAAACCTCCACTGAATGTTATAACTTATAGTATTGTAAGCATTACGTCAATAAAAAGTTTTCTAAAGATTAAAATCTTTATTATCATGTGTCTGTCTGTGTTTTTAAAAGATATGTCAGATGGATGAAATTGTGTATATAAATATCCCAAAACAATTTCAAGGTAATATTTAATAGTATTTAATTAATCTTCAGAAATAAAACAATTTTTTAAACAATCGATTAAAATGACGGCTATTGGTGTCAACATATATAAGTCCTAAATATTAATAATGCGAGACAGCTTTCGTTTCGGAATAATAAACGAGGGATTACAATCACTGAGTTGAATATCATTTGTCTTACCAAAAGTTCATTTTAATGCTTAAGAATCGAAAACAAAACGATAATTCACTATCCTAAATAAACACAATTGATTAATTCATCGTTCATAAATTCTGTCACACCTTCAAAAATGCTCATCAGTTTATTCTCTTTTCTTTTCCGATTTTTTTAGACATAATAAACAACTCGTTTATATCGTAAATATTGTCGCAGAATGATAGAAAATTAGTCAAACGTGAAGTAGCAATCGATGTTGCAATGCCAGAATTATAATTACGTCACTAAATGACGTCATGGTCATTGACGTTACAAAGTCATGACGTATACGTAACGACAGTTCTGTAGGGGACTCTTTGGTCATACCCCATTAGTCTAACTATTGGGGCTCCACTTACTATTGGGGTTCCACCGACTATTGGGGATCCACTTACTATTGGGGCTACACCGACTATTGGGGCTCCACTTACTATTGGGGCTCCATTTACTATTGGGGCTCCACTTACTATTGGGGCTCCACTTACTATTGGGGCTCCACTTACTATTGGGGCTCCACTTACTATTGGGGCTCCACCGACTATTGGGGCTCCACTTACTATTGGGGCTCCACCGACTATTGGGGCTCCACTTACTATTGGGGCTCCACTAAGTATTGGGGCTCCACTTACTATTGGGGCTCCACTAACTATTGGGGCTCCACTTACTATTGGGGCTCCACTTACTATTGGGGCTCCACCGACTATTGGGGCTCCACTTACTATTGGGGCTCCACTTACTATTGGGGCTCCACTTACTATTGGGGCTCCACCGACTATTGGGGCTCCACTTACTAGGGGGGCTCCATTTACTATTGGGGCTCCACTTACTATTGGGGCTCCATTTACTATTGGGGCTCCACTTACTATTGGGGCTCCACTTACTATTGGGGCTCCACTTACTATTGGGGCTCCACCGACTATTGGGGCTCCACTTACTATTTGGGTTCCACTTACTATTGGGGTTCCACCGACTATTGGGGCTCCACTTACTATTGGGGTTCCACTTACTATTGGGGCTCCACTTACTATTGGGCCTCCACTTACTATTGGGGCTCCACTTACTATTGGGGCTCCATTTACTATTGGGGCTCCACTAACTAGTGGGGCTCCACTTACTATTGGGGCTCCACTTACTATTGGGGCTCCATTTACTATTGGGGCTTCACTAACTATTGGGGCTCCACTTACTATTGGGGCTCCATTTACTATTGGGGCTCCACTAACTATTGGGGCTCCACTTACTATTGGGGCTCCACTTACTATTGGGGCTCCATTTACTATTGGGGCTCCACTAACTATTGGGGCTCCACTTACTATTGGGGTTCCACCGACTATTGGGGCTCCACTTACTATTGGGGTTCCACCGACTATTTCATGCTGCTTCGTCTTGCAAACTTATTAATGCAAATACGGACCCGGAGACATAGATTGAACATGATTTTCTATTTTTATGATATTCTGATGTGTGACTTGATTGCTCGAAATTGCTCAACTATGTGATTTAGCTAAAAAAAAGTACAGCTCAGCAATTCACGAATGGCCGTAAAGACGTCCCGACAACCAATCAAAATGCAAGTAATATTTCGAGAACTGTAATTCCCATGACCATTATGAAAATTTTGATACCCGGCATACCTTTGCCCACTTTGGTAAGATTAATATTATCATTACGTTCAGTTTTCATATAATCAAGCTTATAAATAGAGGGTTCTATCGGGACAGTTCTGTATATAGAAACGTTTACACAAATATATTATTAATATATATTACATGAACACTGCACAATCCAGTTGAAACATATTTCCGTGGGTAATATTTAGATTACTTTATATTTGACAACTTGATAAGACTAGCGCACATTCATTAAACTAAAAACAATGAAAAGTGAAATTGTCTGCGTGAACATAACAAGTCACTGTTGATAAGTATAATGACATTTTTTTTGTTTCTTTGTAGATATCATATCAATATATATGTTGTATTATTAAATACCTGTAACATTAAGTAAAAGCTCTTTCTCACTCCGGGTAATGTACAATACAATGGCGGATTCTGCAATACAATCCTATCTTTATGGGGCTATGGTTTGTTCATCCTGGTTTATTCTGTATGGGGATATGGTTTGTTCATCCTGGTTTATTCTCGTACATGGATACAGAAAATAATTTTACATATGCATAATGGGTAATAATACAAAGTCTCTCTGCCTTCTCAACCAGGGCTCAGTTCCATAACAGCGAGCGCTTATAATCGCTCATTGATTGCTCAATGTAGCACTCAAGTAGCCCTCAAGTAGCGCTCAAGTAGCGCTCATTCTCTCCTGAACGACACGGTGCAAAACCTCAAAGTTCGCTCGCTTTGCTACGTAGCGCTACATTGAGCAATTTCAGGTTTAAAAGTAATCGCTAATTGAGCGATTACTTTTAAACTTCTCTTGAACACGGCCCTATTCTTATTTCAGTAGAGCGTTGTTATGGTTGATCCGTGATCCGCGAAGGACTCATACTGTCACAGCCAACTCTACTCTGTGTTGATATTCAGCTTGATGACAACTACAAACCTAGCTAAATACACTTAATGAGAGGTAATCATCCCTGAAACGATTTCAAGTTGATCAATGTAACAGCTGCATAAATACAAGTATGTGTTAAATATAAAACACAAAAACGTGTTTGACCTACATGTTAAGATGTTACGTTAGCCCTATTCAACCCTGAAGGTCTGTCTGACCTACATGACAAGATGTTACGTTAGCCCCATTCAACACCGGAGGTATGTTTGACCTACATGTTTAGATGTTACGTTAGCCCCATTCAACCCTGAAGGTCTATCTGACCTATATGTTAAGATGTTACGTTAGCCCTATTCAACCCTGAAGGTCTGTCTGACCTACATGACAAGATGTTACGTTAGCCCCATTCAACACCGGAGGTCTGTTTGACCTACATGTTTAGATGTTACGTTAGCCCCATTCAACCCTGAAGGTCTGTCTGACCTATATGTTAAGATGTTACGTTAGCCCCATTCAACACTGAAGGTCTGTCTGACCTACATGTTAAGATGTTACGTTAGCCCCATTCAACACCGGAGGTCTGTTTGACCTACATGTTAAGATGTTACGTTAGCCCCATTCAACACTGGAGGTCTGTTTGATTACATGTTAAGATGTTACGCTAGCCCCATTCAACCCTGAAGGTCTGTCTGACCTATATGTTAAGATGTTACGTTAGCCCCATTCAACACTGGAGGTCTGTCTGACCTACATGTTTAGATGTTACGTTAGCCCCATTCAACACTGAAGGTCACTTTGACCTACATGACAAGATGTTACGTTAGCCCCATTCAACACTTGAGGTCTGTTTGACCTACATGATAAGATGTTACGTTAGCCCCATTCAACACTGGAAGTCTGTCTGACCTACATGTTAAGATGTTACGTTAGCCCCATTCAACACTGAAGGTCTCTCTGACCTACATGTTAAGATGTTACGTTAGCCCTTTTCATCACTGGAGGTCTGTTTGACCTACATGTTAAGATGTTCCGTTAGCCCCATTCAACAACGGAGGTCTGTTTGACCTACATGTTAAGATGTTACGTTAGCCATTTTCAACACTGGAGGTCTTTCTGACATACATGTTAAGATGTTACGTTAGCCCCATTCAACATTGGAGGTCTGTTTGACCTACATGTTAAGATGTTACGTTAGCCCTTTTCAACACTGGAGGTCTGTCTGACCTACATGTTAAGATGTTACGTTAGCCCCATTCTACACTGGAGGTCTGTCTGACCTACCTGTTAAGATGTTACGTTAGCCCCATTCAACCCTGAAGGTCAGTTTGTCCTACATGACAAGATGTTACGTTAGCCCCATTTAACACCGCAGATCTGTCTGACCTACATGTAAAGATGTTACGTTAGCCCCATTCAACATTGGAGGTCTGTTTGACCTACATGTTAAGATGTTACGTTAGCCCCATTCGACACTGGAAGTCTGTCTGACCTACATGTTAAGATGTTACGTTAGCCCCATTCAACCCTGAAGGTCTGTCTGACCTACATGTTAAGATGTTACGTTAGCCCCATTCAACCCTGAAGGTCTGTCTGACCTACATGTTAAGATGTTACGTTAGCCCCATTCAACACTGAAGGTCTGTTTGACCTACATGTTAAGATGTTACGTTAGCCCCATTCAACACTGAAGGTATGTTTGACCTACATGTTAAGATGTTACATTAGCTCCATTCAACCCTGAATGTCTCTCTGACCAACATGTTAAGATGTTACGTTAGCCCTTTTCAACACTGGAGGTCTGTCTGACCTACATGTTAAGATGTTACGTTAGCCCCATTCAACACTCGAAGTCTGTTTGACCTACATGTTAAGATGTTACGTTAGCCCCATTCAACACTGAAGGTCTGTCTGACCTACATGTTAAGATGTTACGTTAGCCCCATTCAACCCTGAAAGTCTGTCTGACCTACATGTTAAGATGTTACGTTAGCCCCATTCAACACTGAAGGTCTGTTTGACCTACATGTAAAGATGTTCCGTTAGCCCTTTTCAACACTGGAGGTCTGTCTGACCTATATGTTAAGATGTTTCGTTAGCCCCATTCTACACTGGAGGTCTGTCTGACCTATATGTTAAGATGTTACGTTAGCCCCATTCAACACTTGAGGTCTCTCTGACCTACATGTTAAGATGTTACGTTAGCCCTTTTCAACACTGGAGGTCTGTCTGACCTACATGTTTAGATGTTACGTTAACCCCATTCAACACTGAAGGTCAGTTTGACCTACATGACAAGATGTTACGTTAGCCCCATTCAACACTGGATGTCTGTCTGACCTATATGTTAAGATGTTACGTTAGCCCCATTCAACACTGGAGGTCTGTTTGACCTACATGTTAAGATGTTACGTTAGCCCCATTCAACACTGAAGGTCTGTCTGACCTACATGTTAACATGTTACATTAGCCCCATTCAACCCTGAAGGTCTCTCTGACCTACATGTTAAGATGTTACGTTAGCCCTTTTCGACACTGGAGGTCTGTCTGACCTACATGTTAAGATGTTACATAAGCCCCATTCAACACCGAAGGTCTGTCTGACCTACATGTTAAGAAGTTACGTTAGCCCTTTTCAACACTGGAGGTCTGTTTGACCTACATGACAAGATGTTACGTTAGCCCCATTCAACACTGGAGGTCTGTCTGACCTACATGTTTAGATGTTACGTTAGCCCCATTCAACACTGAAGGTCAGTTTGACCTACATGACAAGATGTTACGTTAGCCCCATTTAACACTGGAGGTCTGTCTGACCTATATGTTAACATGTTACGTTAGCCCCATTCAACACTTGAGGTCTGTTTGACCTACATGTTAAGATGTTACGTTAGCCCCATTCAACACTGAAGGTCTCTCTGACCTACATGTTAAGATGTTACGTTAGCCCTTTTCATCACTGAGGTCTGTTTGAGCTACATGTTAAGATGTTCCGTTAGCCCCATTCAACACTGAAGGTCAGTTTGACCTACATGACAAGATGTTACGTTAGCCCCATTTAACACTGGAGGTCTGTCTGACCTATATGTTAACATGTTACGTTAGCCCCATTCAACACTGGAAGTCTGTCTGACCTACATGTTAAGATGTTACGTTAGCCCCATTCAACACTGAAGGTCTCTCTGACCTACATGTTAAGATGTTACGTTAGCCCTTTTCATCACTGGAGGTCTGTTTGAGCTACATGTTAAGATGTTCCGTTAGCCCCATTCAACACCGGAGGTCTGTTTGACCTACATGTTAAGATGTTACGTTAGCCATTTTCAACACTGGAGGTCTTTCTGACATACATGTTAAGATGTTACGTTAGCCCCATTCAACATTGGAGGTCTGTTTGACCTACATGTTAAGATGTTACGTTAGCCCTTTTCAACACTGAAGGTATGTCTGACCTACATGTTAAGATGTTACGTTAGCCCCATTCTACACTGGAGGTCTGTTTGACCTACATGTTAAGATGTTACGTTAACCCCATTCAACCCTGAAGGTCAGTTTGACCTACATGACAAGATGTTACGTTAGCCCCATTCAATATTAGATTTTATCCTTGGCTGGGTATTCAATTATAAATTACTATATGAAATGAATCAAATTTATTTTGTTTATAACCCTCTTAAATCGTATTTACAATGGGACATGTATATGTAGTTAACGGTTGGGGGCACATATTGTTTAAATCGTATTTACAATGGGACATGTACATGTAGATAACGGTTGGGGGCACATATTGTTTAAATCGTATTTACAATGGGACATGTATATGTAGTTAACGGTTGCGGGCACACATTGTTTAAATCGTATTTACAATGGGACATGTACATGTAGTTAACGGTTGGAGGCACATATTGTTTAAGTCGTATTTACAATGGGACATGTACATGTAGTTAACGGTTGGGGGCACATATTGTTTAAATCGTATTTACAATGGGACATGTACATGTAGTTAACGGTTGGGGCACACATTGTTTAAATCGTATTTACAATGGGACATGTATATGTAGTTAACGGTTGGGGGCACATATTATTTAAATCGTATTTACAATCGGACATGTATATGTAGTTAACGGTTGGGGGCACATATTGTTTAAATCGTATTTACAATGGGACATGTACATGTAGTTAACGGTTGGGGGCACATATTGTTTAAATCGTATTTACAATGGGACATGTATATGTAGTTAACGGTTGGGGGCACACATTGTTTAAATCGTATTTACAATGGGACATGTATATGTAGTTAACGGTTGGGGGCACATATTATTTAAATCGTATTTACAATCGGACATGTATATGTAGTTAACGGTTGGGGGCACATATTGTTTAAATCGTATTTACAATGGGACATGTACATGTAGTTAACGGTTGGGGGCACACATTGTTTAAATCGTATTTACAATGGGACATGTATATGTAGTTAACGGTTGGGGGCACACATTGTTTAAATCGTATTTACAATGGGACATGTATATGTAGTTAACGGTTGCGGGCACACATTGTTTAAATCGTATTTACAATGGGACATGTACATGTAGTTAACGGTTGGAGGCACATATTGTTTAAGTCGTATTTACAATGGGACATGTACATGTAGTTAACGGTTGGGGGCACATATTGTTTAAATCGTATTTACAATGGGACATGTACATGTAGTTAACGGTTGGGGCACACATTGTTTAAATCGTATTTACAATGGGACATGTATATGTAGTTAACGGTTGGGGGCACATATTGTTTAAATCGTATTTACAATCGGACATGTATATGTAGTTAACGGTTGGGGGCACATATTGTTTAAATCGTATTTACAATGGGACATGTACATGTAGTTAACGGTTGGGGGCACATATTGTTTAAATCGTATTTACAATGGGACATGTATATGTAGTTAACGGTTGGGGGCACATATTGTTTAAATCGTATTTACAATGGGACATGTATATGTAGTCAACGGTTGGGGGCACATGTTGTTTAAATCGTATTTACAATGGGACATGTACATGTAGTTAACGGTTGGGGGCACATATTGTTTAAATCGTATTTACAATGGGACATGTACATGTAGTTAACGGTTCTGGGCACATATTGTTTAAATCGTATTTACAATGGGACATGTATATGTAGTTAACGGTTGGGGGCACATATTGTTTAAATCGTATTTACAATGGGACATGTACATGTAGTTAACGGTTGGGGGCACATATTGTTTAAATCGTATTTACAATGGGACATGTACATGTAGTTAACGGTTGGGGGCACATATTGTTTAAATCGTATTTACAATGGGACATGTATATGTAGTTAACGGTTGGGGGCACATATTGTTTAAATCGTATTTACAATGGGACATGTATATGTAGTTAACGGTTGGGGGCACATATTGTTTAAATCGTATTTACAATGGGACATGTATATGTAGTTAACGGTTGGGGGCACATATTGTTTAAGTCGTATTTACAATGGGACGTGTATATGTAGTTAACGGTTGGGGGCACATATTGTTTAAATCGTATTTACAATGGGACATGTACATGTAGTTAACGGTTGGGGGCACATATTGTCTAAATCGTATTTACAATGGGACATGTACATGTAGTTAACGGTTGGGGGCACATATTGTTTAAATCGTATTTACAATGGGACATGTATATGTAGTTAACGGTTGGGGGCACATATTGTTTAAATCGTATTTACAATGGGACATGTAGATGTAGTTAACGGTTGGGGGCACATATTGTTTAAGTCGTATTTACAATGGGACGTGTACATGTAGTTAACGGTTGGGGGCACATATTGTTTAAATCGTATTTACAATGGGACATGTACATGTAGTTAACGGTTGGGGGCACACGTTGTTTAAATCGTATTTACAATGGGACATGTACATGTAGTTAACGGTTGGGGGCACACATTGTTTAAATCGTATTTACAATGGGACGTGAATATGTAGTTAACGGTTGGGGGCACATATTGTTTAAATCGTATTTACAATGGGACAATATATGTAGTCAACGGTTGGGGCACATATTGTTTAAATCGTATTTACAATGGGACATGTACATGTAGTTAACGGTTGGGGGCACATATTGTTTAAATCGTATTTACAATGGGACATGTATATGTAGTTAACGATTGGGGGCACATATTGTTTAAGTCGTATTTACAATGGAACATGTACATGTAGTTAACGGTTGGGGGCACATATTGTTTAAATCGTATTTACAATGGGACATGTACATGTAGTTTACGGTTGGGGGCACATATTGTTTAAATCGTATTTACAATGGGACATGTATATGTAGTTAACGGTTGGGGGCACATATTGTTTAAGTCGTATTTACAATGGGACATGTACATGTAGTTAACGGTTGGGGGCACATATTGTTTAAATCGTATTTACAATGGGACAATATATGTAGTTAACGGTTGGGGGCACATATTGTTTAAATCGTATTTACAATGGGACAATATATGTAGTTAACGGTTGGGGGCACATATTGTTTAAATCGTATTTACAATGGGACATGCATATGTAGTTAACGGTTGGGGCACATATTGTTTACATCGTATTTAAAGGGACTGTAGTACAAAATGGAAAAGTAATTACACCAATTGTAAAAAAATCCTCCTTAGTCAATAAATATAGTTCTAAAAATAATGTTATGTTTCTGTTAAGCAACGCGGATCCATGTACCACCCCTGGAATTATTAAAAGGTGTTGACACTAATATTGCCAAAAGCAAGTTTTGTTTTATACATGCAATGTACGCGACATCGTTTTCTTTGACTATGAATAACCGAGTCGTATAATAGGCTGTTTCAACCTGAGATATAAATATATACTTAAACCTTTTATTAAATGGCATATTTTAACATTGCAATTGCAAATTGCAAAAGAAAACTATTTCTTCTTGGTAATGTTTTAAAATATATCCATTATTATTTATAGTTTATGAATTATGATTAAATTAAAATTTAATATCACACCAAACAGTAATTGATTTTATATTATTTGTTACTATGATAACCTGGACTCTCAGTCTTTACACAGTTAAAAACTCTATTTTATATATGTCTAAAACATAATTTACAACTGCAGAAGATTATTTTTCATATAAAAGTTTTGTGAATAAGTACGTTTAACAACCAATATAAACATGTTTAACTTCATTTAAACAATATTTAGTCAGGAAAATGGATTGTAAACATACATAATGCGTTATGTTAACGTTGAGTCAGTGTGACATGTCACCTCTTGGTGCTCCATTTATATAACAGCTTTAGGTCTCGCATCAGTAAGCAAGGATTCCGGATATATATATATTTATAGCAAAAAAGCAACTTCTCCCAGTGGCTCGAGAACTGAACCCTGTTCTACATGTATCGTGAAAACAAAATAAGGTCGGATTACCGTCAGACTCAACGTGACTGATATATATCTGGAAAAGTTGGTGTCATCAGTATTAAAGGTGCATCCATTGTGTTTCATAAAATTTGATTTGTCTTTAATACGTTCGAACACACCATATGTGCTGTTTACAATACAAACAAATTCACTAAGTTTGCATATTCATCCCCAATCGCCAAATATATCATAATTACTAGTTTCCAATTAAAATCGAGTAACATGATTATGCATGTGCAGAAACCGAAAATGCATGTCCTATTTACACGCACAGTAGTTATATGACCTATTAAACATTATCAAACCAAATGTTTTATTTTATCTGGTTTAAATAAGATTCCAAAATTACGTTTGACTCATCGGCGCGCGCCACACGTGGTGCATTGTCCGGTTTTCGATCAGAAATCGACACTTTTACTTTCATATCGTCAATATACTAAGTCGAATATCATAAAAATGGTAGTTTTCGGTAACAATTAGTACTTCTCGATAAAGTAAGACCATTTATAACGTTTGGCATATTTGATCCCCAACAACACAATGGATGTACCTTTAAACAGCTATTCATGCACACTGTCACTGCCACAATAGTTCCTCAATCATTTCGCCACTGTAGGAATCTCCCTAGAGTTATTGGAACCTTTATTGAAGCCAGTCTATGATTTGAAAGAGAAATCGCCAAACTTAATAACCAAATATTTAAAACTAATGGTTCAACTGATTGCAAAGCGTGTATAGACACGTAAATACGTTGTAAATTTACTTTATTACGACACAATGCGCCATGATCGAGTAGAATTCCTATAAACCTGGGTATTGATAACAAAACTCGGGTACTCTCCTCCACAAAAACTTCACTTGTTTTGTAAACGAATCATTCCCATATCCAGTCAGCCAAGGAGCACATGACGTACTTCCGGTAACATAGCTTAGCTTTTTATGCAGTTTCCGCAAGAGTGCCTCATTATAATGAGGCCACTTCTTATGTCTCCCCTCGAAATTACCAGCCCTTGTGGTGAGGTGAACAGCGAGCAGTGTGGGGGTTGCCTCAACAACATTATACTTCAGTTTGCAGGAATTAAGAACCAACCAGTTATCAAAGGCAACCCTCCCAATCACAAGTTCTGGAATATCCTCCCATGGGTACCATTGGTCAGTTATGAAGTAATCCTCGGCTTTTATAAAGAATAAATCACCTTTCTTCTTAGCAAGTTTTGATAAAGCATCATATCCCATATTTTCATAATTATTCTTAAAAGGAACATTTGTCCTTCTGCCAATGACCATAACAGGTTTGTTGGGAATCAAACTGGCATTAGCAACTGCCAACAGAGTTTCGATGATTCCGTGGTCAAAAAGGATGTCCCCATTGGAATAACCATAGAACCTGGATTTGTATTTCGCCTTCACATCCGAGAACATATATTTCAGTATAGGCAAGCCAACACTTGATTTGCTGATTGGCAGGATGTCCCATCCATTTTCTTTCACAGTCTTCAAATTTGTTCCATTGCTGTAAAAGAACACTGGCCTAACAATAGGTTTCAGGAGTCTCCAGTTCCTGAGAATGGACTTTCTTACTTGATATTTGTCATCCTTCGGACCCCACGTTGTGAACAAAGTTAAAAGGGTGTCTTTCCCGTCATTTTCATTATTCGATTTTCCTTCAGACATGTGCTCATTTAGTGTATGATGGATGCTTGGTAGTGAGTAATCGTTAATGGCTGGTTGACAGTGCGGAACATCTTTACCACACATATATAGCAATGTTGACGTTGAACATAGGCTGAAGTAGAACCAGAACCCCCTCCGAATGCTCCAAATTCGCCATATTCGACACATTCGCCTTTTCATGATGGAGTTTTGTCTGAAACAAAACAAACGACATTTTATTAGCATTTTCCTTGAATTTGTTTATATTGTTTCTTGGCGCTTACATATTCCCAAGTTTATTATACGATCGAAGGTGCATGTTATTAGTGGAATAAACCCGATATCAGTATAGATTTGTGAGAACGTGTTATTTATCATGAATACACTGAACAAAACATGATATCTCAAGTTCTTATGACGTCAGAAAACAATGGTCTGAAATAACAAGTTCTCTTATGACGTCATATACTACTACTGGTGCGACTGGGTCCTCGACAAGGCCGCTCAACATGAAAATGAGCCTGTTTTTCTTTAATTACGAAGCATTTCATAGAAAAATGAAATATTTTCACCCGTGGCTGCCCTTAGATTTAAACATTAAAGAAATGTGTTATATTCTTAACCTGTTGTGAAAAAGTGTTTTCTGCGTTGAAAGAGCGATAGCGTTTTATTTTGATTAAAAAAAAATGTACTATACACTATGCCAATAATTTAAAGGGAGAGTTTAGACTATTCCCGACACATAATTATGTCGTTATATGTTTACAATGACAAACATTCGCGCACTTACAATTATTTGATTACATTAACAATACATGTACATTAAACAAAAATACATTTAACATAATATAGTGAAAAAAATTAACACGTCATTTGTTGTAACATATTTCCACCATTTTTATAATGAAGAATGAATATGAACGCATATAACATTGATAATACACACAACTAATTATAAGGCGAAATAATACAATAATAGACTGAAATGTAGTCTTGGTATATTAACGAACGGCAACTATTATAGATAGATCGATAGATAATCTTTATTTCCTCCAATCCAATGTTGAAGATACAATATGATAAATAGATTTAAAAAATTACTGCACATCACGTCAGAAAGAGAGCAGTAGTACATAAGAATATTTACAAATATAACAAATGCTTCTGTTCTTTGTAATACACGATAGATTTCAACGGGAAAACATACATCGGTATCTAGCAACAGAATGTGAACTTTATATTCACAACACAACAGAATTGAGTTGAGAAAATGAGTTCAGCATAAAACACTTTGAAACATGTTTCAAGTTAACCATGTTTGGCATATCTCCTTTTTGGAAGTGGTTGCCATAGAAGCAAATGTAGTATATCTTCATGTATCTATTATTAGCAATGTACTTCGAGGATTTAAATGTAAAATAGGCTCTTCGATAACAGAACAAACAAACCATGAGTTGTACAGTGTAATACAAAATATCAGAAACACTAAAATTGTAACATCTCACCTTATTCCGAAACGTAGCTTTCCTTATCGGACATGAAACTACACGTTTTGATGCGGAACGTTTTTTGTTCATGGCAGATTCTCTTTACAACCTGAACACAACGTACATCCAATCGTATTAAAACATAAAGGTCTCGTCCTATATAGTAAATATTTGCCACCTATTTAAAGTTTTCAATGACAGAGTAAGGTCTTTATGATGTTATATTTGCTAATATTTCTAGTACATGTATATATGTTCCAGATGGTTGCGCATCTTGTATAGGATACATTTTCCCTCTCAAAACTCATCTTGTCACAGCTTAATCTATCACTCAATGTTTACCGATAACGTTATTCATTTAGGTCAAATCTATTAGATACAAGAACCCTGTCTTTAAGTTGAAAAATATATTGTTGAATATATAATTCCCAAGGTGTCATAAGTTCATTTATAGGTGTCAATAATCACGTTCTGTATCTTGAAAATATGACGCCAACACTGTAGAAAAATCGCGATAATAAATCTGATGAACACATACTAGTTTGTCAAGGGATGTGAACGGGAACATCCATTATGTAAACATGAATACATCACAACCAGATTGATTGGCCGTAACAGCAAATTTATATCGAGTTCACATACGTAACTAGATTTAGGTATCTCTGTGTGAAAATTAATATTGAACACTATTGCACATAAACGTAAATTATGTTTGGTTAATAACACAATTAAACATTTGAAATAATGTAACTGATGTATCATGATAACACACGATAAATCTACGAAAATACACTGACTGAAGAAAATATCATTATACAGTTTAATTGCGTGTGAAAAATATAATTTTTAGATTTTAGATTTTTAAAATGTTTTGATTGTCTTATTCATCAATATCTTTTTTTCTTCCAAAATTGAAAAAAATGTGTGAATAAATACATATTGCCCTGACACAATTTACTTCTTCGTTATTTTATATCATCCTATAAACTGACACAGACTAATAATAGGGAACAGTTTACTTTACAGAGTACGTTATATCTGTGTATTGCCCAAAACACCAGGTTCAACTCGGGGGTGTCATATGCTGAACTTAATTAAATTCATGAATCATTTAATTTAATTTCTTAACCACTTTGTGATTGTCACAAATACATCACAAGAACTGTTGCCTCATGTAACTTATAGTATTTGCATGAACAAAACGGCCTGTACGGATCGACTGCATTTGTCATATTTGTTTCAACATGAACACTGCTAGTCGGTTATTTTGTGATGAAACAAAAATTCATAAAAAGAGCAAAATCTATGAACAGAGATTTTCCACCGAAGGAAAGCAGTTCCGAGGGTGTCCTGCTTCAATAACCACGTTCAGGGCAACATCTAAATCTAATTCGTTGATCACATTTGACGAATCCAAGCAATTAACTTTCATTTTGTGATTTGAAATAATCTTAAAATTTCGGTTACATCAATTTTGTAATCACAAAATTTCAGCGTAACTGAACTATGTGTTTTTTACATTGTATACAATTGCGTATGCACTCGTTACTTACAATAAACCGATAATTTATGAAAAACTTGTGGATTTACAGCATTACAAGGGTTCCGTTCCATAACCACGAGCGCTTATAATCGCTCAATGATTGCTCAATGTAGCGCTCAAGTAGCGCTCAAGTAACGCTCAAGTAGCGCTCATTCTCTCCTGAACGACACGGTTCAAAACCTCAAAGTTCGCTCGCTTTGCTACGTAGCGCTACATTGAGCAATCGCGTTCAAGAGAGGTTTAAAAGTAATCGCTAATTGAGCGATAACTTTTAAACCTCTCTTGAACACGGTCCGGCATTCTGTTCCCTATTCAGGTATGACACTTCCTAGCTGTTAGGGAATTATGGGTAGTATTTCAAATTGTCGTCTGCTTAAGAGAGACAAGAGGAGAAGGCAACGATTTGGTATCCTTTGAATGTGAGTTCAGTTTATGAATTAACTTTACTTGTATTTATAAAACTTTGATACATTCTATATTACTATCTATCTCTGGTGTGTTTTACATTACCAATTGCTGCTGTATGTATTAATATGATTAGGAAATCTAAGTGTGAACATAATCACAAGTTGCTTTTTAACCATTATCTTTGTATATAGGCCTGCTTGTTAAAAATAAATTCTGCCTTGTTTTCAAATAACATATATTTGACTTCATATTTGCCAATATTGACATTATGAAAAAAATACAAACAATATTTAAGTTTCATTATAAATATACAAAGAGAGAGAGAGAGAGAGAGAGAGAGAGAGAGAGAGAGAGAGAGAGAGAGAGAGAGAGAGAGAGAGAGAGAGAGAGAGAGAGAGAGAGAGAGAGAGAGAGAGAGAGAGAGAGAGAGAGAGAGAGAGAGAGAGGTTTAAGTTGGACATTCACATACATGTTTATATACAAGATATATTATAAGTTAAGTCTATAATTAAAATGACTGCCCTTGTTTTTTTAAAAGAGTTTGTTACATAGTACATTTACTTTTTCTAAAACGAAATCATAAGCGTTTAAGTAATTTTAATATTTTTTCCGATTTTTCAATCATACTATAAATGATGTAGACTAAATACTGAATATTCACACAAGTGTCAGCTGGCTCTAATGTGTTTAAAGAATCGATATCCTAACGCAATATTTTAATATAACATTTTTATTATGGTGTCCACGCATAAAAGCAAGGCACTTTCTAAATCTAGAAATTATGGTTTTGCCTAGTATTAATGATGATTTGAAATACTCCAATACATATATAATTTATATTGTTAAAACAAATAATGGCAAACCAAATTACAGATTGTAACTCATGTTCTTAAAGAGATTAGAAACATCATACCCCAACAATAATATTTCAATAATCCACATTACCAAAACTTGTGAAATGTTGGCAATGACTATGCTGATATTGTTTCATTATAAATTAGAAGTGATTTTAACATTTGACTGCGGGAATAGGAGACAACTAACGAAACGGCAAACGTAATTTCGATACAATGTGAAATAGCATGGAAAATAAAAGTGTTGTAGTATGGAAAGTATGTTAAACTTCTAAAGGCCCGAGATAGAAAGCTTTAAAGTGTGTAAGCTGTAGTTATGAATATATGAAGGTTATACAACGCAGAGAACATCATCTTAATAACATACATCCAAACATAATATGGTACATAAAAGCGTCCACATTGTAAAATATGCACAAAGCAGCCTCGAACAAGAAATCATCATTTGCCTCCTCAGCGTGAAGCGTTAAGCTAGAATGTATTAGTTGCCTTATTTACATTACCATACGATGCACAGTGTCCATTGCCAACAGGGAATGTTTCAACTAAAGGTAATTGTACACACAATTAGCCAGTTATGTTTTAAATGTGCACCAGTTCTATCAAATTCGTTCGGTGGACTAGTGGAATTATTGTTTTGTAAAGTATACTTATGATAATGCCAAGTCTAATCGAGTTTTCAGCATGTGTTTTCACCACTTGTGTTTTAATGACGTCATGACTTCTCATCTTTCATTGCTTTAACAATGCGTGGGTTTACACACTTATGACAAAAACAGGCCGTATAAAAACGATATAAAGGGTATATATTGCAGATATAAAGTTTCACAATGACTTTATCAAGGTCTATTAAGCAACTGTTATGTTCTTGTTAATCCCGCGAACGGAATGCATAGTTATTGAAACATACACATACAATAGCCGTCACATGTGACATGTATCGACATATAACTTATAACAGCATATATACTGGACGAAATAAGTTAGGGACATCGGATATTTTACGATTATAATTTCATTAGTATGTGAACTAATAAAAACATCATTATTTATATTTTCAAAAGTTCATAATATATAACAGAACAGTTCCTCAACAATTGAAGTAAAAAATTGGTAGTGAGGTACACCTCAATATATTTATTTAGTTAGATCAAATAACATAACCGGGGATGTAGCTCATTTGGTACAGTGTCTGCACATCACCCGGAGGACAGGAGCTCGATTCGTGTCACACTAAACGATATTTGAAGATGGGAAGTGTTGCCCCTTGCTTGGCGCTCAGCGTTATGAGGAATGTCAACTCTGACTGCACACTGTGTAGTCACCGAGCAAATATAACACCAGCACTATTTGACAGAAACTATTGAAACTATGATACATTCACTGGATGCTCTAGTTGTGCCGTTTGAAGAGGTTGAACACTCAACTTCATATTCAACCTACTCCATCTTTTTCAGTTTTCCCATGTTTATGTTTTCATTGCCTATCTGCACAATTATGCAAACTTTCTTGATATTCACAATAAATTTCATGATAAATTAATTTAATTTATTGTTTCAATTAAGTTATCCAGAAAGTGCAGTAATTGGTTGCAGTGGGTATTTACGTGTAGTTGAAGTATAGAGAATCTACGTGTATTATGCGTTAAATCAATCAATATCACCCATTGTGGATATCAATGTATTATTCATGTTACATTTTATACCCATCAGTGGCCGTCGCAAATGCAACATTTGAAAATACAATCTTCCAGTTTGATCTATTGCAGTCTGTAGTCATGTATTATCCGAGCCAAAGCATCATCATGTATGTTAGCCGAAACATTTAACAATAACAGTTCTCATAAAATCTTATCGTCATACACAAGGACAAGCATTATTTTTTCAATTGTTGTTAATAGTCACTCCATGTAGATAAAATCGGTTTATCAATAGACGTGAGTTTAAACATGTGTGCCACCTTACAATTAGTCGTATATTTAATCTGTTCATATCGTTATCGTTATAGGTAGGGTTGACTTCAATAAGGTTATATCTCTTTATCACTTTATCACATGTACGTCATTTACGTTCAGCTTCATCCAACTGTAACACAGGTGTACTGTGCTGTACAATAGGTGTACTGTGTATACAACAGGTGTACAGTGCTGAACAACAGGTGTACTGTGCTTTACAACAGGTGACGCGACACTAGGAACAACGTGCGTGGACAATATGTGTTACAATCTCATTAAATCAGATGAAACGAGGAGCGTGATACCAATGTGAAGTTCGATCTGATTTATATGAGACTGCGTGTGTTAGGGCCTCGTTCTCGTAAAGTTAACCTCTTCTTAACGCGTTCTTAACTAACACGCAATTCGTGTATTATGATAGAATCCACGTAAAGCATGAAAGTCCTTCCCCAAAACAGTTGTAACTATACCAATACTGCTTCCTGAAAGTCCTTCCCCAAAACAGCTGTAACTATACCCAAACTGCTTCCTGAAAGTCCTTCCCCAAAACAGTTGTAAGTATACCCAAACTGCTTCCTGAAAGTCCTTCCCCAAAACAGTTGTAACTATACCCAAACTGCTTCCTGAAAGTCCTTCCCCAAAACAGTTGTAACTATACCCAAACTGCTTCCTGAAAGTCCTTCCCCAAAACAGTTGTAACTATACCCAAACTGCTTCCTGAAAGTCCTTCCCAAAAACAGTTGTAAGTATACCAATACTGCTTCCCGAAAGTCCTCCCCAAAACAGTTGTAACTATACCCAAACTGCTTCCTGAAAGTCCTTCCCAAAAACAGTTGTAAGTATACAAATACTGCTTCCCGAAAGTCCTCCCCAAAACAGTTGTGACTATACCCATACTGCTTCCTGAAAGTCCTTCCCCAAAACAGTTGTAACTATACCAATACTGCTTCCTGAAAGTCCTTCCCCAAAACAGTTGTAACTATACCCAAACTGCTTCCTGAAAGTCCTTCCCCAAAACAGTTGTACCATACCCAAACTGCCTCCTGAAAGTCTTTCCCCAAAACAGTTGTAACTATACCCAAACTAATTCCTGAAAGTCCTTCCCCAAAACAGTTGTAACTATACCCAAACTGCTTCCTGAAAGTCCTCCCCAAAACAGCTGTAACTATACCCAAACTGCTTCCTGAAGGTCCTTCCCCAAAACAGTTGTAACTATACCAATACTGCTTCCTGAAAGTCCTTCCCCAAAACAGTTGTAACTATACCCAAACTGCTTCCTGAAAGTCCTTCCCCAAAACAGTTGTACCATACCCAAACTGCCTCCTGAAAGTCTTTCCCCAAAACAGTTGTAACTATACCCAAACTAATTCCTGAAAGTCCTTCCCCAAAACAGTTGTAACTATACCCAAACTGCTTCCTGAAAGTCCTCCCCAAAACAGCTGTAACTATACCCAAACTGCTTTCTGAAAGTCCTCCCCAAAACAGTTGTAACTATACCCAAACTGCTTCCTGAAAGTCCTTCCCCAAAACAGTTGTAACTATACCCAAACTGCTTCCTGAAAGTCCTTCCCCAAAACAGTTGTAACTATACCCAAACTGCTTCCTGAAAGTCCTTCCCCAAAACAGTTGTAACTAAACCCAAACTGCTTCCTGAAAGTCCTTCCCCAAAACAGGTGTAACTATACCCAAACTGCTTCCTGAAAGTCTTTTCCCAAAACAGTTGTAACTATACCCAAACTAATTCCTGAAAGTCCTTCCCCAAAACAGTTGTAACTATACCCAAACTGCTTCCTGAAAGTCCTCCCCAAAACAGCTGTAACTATACCCAAACTGCTTTCTGAAAGTCCTCCCCAAAACAGTTGTAACTATACCCAAACTGCTTCCTGAAAGTCCTTCCCCAAAACAGTTGTAACTATACCCAAACTGCTTCCTGAAAGTCCTTCCCCAAAACAGTTGTAACTATACCCAAACTGCTTCCTGAAAGTCCTTCCCCAAAACAGTTGTAACTATACCCAAACTGCTTCCTGAAAGTCCTTCCCCAAAACAGTTGTAACTATACCCAAACTGCCTCCTGAAAGTCTTTTCCCAAAACAGTTGTAACTATACCCAAACTAATTCCTGAAAGTCCTTCCCCAAAACAGTTGTAACTATACCCAAACTGCTTCCTGAAAGTCCTTCCCCAAAACAGTTGTAACTATACCCGAACTGCTTCCTGAAAGTCCTTCCCCAAAACAGATGTAACTATACCCAAACTGCTTCCTGAAAGTCTTTCCCAAAAACAGTTGTAACTATACCCAAACTGCTTCCTGAAGGTCCTTCCCCAAAACAGTTGTAACTATACCCAAACTGCTTCCTGAAAGTCCTTCCCCAAAACAGTTGTAACTATACCCAAACTGCTTCCTGAAAGTCCTTCTCCAAAACAGTTGTAACTATACCAATACTGCTTCCCGAAAGTCCTCCCCAAAACAGTTGTAACTATACAAATACTGCTTCCTGAAAGTCCTTCCCCAAAACAGTTGTAACTATACCCAAACTGCTTCCTGAAAGTCAAGGATACTGATAGAAGCTTCCGGATCGTTCACTAATATCCCAAAATAACTACACTTACTTATCTGTTATTATTTAAGGATGGAAAATGCTCATAACAGTTCATTAATGAATCTAAATATCTTTGTGAAACGGTCTAAATGAGATTCTCGACTTTATACGGATCATTGATAATACACAGTGTAACACAACTAACTATCATATATGTCAACCCCCTTAACTATTTTATCAAAGGGATTTATTTCATACATGGTAAGTAGTAACCTCGACAACTATCATGTCAAATATAAGGGTATATTTGTGTGTCGAATCAAATTAGAAAAGTTCGTATTGATAGGGATACTTGTACAAGTTATGGTATTATGGTAATATATCTAACTGTGAAACGTCAATTAAAGCCGATTCCAACCGCAGAGTAAGTACTGACATTCATTACATGCAGTACCCCTCCGGTAGATGTAACGTGGCCCGGCTTCATTTAGCTATAGATAGTGCTTCATTTAGCTATAGATAGTGCTTCATTTAGCTATAGATAGTGCTTCATTTAGCTATAGATAGTGCTTCATTTAGCTATAGATAGTGCTTCATTTAGCTGTAGATAGTGCTTCGATAGTGCTTCATTGAGCTATAGTGCTTCATTTAGCTATAGAAAGTGATCCATTTAGCTATAGATAGTGCTTCATTTAGCTATAGATAGTGCTTCATTTAGCTATAGATAGTGCTTCATTTAGCTATAGATAGTGCTTCATTTAGCTATAGATAGTGCTTCATTTAGCTATAGATAGTGATTCATTTAGCTATAGATAGTGCTACATTTAGCTATAGATAGTGCTTCATTTCGCTATAGATAGTGCTTCATTTAGCTATAGATAGTGATTCATTTAGCTATAGATAGTGATTCATTTAGCTATAGATAGTGATTAATTTAGCTATAGATAGTGCTTCATTTAGCTATAGATAGTGTTTCGATAGTGCTTCATTTAGCTATAGTGCTTCATTTAGCTATAGATAGTGATTCATTTAGCTATAGATAGTGATTCATTTAGCTATATATAGTGCTTCATTTAGCTATAGATAGTGCTTCATTTAGCTATAGATAGTGATTCATTTAGCTATAGATAGTGCTTTTTTTAGCTATAGATATTGCTTCATTTAGCTATAGATAGTGATTCATTTAGCTATAGATAGTGCTTCATTTAGCTATAGATAGTGCTTCAATTAGCTATAGATCGTGCTGAATTTAGCTATAGATGATGCTTCATTTAGCTATAGATAGTGATTCATTTAGCTATAGATAGTGTTTCATTTAGCTATAGATAGTGCGTCATTTAGCTATAGATAGTGCTTCATTAAACTATATATATTCCTTCATTTAGTTATAGATAGTGATTCATTTAGCTAAAGATAGTGCTTTTTTAGCTATAGATAGTGATTCATTAAGCTATAGATAGTGCTTCATTTAGCTATAGATAGTGATTCATTTTAGCTATAGATAGTGCTTCATTTAGCTATAGATAGTTCTTCATTAAGCTATATATAGTCCTTCATTTAGCTATATATAATGATTCATTTAGCTATGGATAGTGCTTCATTTAGCTATAGATAGTGATTCATTTAGCTATAGATAGTGCTTCATTTAGCTATAGATAGGGATTCATTTAGTTATAGATAGTGCTTCATTTAGCTTTAGATAGTGATTAATTTAGCTATAGATAGTGATTCATTAAGTTTACCATAGTGATTCATTTAGCTATAGATAGTGCTTCTTTTAGCTATAGATAGTGCTTCATTTAGCTATAGATAGTGATTCATTTAGCTATATATAGTGCTTCAGTTAGCTATAGATAGTGATTCATTTAGCTATAGATAGTGCTTCATTTAGCTTTGGATATTGCTTCATTTAGCTACAGATAGTGCTTCATTTAGCAATAGATGGCGATTCATTTAGCTATAGATTGTGATTCATTTAGCTAAAGATAATGATTCATTTAGTTTGAGATAGTGCTTCATTTAGCTATAGATAGTGCTTCATTTAGCTTTAGATAGTGCTTCATTAAGCTATATATGGTCCTTCATTTAGCTATATATAATGATTCATTTAGCTATAGATAGTGATTCATTTAGCTATAGATAGTGATTCAATTTAGCTATAGATAGTGATTCATTTAGCTATAGATAGTGATTCAGAACAATATTTATTTAGGGTCACATTTGCTGCCACAGCACAGATTTGTATCACTTATCGGGACGAGTCCACTGCGGGATTCGAACCCACACACCGAATCGCCAGCACTGGATGTTTAAAGGCGCAGTAGAACGTTTTTTGCAAAATTTATTTTTTCAAATTTCCTATTTATAATGATAATTTGTGCCATTTAAATTTACTTTATTTAGCTATAGAAAGTGATCCATTTAGCTATAGATAGTGCTTCATTTAGCTATAGATAGTGCTTCATTTAGCTATAGATAGTGCTTCATTTAGCTATAGATAGTGCTTCATTTAGCTATAGATAGTGCTTCATTTAGCTATAGATAGTGATTCATTTAGCTATAGATAGTGCTACATTTAGCTATAGATAGTGCTTCATTTCGCTATAGATAGTGCTTCATTTAGCTATAGATAGTGATTCATTTAGCTATAGATAGTGATTCATTTAGCTATAGATAGTGATTAATTTAGCTATAGATAGTGCTTCATTTAGCTATAGATAGTGTTTCGATAGTGCTTCATTTAGCTATAGTGCTTCATTTAGCTATAGATAGTGATTCATTTAGCTATAGATAGTGATTCATTTAGCTATATATAGTGCTTCATTTAGCTATAGATAGTGCTTCATTTAGCTATAGATAGTGATTCATTTAGCTATAGATAGTGCTTTTTTTAGCTATAGATATTGCTTCATTTAGCTATAGATAGTGATTCATTTAGCTATAGATAGTGCTTCATTTAGCTATAGATAGTGCTTCAATTAGCTATAGATCGTGCTGAATTTAGCTATAGATGGTGCTTCATTTAGCTATAGATAGTGATTCATTTAGCTATAGATAGTGTTTCATTTAGCTATAGATAGTGCGTCATTTAGCTATAGATAGTGCTTCATTAAACTATATATATTCCTTCATTTAGTTATAGATAGTGATTCATTTAGCTAAAGATAGTGCTTTTTTAGCTATAGATAGTGATTCATTAAGCTATAGATAGTGCTTCATTTAGCTATAGATAGTGATTCATTTTAGCTATAGATAGTGCTTCATTTAGCTATAGATAGTTCTTCATTAAGCTATATATAGTCCTTCATTTAGCTATATATAATGATTCATTTAGCTATGGATAGTGCTTCATTTAGCTATAGATAGTGATTCATTTAGCTATAGATAGTGCTTCATTTAGCTATAGATAGGGATTCATTTAGTTATAGATAGTGCTTCATTTAGCTTTAGATAGTGATTAATTTAGCTATAGATAGTGATTCATTAAGTTTACCATAGTGATTCATTTAGCTATAGATAGTGCTTCTTTTAGCTATAGATAGTGCTTCATTTAGCTATAGATAGTGATTCATTAAGCTATATATAGTGCTTCAGTTAGCTATAGATAGTGATTCATTTAGCTATAGATAGTGCTTCATTTAGCTTTGGATATTGCTTCATTTAGCTACAGATAGTGCTTCATTTAGCAATAGATGGCGATTCATTTAGCTATAGATTGTGATTCATTTAGCTAAAGATAATGATTCATTTAGTTTGAGATAGTGTTTCATTTAGCTATAGATAGTGCTTCATTTAGCTTTAGATAGTGCTTCATTAAGCTATATATGGTCCTTCATTTAGCTATATATAATGATTCATTTAGCTATAGATAGTGATTCATTTAGCTATAGATAGTGATTCAATTTAGCTATAGATAGTGATTCATTTAGCTATAGATAGTGATTCAGAACAATATTTATTTAGGGTCACATTTGCTGCCACAGCACAGATTTGTATCACTTATCGGGACGAGTCCACTGCGGGATTCGAACCCACACACCGAATCGCCAGCACTGGATGTTTAAAGGCGCAGTAGAACGTTTTTTGCAAAATTTATTTTTTCAAATTTCCTATTTATAATGATAATTTGTGCCATTTAAATTTACTTTAGAGGGTAAAACATCTTATTACACAAACCAATTTTCCGTAGTAGTGATAACGGTGTTGCGTATAAAGACAAAATTTGCATGGCGGCCATTTTATTGTGAACACATTTTATTATTTCGAATGACAAAAACGATCCCCATGGCTTTACGGAACCATGTACACTCATTTTAAACTTGATTTTCTGAAGCGAGAAGGGTGTTTTACGATTGGTGAAATTATTTTTCAAATACATTTCATCGACTTATTTGAGCAAAAAAACGTGCTACTGCCCCTTTAAGAAGTGTAACCATTCAAACACCGATGACCCACTTGATCACCATCATTGCTTTTATATTTTAGGTACATGTACTTGTCAATAGAGTCACCCACGCGATAATACACGATGTTACGTTCAGTTAACGAAAGAACAACAGTGTTCAGGGGGTATCCAACTGCTATTACTTATTATCGAAATACATTGAATAAGTTTCTTTGTTTGGTGTTCAGGGACTGAACAATGCTTGGTGAAGACTGCCCGAGCACAGACATAAGTTCCAGTTTGCAAATATTATGAGGACAATACATATTTATATGATAACTCTTCAAAGTAACAAAGTAACAGACTCGATAGGTGTCAGTATATGTTGTATAACTCGTTCATCATACATTGGTTTACAAATGCAGAACATCTATGTAACTCGTTCATCATACATTGGTTTATAAATACAGAACATCTATGTAACTCGTTCATCATACATTGGTTTATAAATACAGAACATCTACATAACTCGTTCATCATACACTGGTTTATAAATGCAGAACATCTATACAACTCGTTCATCATACATTGGTATATAAATACTGAACATCTATATAACTCGTTCATCATACATTGGTATATAAATACAGAACATCTATGTAACTTGTTCATCATACATTGGTATATAAATACAGAACATCTATGTAACTCGTTCATCATACATTGGTATATAAATACAGAACATCTATATAACTCGTTCATCATACACTGGTTTACAAATGCAGAACATCTATGTAACTCGTTCATCATACATTGGTTTATAAATACTGAACATCTATACAACTCGTTCATCATACATTGGTATATAAATACTGAACATCTATATAACTCGTTCATCATATACATTGGTTTATAAATGCAGAACATCTATGTAACTCGTTCATCATACATTGGTTTATGAATACAGAACATCTACATAACTCGTTCATCTTACATTGGTTTATAAATACAGAACATCTACATAACTCGTTCATCATACATTGGTTTATAAATACAGAACATCTATGTAACTCGTTCATCATACATTGGTTTATAAATACTGAACATCTATGTAACTTTTTCATCATACATTGGTTTATAAATACTGAACATCTATACAACTCGTTCATCATACATTGGCTTATAAATACAGAACATCTATGTAACTCGTTCATCATACATTGGTTTATAAATACAGAACATCTATACAACTCGTTCATCATACACTGGTTTATAAATACAGAACATCTATACAACTCGTTCATCATACATTGGTTTATAAATACAGAACATATATATAACTCGTTCATCATACATTGGTTTATAAATACAGAACATCTATACAACTCGTTCATCATACATTGGTTTATAAATACAGAACATCTATACAACTCGTTCATCATACATTGGTTTATAAACGCAGAACATCTATACAACTCGTTCATCATAGATTGGTTTATAAACGCAGAACATCTATGTAACTCGTTCATCATACATTGGTTTATAAATACAGAACATCTATATAACTCGTTCCTCATACATTGGTTTATAAATACAGAACATCTATATAACTCGTTCATCATACATTGGTTTATAAATACAGAACATCTTTGTAACTCGTTCATCATACATTGGTATATAAATACAGAACATCTATATAACTCGTTCATCATACATTGGTTTATAAATACAGAACATCTATGTAACTCGTTCATCATACATTGGTTTATAAATACAGAACATCTATGTAACTCGTTCATCATACATTGGTTTATAAATGCAGAACATCTATGTAACTCGTTCATCATACATTGGTTTATAAATACAGAACATCTACATAACTCGTTCATCATACACTGGTTTATAAATACAGAACATCTATGTAACTCGTTCATCATACATTGGTATATAAATACAGAACATCTATATAACTCGTTCATCATACATTGGTTTATAAATACAGAACATCTATGTAACTCGTTCATCATACATTGGTTTATAAATACAGAACATCTATGTAACTCGTTCATCATACATTGGTTTATAAATGCAGAACATCTATGTAACTCGTTCATCATACATTTGTTCATAAATACAGAACATCTACATAACTCGTTCATCAAACATTGGTTTATAAATACAGAACATCTATATAACTCGTTCATCATACATTGGTTTATAAATACAGAACATCTACATAACTCGTTCATCATACATTGGTTTATAAATACAGAACATCTATATAACTCGTTCATCATACATTGGTTTATAAATACAGAACATCTATATAACTCGTTCATCATACATTGGTTTATAAATACAGAACATCTATGTAACTCGTTCATCATACATTGGTTTATAAATACTGAACATCTATATAACTCGTTCATCATACATTGGTTTATAAATACTGAACATCTATATAACTCGTTCATCATACATTGGTATATAAAGACTGAACATCTATACAACTCGTTCATCATACACTGGTTTATAAATACAGAACATCTATGTAACTCGTTCATCATACATTGGTATATAAATACAGAACATCTATATAACTCGTTCATCATACATTGGTTTATAAATACAGAACATCTATGTAACTCGTTCATCATACATTGGTTTATAAATACAGAACATCTATGTAACTCGTTCATCATACATTGGTTTATAAATGCAGAACATCTATGTAACTCGTTCATCATACATTGGTTTATAAATACAGAACATCTACATAACTCGTTCATCAAACATTGGTTTATAAATACAGAACATCTATATAACTCGTTCATCATACATTGGTTTATAAATACAGAACATCTACATAACTCGTTCATCATACATTGGTTTATAAATACAGAACATCTATATAACTCGTTCATCATACATTGGTTTATAAATACAGAACATCTATACAACTCGTTCATCACACATTGGTTTATAAACGCAGAACATCTATGTACCTCGTTCATCATACACTGGTTTATAAATACAGAACATCTACATAACTCGTTCATCATACATTGGTTTATAAATGCAGAACATCTATATAACTCGTTCACCATACACTGGTTTACAAATGCAGAACATCTATACAACTCGTTCATCATACATTGGTTTACAAATGCAGAACATCTATGTAACTCGTTCATCATACATTTGTTATAAATACTGAACATCTATATAACTCGTTCATCATACATTGGTTTACAAAAGCAGAACATCTATTCAACTCGTTCATCATACATTGGTTTATAAATACAGAACATCTACATAACTCGTTCATCATACATTGGTTTATAAATACAGAACATCTATATAACACGTTCATCATACATTGGTTTATAAATACAGAACATCTATACAACTCGTTCATCATACATTGGTTTATAAACGCAGAACATCTATGTAACTCGTTCATCATACACTGGTTTATAAATACAGAACATCTACATAACTCGTTCATCATACATTGGTATATTAATACTGAACATCTACATAACTCGTTCATCATACATTGGTTTACAAATGCAGAACATCTACATAACTCGTTCATCATACATTGGTTTATAAATACAGAACATCTATCCAACTCGTTCATCATACATTGGTTTATAAATACAGAACATCTACATAACTCGTTCATGATACATTGGTTTACAAATGCAGAACATCTACATAACTCGTTCATCATACATTGGTTTTTAATACAGAACATCTATACAACTCGTTCATCATACATTGGTTTAAAAATACAGAACATCTACATAACTCGTTCATCATACATTGGTTTATAAATACAGAACATCTATATAACTCGTTCATCATACATTGGTTTATAAATGCAGAACACCTATATAACTCGTTCATCATACATTTGTTTATAAATACTGAACATCTATGTAACTCGTTCATCATACATTGGTTTATAAATGCAGAACATCTATACAACTCGTTCATCATACATTGGTTTATAAATGCAGAACATCTATATAACTCGTTCATCATACACTGGTTTACAAATGCAGAACATCTATGTAACTCGTTCATCATACATTGGTTTATAAATACTGAACATCTATATAACTCGTTCATCATACATTGGTTTATATATGCAAAACATCTATGTTACTCGTTCATCATACATTGGTTTATAAATACTGAACATCTATGTAACTCGTTCATCATACATTGGTTTATAAATGCAGAACATCTATATAACTCGTTCATCATACATTGGTTTATAAATACTGAACATCTATATAACTCGTTCATCATACATTGGTTTATAAACGCAGAACATCTATGTTACTCGTTCATCATACATTGGTTTATAAATACAGAACATCTATGTAACTCGTTCATCATACATTGATTTATAAATACAGAACATCTATGTAACTCGTTCATCATACATTGGTTTATAAATGCAGAACATCTATGTAACTCGTTCATCATACATTGGTTTATAAATACTGAACATCTATGTAACTCGTTCATCATACATTGGTTTATAAATACAGAACATCTATATAACTCGTTCATCATACATTGGTTTATAAATACAGAACATCTATGTAACTCGTTCATCATACATTGGTTTATAAATACTGAACATCTATGTAACTCGTTCATCATACATTGGTTTATAAATACAGAACATCTATACAACTCGTTCATCATACATTGGTTTATAAATGCAAAACATCTATGTAACTCGTTCATCATACATTGGTTTATAAATACAGAACATCTATGTTACTCGTTCATCATACATTGGTTTATAAATACATAACATCTATATAACTCGTTCATCATACATTGGTTTATAAATACAAAACATCTATGTAACTCGTTCCTCATACATTGGTTTATAAATACAGAACATCTATGTAACTCGTTCATCATACATTGGTTTATAAATACTGAACATCTATGTAACTCGTTCATCATACATTGGTTTATAAATGCAGAACATCTATATAACTCGTTCATCATACATTGGTTTATAAATACAGAACATCTATATAACTCGTTCATCATACATTGGTTTATAAATACAGAACATCTATGTAACTCGTTCATCATACATTAGTTTATAAATGCAGAACATCTATGTAACTCGTTCATCATACATTGGTTTATAAATGCAGAACATCTATGTAACTCGTTCATCATACACTGTTTTATAAATGCAGAACATCTATACAACTCGTTCATCATACATTGGTTTATAAATACAGAACATCTATACAACTCGTTCATCATACATTAGTTTATAAATGCAGAACATCTATACAACTCGTTCATCATACATTGATTTATAAATGCAGAACATCTATGCAACTCGTTCATCATACACTGGTTTATAAATACAGAACATCTATATAACTCGTTCATCATACATTGGTTTATAAATGCAGAACATCTATACAACTCGTTCATCATACATTGATTTATAAATGCAGAACATCTATACAACTCGTTCATCATACACTGGTTTATAAATACAGAACATCTATATAACTCGTTCATCATACATTAGTTTATAAATACAGAACATCTATGTTACTCGTTCATCATACATTGGTTTATAAATGCAGAACATCTATATAACTCGTTCATCATACATTGGTTTATAAATACAGAACATCTACATAACTCGTTCATCATACATTGGTTTATAAATACAGAACATCTATGTAACTCGTTCCTCATACATTGGTTTATAAATACAGAACATCTATATAACTCGTTCATCATACATTGGTTTATAAATGCAGAACATATATATAACTCGTTCATCATACATTGGTTTATAAATGCAGAACATCTATGTAACTCGTTCATCATACATTGGTTTTTAAATACTGAACATCTATATAACTCGTTCATCATACATTGGTTTATAAATACAGAACATCTATGTAACTCGTTCATCATACATTGGTTTATAAATACAGAACATCTATATAACTCGTTCATCATACATTGGTTTATAAATACAGAACATCTATACAACTCGTTCATCATAGATTGGTTTATAAATGCAGAACATCTATGTTACTCGTTCATCATACATTGGTTTATAAATACAGAACATCTATACAACTCGTTCACCATACATTGGTTTATAAATACAGAACATCTATGTAACTTGTTCATCATACATTGGTTTATAAATACAGAACATCTATATAACTCGTTCATCATACATTGGTTTATAAATGCAGAACATCTATACAACTCGTTCATCATACATTGATTTATAAATGCAGAACATCTATACAACTCGTTCATCATACACTGGTTTATAAATACAGAACATCTATATAACTCGTTCATCATACATTAGTTTATAAATACAGAACATCTATGTTACTCGTTCATCATACATTGGTTTATAAATGCAGAACATCTATATAACTCGTTCATCATACATTGGTTTATAAATACAGAACATCTACATAACTCGTTCATCATACATTGGTTTATAAATACAGAACATCTATGTAACTCGTTCCTCATACATTGGTTTATAAATACAGAACATCTATATAACTCGTTCATCATACATTGGTTTATAAATGCAGAACATATATATAACTCGTTCATCATACATTGGTTTATAAATGCAGAACATCTATGTAACTCGTTCATCATACATTGGTTTTTAAATACTGAACATCTATATAACTCGTTTATCATACATTGGTTTATAAATACAGAACATCTATGTAACTCGTTCATCATACATTGGTTTATAAATACAGAACATCTATATAACTCGTTCATCATACATTGGTTTATAAATACAGAACATCTATACAACTCGTTCATCATAGATTGGTTTATAAATGCAGAACATCTATGTTACTCGTTCATCATACATTGGTTTATAAATACAGAACATCTATACAACTCGTTCACCATACATTGGTTTATAAATACAGAACATCTATGTAACTTGTTCATCATACATTGGTTTATAAATACAGAACATCTATATAACTCGTTGATCATACATTGGTTTATAAATGCAGAACATCTATGTAACTCGTTCATCATACATTGGTTTATAAATACTGAACATCTATATAACTCGTTCATCATACATTGGTTTATAAATGCAGAACATATATATAACTCGTTCATCATACATTGGTTTATAAATGCAGAACATCTATGTAACTCGTTCATCATACATTGGTTTATAAATACTGAACATCTATATAACTCGTTCATCATACATTGGTTTATAAATACAGAACATCTATGTAACTCGTTCATCATACATTGGTTTATAAATACTGAACATCTATGTAACTCGTTCATCATACATTGGTTTATAAATACAGAACATCTATACAACTCGTTCATCATACATTGGTTTATAAATGCAAAACATCTATGTAACTCGTTCATCATACATTGGTTTATAAATACAGAACATCTATGTTACTCGTTCATCATACATTGGTTTATAAATACATAACATCTATATAACTCGTTCATCATACATTGGTTTATAAATACAAAACATCTATGTAACTCGTTCCTCATACATTGGTTTATAAATACAGAACATCTATGTAACTCGTTCATCATACATTGGTTTATAAATACTGAACATCTATGTAACTCGTTCATCATACATTGGTTTATAAATGCAGAACATATATATAACTCGTTCATCATACATTGGTTTATAAATACAGAACATCTATATAACTCGTTCATCATACATTGGTTTATAAATACAGAACATCTATGTAACTCGTTCATCATACATTAGTTTATAAATGCAGAACATCTATGTAACTCGTTCATCATACATTGGTTTATAAATGCAGAACATCTATGTAACTCGTTCATCATACACTGTTTTATAAATGCAGAACATCTATACAACTCGTTCATCATACATTGGTTTATAAATACAGAACATCTATACAACTCGTTCATCATACATTAGTTTATAAATGCAGAACATCTATACAACTCGTTCATCATACATTGATTTATAAATGCAGAACATCTATGCAACTCGTTCATCATACACTGGTTTATAAATACAGAACATCTATATAACTCGTTCATCATACATTGGTTTATAAATGCAGAACATCTATACAACTCGTTCATCATACATTGATTTATAAATACAGAACATCTATATAACTCGTTCATCATACATTAGTTTATAAATACAGAACATCTATGTTACTCGTTCATCATACATTGGTTTATAAATGCAGAACATCTATATAACTCGTTCATCATACATTGGTTTATAAATACAGAACATCTACATAACTCGTTCATCATACATTGGTTTATAAATACAGAACATCTATGTAACTCGTTCCTCATACATTGGTTTATAAATACAGAACATCTATATAACTCGTTCATCATACATTGGTTTATAAATGCAGAACATATATATAACTCGTTCATCATACATTGGTTTATAAATGCAGAACATCTATGTAACTCGTTCATCATACATTGGTTTTTAAATACTGAACATCTATATAACTCGTTCATCATACATTGGTTTATAAATACAGAACATCTATGTAACTCGTTCATCATACATTGGTTTATAAATACAGAACATCTATATAACTCGTTCATCATACATTGGTTTATAAATACAGAACATCTATACAACTCGTTCATCATAGATTGGTTTATAAATGCAGAACATCTATGTTACTCGTTCATCATACATTGGTTTATAAATACAGAACATCTATACAACTCGTTCACCATACATTGGTTTATAAATACAGAACATCTATGTAACTTGTTCATCATACATTGGTTTATAAATACAGAACATCTATATAACTCGTTGATCATACATTGGTTTATAAATGCAGAACATCTATGTAACTCGTTCATCATACATTGGTTTATAAATACTGAACATCTATATAACTCGTTCATCATACATTGGTTTATAAATGCAGAACATATATATAACTCGTTCATCATACATTGGTTTATAAATGCAGAACATCTATGTAACTCGTTCATCATACATTGGTTTATAAATACTGAACATCTATATAACTCGTTCATCATACATTGGTTTATAAATACAGAACATCTATGTAACTCGTTCATCATACATTGGTTTATAAATACTGAACATCTATGTAACTCGTTCATCATACATTGGTTTATAAATACAGAACATCTATACAACTCGTTCATCATACATTGGTTTATAAATGCAAAACATCTATGTAACTCGTTCATCATACATTGGTTTATAAATACAGAACATCTATGTTACTCGTTCATCATACATTGGTTTATAAATACATAACATCTATATAACTCGTTCATCATACATTGGTTTATAAATACAAAACATCTATGTAACTCGTTCCTCATACATTGGTTTATAAATACAGAACATCTATGTAACTCGTTCATCATACATTGGTTTATAAATACTGAACATCTATGTAACTCGTTCATCATACATTGGTTTATAAATGCAGAACATATATATAACTCGTTCATCATACATTGGTTTATAAATACTGAACATCTATATAACTCGTTCATCATACATTGGTTTATAAATACAGAACATCTATGTAACTCGTTCATCATACATTGGTTTATAAATGCAGAACATCTATGTAACTCGTTCATCATACATTGGTTTATAAATGCAGAACATCTATGTAACTCGTTCATCATACACTGTTTTATAAATGCAGAACATCTATACAACTCGTTCATCATACATTGGTTTATAAATAGAGAACATCTATACAACTCGTTCATCATACATTAGTTTATAAATGCAGAACATCTATACAACTCGTTCATCATACATTGATTTATAAATGCAGAACATCTATACAACTCGTTCATCATACACTGGTTTATAAATACAGAACATCTATATAACTCGTTCATCATACATTGGTTTATAAATGCAGAACATCTATACAACTCGTTCATCATACATTGATTTATAAATGCAGAACATCTATACAACTCGTTCATCATACACTGGTTTATAAATACAGAACATCTATATAACTCGTTCATCATACATTAGTTTATAAATGCAGAACATCTATATAACTCGTTCATCATACATTGGTTTATAAATACAGAACATCTACATAACTCGTTCATCATACATTGGTTTATAAATGCAGAACATCTATACAACTCGTTCATCATACATTGATTTATAAATGCAGAACATCTATACAACTCGTTCATCATACACTGGTTTATAAATACAGAACATCTATATAACTCGTTCATCATACATTAGTTTATAAATGCAGAACATCTATATAACTCGTTCATCATACATTGGTTTATAAATACAGAACATCTACATAACTCGTTCATCATACATTGGTTTATAAATACAGAACATCTATGTAACTCGTTCCTCATACATTGGTTTATAAATACAGAACATCTATATAACTCGTTCATCATACATTGGTTTATAAATGCAGAACATATATATAACTCGTTCATCATACATTGGTTTATAAATGCAGAACATCTATGTAACTCGTTCATCATACATTGGTTTATAAATACTGAACATCTATATAACTCGTTCATCATACATTGGTTTATAAATACAGAACATCTATGTAACTCGTTCATCATACATTGGTTTATAAATACAGAACATCTATATAACTCGTTCATCATACATTGGTTTATAAATACAGAACATCTATACAACTCGTTCATCATAGATTGGTTTATAAATGCAGAACATCTATGTTACTCGTTCATCATACATTGGTTTATAAATACAGAACATCTATACAACTCGTTCACCATACATTGGTTTATAAATACAGAACATCTATGTAACTTGTTCATCATACATTGGTTTATAAATACAGAACATCTATATAACTCGTTTATCATACATTGGTTTATAAATGCAGAACATCTATGTAACTCGTTCATCATACATTGGTTTATAAATACTGAACATCTATATAACTCGTTCATCATACATTGGTTTATAAATGCAGAACATATATATAACTCGTTCATCATACATTGGTTTATAAATGCAGAACATCTATGTAACTCGTTCATCATACATTGGTTTATAAATACTGAACATCTATATAACTCGTTCATCATACATTGGTTTATAAATACAGAACATCTATGTAACTCGTTCATCATACATTGGTTTATAAATACAGAACATCTATATAACTCGTTCATCATACATTGGTTTATAAATACAGAACATCTATACAACTCGTTCATCATACATTGGTTTATAAATGCAAAACATCTATGTTACTCGTTCATCATACATTGGTTTATAAATACAGAACATCTATGTAACTCGTTCATCATACATTGGTTTATAAATGCAGAACATCTATGTAACTCGTTCATCATACATTGGTTTATAAATACAGAACATCTATATAACTCGTTCATCATACATTGGTTTATAAATACAGAACATCTATACAACTCGTTCATCATAGATTGGTTTATAAATGCAGAACATCTATACAACTCGTTCATCATACATTGATTTATAAATGCAGAACATCTATACAACTCGTTCATCATACACTGGTTTATAAATACAGAACATCTATATAACTCGTTCATCATACATTAGTTTATAAATGCAGAACATCTATATAACTCGTTCATCATACATTGGTTTATAAATACAGAACATCTACATAACTCGTTCATCATACATTGGTTTATAAATACAGAACATCTATGTAACTCGTTCCTCATACATTGGTTTATAAATACAGAACATCTATATAACTCGTTCATCATACATTGGTTTATAAATGCAGAACATATATATAACTCGTTCATCATACATTGGTTTATAAATGCAGAACATCTATGTAACTCGTTCATCATACATTGGTTTTTAAATACTGAACATCTATATAACTCGTTCATCATACATTGGTTTATAAATACAGAACATCTATGTAACTCGTTCATCATACATTGGTTTATAAATACAGAACATCTATATAACTCGTTCATCATACATTGGTTTATAAATACAGAACATCTATACAACTCGTTCATCATAGATTGGTTTATAAATGCAGAACATCTATGTTACTCGTTCATCATACATTGGTTTATAAATACAGAACATCTATACAACTCGTTCACCATACATTGGTTTATAAATACAGAACATCTATGTAACTTGTT
The DNA here is from genome assembly GCA_936450465.1 of Gibbula magus. Taxonomy (NCBI): domain Eukaryota; kingdom Metazoa; phylum Mollusca; class Gastropoda; order Trochida; family Trochidae; genus Gibbula; species Gibbula magus. The sequence continues at coordinate 1,527,126 of OW388299.1, forward strand.
CATCATACATTGGTTTATAAATACAGAACATCTATATAACTCGTTTATCATACATTGGTTTATAAATGCAGAACATCTATGTAACTCGTTCATCATACATTGGTTTATAAATACTGAACATCTATATAACTCGTTCATCATACATTGGTTTATAAATGCAGAACATATATATAACTCGTTCATCATACATTGGTTTATAAATGCAGAACATCTATGTAACTCGTTCATCATACATTGGTTTATAAATACTGAACATCTATATAACTCGTTCATCATACATTGGTTTATAAATACAGAACATCTATGTAACTCGTTCATCATACATTGGTTTATAAATACAGAACATCTATATAACTCGTTCATCATACATTGGTTTATAAATACAGAACATCTATACAACTCGTTCATCATACATTGGTTTATAAATGCAAAACATCTATGTTACTCGTTCATCATACATTGGTTTATAAATACAGAACATCTATGTAACTCGTTCATCATACATTGGTTTATAAATGCAGAACATCTATGTAACTCGTTCATCATACATTGGTTTATAAATACAGAACATCTATATAACTCGTTCATCATACATTGGTTTATAAATACAGAACATCTATATAACTCGTTCATCATACATTGGTTTATAAATACAGAACATCTATATAACTCGTTCATCATACATTGGTTTATAAATGCAGAACATATATATAACTCGTTCATCATACATTGGTTTATAAATACAGAACATCTATATAACTCGTTCATCATACATTGGTTTATAAATACAGAACATCTATGTAACTCGTTCATCATACATTGGTTTATAAATGCAGAACATATATATAACTCGTTCATCATACATTGGTTTATAAATGCAGAACATCTATGTAACTCGTTCATCATACATTGGTTTATAAATACTGAACATCTATATAACTCGTTCATCATACATTGGTTTATAAATACAGAACATCTATGTAACTCGTTCATCATACATTGGTTTATAAATACAGAACATCTATATAACTCGTTCATCATACATTGGTTTATAAATACAGAACATCTATACAACTCGTTCATCATACACTGGTTTATAAATACAGAACATCTATATAACTCGTTCATCATACATTGGTTTATAAATACATAACATCTATGTAACTTGTTCATCATACATTGGTTTATAAATGCAGAACATATATATAACTCGTTCATCATACACTGGTTTATAAATACAGAACATCTATACAACTCGTTCATCATACACTGGTTTATAAATACAGAACATCTATATAACTCGTTCATCATACATTAGTTTATAAATACAGAACATCTATGTTACTCGTTCATCATACATTGGTTTATAAATGCAGAACATCTATATAACTCGTTCATCATACATTGGTTTATAAATGCAGAACATCTATATAACTCGTTCATCATACATTGGTTTATAAATACAGAACATCTACATAACTCGTTCATCATACATTGGTTTATAAATACAGAACATCTATGTAACTCGTTCCTCATACATTGGTTTATAAATACAGAACATCTATGTAACTCGTTCATCATACATTGGTTTTTAAATGCAGAACATATATATAACTCGTTCATCATACATTGGTTTATAAATGCAGAACATCTATGTAACTCGTTCATCATACATTGGTTTATAAATACTGAACATCTATATAACTCGTTCATCATACATTGGTTTATAAATACAGAACATCTATGTAACTCGTTCATCATACATTGGTTTATAAATACAGAACATCTATATAACTCGTTCATCATACATTGGTTTATAAATACAGAACATCTATACAACTCGTTCATCATACATTGGTTTATAAATGCAGAACATCTATGTTACTCGTTCATCATACATTGGTTTATAAATACAGAACATCTATACAACTCGTTCACCATACATTGGTTTATAAATACAGAACATCTATGTAACTTGTTCATCATACATTGGTTTATAAATACAGAACATCTATATAACTCGTTCATCATACATTGGTTTATAAATGCAGAACATCTATGTAACTCGTTCATCATACATTGGTTTATAAATACTGAACATCTATATAACTCGTTCATCATACATTGGTTTATAAATACAGAACATCTATGTAACTCGTTCATCATACATTGGTTTATAAATGCAGAACATATATATAACTCGTTCATCATACATTGGTTTATAAATGCAGAACATCTATGTAACTCGTTCATCATACATTGGTTTATAAATACTGAACATCTATATAACTCGTTCATCATACATTGGTTTATAAATACAGAACATCTATGTAACTCGTTCATCATACATTGGTTTATAAATACAGAACATCTATATAACTCGTTCATCATACATTGGTTTATAAATACAGAACATCTATACAACTCGTTCATCATACATTGGTTTATAAATGCAAAACATCTATGTTACTCGTTCATCATACATTGGTTTATAAATACAGAACATCTATGTAACTCGTTCATCATACATTGGTTTATAAATGCAGAACATCTATGTAACTCGTTCATCATACATTGGTTTATAAATACAGAACATCTATATAACTCGTTCATCATACATTGGTTTATAAATACAGAACATCTATATAACTCGTTCATCATACATTGGTTTATAAATACAGAACATCTATATAACTCGTTCATCATACATTGGTTTATAAATGCAGAACATATATATAACTCGTTCATCATACATTGGTTTATAAATACAGAACATCTATATAACTCGTTCATCATACATTGTTTATAAATACAGAACATCTATGTAACTCGTTCATCATACATTGGTTTATAAATGCAGAACATATATATAACTCGTTCATCATACATTGGTTTATAAATGCAGAACATCTATGTAACTCGTTCATCATACATTGGTTTATAAATACTGAACATCTATATAACTCGTTCATCATACATTGGTTTATAAATACAGAACATCTATGTAACTCGTTCATCATACATTGGTTTATAAATACAGAACATCTATATAACTCGTTCATCATACATTGGTTTATAAATACAGAAGATCTATGCAACTCGTTCATCATACACTGGTTTATAAATACAGAACATCTATATAACTCGTTCATCATACATTGGTTTATAAATACAGAACATCTATGTAACTTGTTCATCATACATTGGTTTATAAATGCAGAACATATATATAACTCGTTCATCATACATTGGTTTATAAATACAGAACATCTATATAACTCGTTCATCATACATTGGTTTATATATACAGAACATCTATGTAACTCGTTCATCATACATTGGTTTATAAATGCAGAACATATATATAACTCGTTCATCATACATTGGTTTATAAATGCAGAACATCTATGTTACTCGTTCATCATACATTTGTTGATAAATACAGAACATCTATGTAACTTGTTCATCATACATTGATTTATAAATACAGAACATCTATACAACTCGTTCATCATACATTGGTTTATAAATGCAGAACATCTATATAACTCGTTCATCATACATTGGTTTATAAATACAGAACATCTATGTTACTCGTTCATCATACATTTGTTGATAAATACAGAACATCTATGTAACTTGTTCATCATACATTGATTTATAAATACAGAACATCTATGTAACTCGTTCATCATACATTGGTTTATAAATACAGAACATCTATGTAACTTGTTCATCATACATTGGTTTATAAATACAGAACATCTATGTAACTCGTTCATAATACATTGGTTTATAAATGCAGAACATCTATGTAACTCGTTCATCATACATTGGCTTATAAATACAGAACATCTATGTAACTCGTTCATCATACATTGGTTTATAAATGCAGAACATATATATAACTCGTTCATCATACATTGGTTTATAAATGCAGAACATCTATGTAACTCGTTCATCATACATTGGTTTATAAATACTGAACATCTATATAACTCGTTCATCATACATTGGTTTATAAATACAGAACATCTATGTAACTCGTTCATCATACATTGGTTTATAAATACAGAACATCTATATAACTCGTTCATCATACATTGGTTTATAAATACAGAACATCTATACAACTCGTTCATCATACACTGGTTTATAAATACAGAACATCTATATAACTCGTTCATCATACATTGGTTTATAAATACATAACATCTATGTAACTTGTTCATCATACATTGGTTTATAAATGCAGAACATATATATAACTCGTTCATCATACATTGGTTTATAAATACAGAACATCTATATAACTCGTTCATCATACACTGGTTTATAAATACAGAACATCTATATAACTCGTTCATCATACATTGGTTTATAAATGCAGAACATCTATACAACTCGTTCATCATACATTGATTTGTAAATGCAGAACATCTATACAACTCGTTCATCATACACTGGTTTATAAATACAGAACATCTATATAACTCGTTCATCATACATTAGTTTATAAATACAGAACATCTATGTTACTCGTTCATCATACATTGGTTTATAAATACAGAACATCTACATAACTCGTTCATCATACATTGGTTTATAAATACAGAACATCTATGTAACTCGTTCCTCATACATTGGTTTATAAATACAGAACATCTATGTAACTCGTTCATCATACATTGGTTTATAAATGCAGAACATATATATAACTCGTTCATCATACATTGGTTTATAAATGCAGAACATCTATGTAACTCGTTCATCATACATTGGTTTATAAATACTGAACATCTATATAACTCGTTCATCATACATTGGTTTATAAATACAGAACATCTATGTAACTCGTTCATCATACATTGGTTTATAAATACAGAACATCTATATAACTCGTTCATCATACATTGGTTTATAAATACAGAACATCTATACAACTCGTTCATCATACATTGGTTTATAAATGCAGAACATCTATGTTACTCGTTCATCATACATTGGTTTATAAATACAGAACATCTATACAACTCGTTCACCATACATTGGTTTATAAATACAGAACATCTATGTAACTTGTTCATCATACATTGGTTTATAAATACAGAACATCTATATAACTCGTTCATCATACATTGGTTTATAAATGCAGAACATCTATGTAACTCGTTCATCATACATTGGTTTATAAATACTGAACATCTATATAACTCGTTCATCATACATTGGTTTATAAATACAGAACATCTATGTAACTCGTTCATCATACATTGGTTTATAAATGCAGAACATATATATAACTCGTTCATCATACATTGGTTTATAAATGCAGAACATCTATGTAACTCGTTTATCATACATTGGTTTATAAATACTGAACATCTATATAACTCGTTCATCATACATTGGTTTATAAATACAGAACATCTATGTAACTCGTTCATCATACATTGGTTTATAAATACAGAACATCTATATAACTCGTTCATCATACATTGGTTTATAAATACAGAACATCTATACAACTCGTTCATCATACATTGGTTTATAAATGCAAAACATCTATGTTACTCGTTCATCATACATTGGTTTATAAATACAGAACATCTATGTAACTCGTTCATCATACATTGGTTTATAAATGCAGAACATCTATGTAACTCGTTCATCATACATTGGTTTATAAATACAGAACATCTATGTAACTCGTTCCTCATACATTGGTTTATAAATGCAGAACATCTATGTTACTCGTTCATCATACATTGATTTATAAATACAGAACATCTATACAACTCGTTCATCATACATTGATTTATAAATGCAGAACATCTATGTAACTCGTTCATCATACACTGGTTTATAAATACAGAACATCTATGTAACTCGTTCATCATACATTGGTTTATAAATACAGAACATCTATGTAACTCGTTCCTCATACATTGGTTTATAAATACAGAACATCTATATAACTCGTTCATCATACATTGGTTTATAAATACAGAACATCTATATAACTCGTTCATCATACATTGGTTTATAAATGCAGAACATATATATAACTCGTTCATCATACATTGGTTTATAAATACAGAACATCTATATAACTCGTTCATCATACATTGTTTATAAATACAGAACATCTATGTAACTCGTTCATCATACATTGGTTTATAAATGCAGAACATATATATAACTCGTTCATCATACATTGGTTTATAAATGCAGAACATCTATGTAACTCGTTCATCATACATTGGTTTATAAATACTGTACATCTATATAACTCGTTCATCATACATTGGTTTATAAATACAGAACATCTATGTAACTCGTTCATCATACATTGGTTTATAAATACAGAACATCTATATAACTCGTTCATCATACATTGGTTTATAAATACAGAAGATCTATACAACTCGTTCATCATACACTGGTTTATAAATACAGAACATCTATATAACTCGTTCATCATACATTGGTTTATAAATACAGAACATCTATGTAACTTGTTCATCATACATTGGTTTATAAATGCAGAACATATATATAACTCGTTCATCATACATTGGTTTATAAATACAGAACATCTATATAACTCGTTCATCATACATTGGTTTATAAATACAGAACATCTATGTAACTCGTTCATCATACATTGGTTTATAAATGCAGAACATATATATAACTCGTTCATCATACATTGGTTTATAAATGCAGAACATCTATGTAACTCGTTCATCATACATTGGTTTATAAATACTGAACATCTATATAACTCGTTCATCATACATTGGTTTATAAATACAGAACATCTATGTAACTCGTTCATCATACATTGGTTTATAAATGCAGAACATCTATGTTACTCGTTCATCATACATTGATTTATAAATACAGAACATCTATACAACTCGTTCATCATACATTGATTTATAAATGCAGAACATCTATGTAACTCGTTCATCATACACTGGTTTATAAATACAGAACATCTATGTAACTCGTTCATCATACATTGGTTTATAAATACAGAACATCTATGTAACTCGTTCCTCATACATTGGTTTATAAATACTGAACATCTATATAACTCGTTCATCATACATTGGTTTATAAATACAGAACATCTATGTAACTCGTTCCTCATACATTGGTTTATAAATACTGAACATCTATATAACTCGTCCATCATACATTGGTTTATAAATGCAGAACATCTATACAACTCGTTCATCATACATTGATTTATAAATGCAGAACATCTATGTAACTCGTTCATCATACACTGGTTTATAAATACAGAACATCTATGTAACTCGTTCCTCATACATTGGTTTATAAATACTGAACATCTATATAACTCGTTCATCATACATTGGTTTATAAATACAGAACATCTATGTAACTCGTTCCTCATACATTGGTTTATAAATACAGAACATCTATACAACTCGTTCATCATACATTGGTTTATAAATACAGAACATCTATGTAACACGTTCCTCATACATTGGTTTATAAATACTGAACATCTATATAACTCGTTCATCATACATTGGTTTATAAATGCAGAACATCTATACAACTCGTTCATCATACATTGATTTATAAATGCAGAACATCTATGTAACTCGTTCATCATACATTGGTTTATAAATACAGAACATCTATGTAACTCGTTCATCATACATTGGTTTATAAATACAGAACATCTATGTAACTCGTTCCTCATACATTGGTTTATAAATACTGAACATCTATATAACTCGTTCATCATACATTGATTTATAAATGCAGAACATCTATGTAACTCGTTCATCATACATTGGTTTATAAATACAGAACATCTATGTAACTCGTTCATCATACATTTGTTTATAAATACTGAACATCTATGTTACTCGTTCCTCATACATTGGTTTATAAATGCAGAACATCTATGTAACTCGTTCATCATACATTGATTTATAAATACTGAACATCTATGTAACTCGTTCATCATACATTGGTTTATAAATGCAGAACATCTATGTAACTCGTTCATCATACATTGATTTATAAATACTGAACATCTATGTTACTCGTTCATCATACATTGGTTTATAAATACAGAACATCTATGTAACTCGTTCCTCATACATTGGTTTATAAATACAGAACATCTATGTAACTCGTTCCTCATACATTGGTTTATAAATACTGAACATCTATGTAACTCGTTCATCATACATTGGTTTATAAATGCAGAACATATATATAACTCGTTCATCATACATTGGTTTATAAATGCAGAACATCTATGTAACTCGTTCATCATACATTGGTTTATAAATACTGAACATCTACATAACTCGTTCATCATACATTGGTTTATAAATACTGAACATCTATATAACTCGTTCATCATACATTGATTTATAAATACAGAACATCTATGTAACTTGTTCATCATACATTGGTTTATAAATACTGAACATCTATACAACTCGTTCATCATACATTGATTTATAAATACTGAACATCTACATAACTCGTTCATCATACATTGGTTTATAAATACTGAACATCTATATATCTCGTTCATCATACATTGGTTTATAAATACAGAACATCTATGTAACTTGTTCATCATACATTGGTTTATAAATACTGAACATCTATACAACTCGTTCATCATACATTGATTTATAAATACTGAACATCTATGTAACTCGTTCATCATACACTGGTTTATAAATACAGAACATCTATGTAACTCGTTCATCATACATTGGTTTATAAATACAGAACATCTATGTAACTCGTTCCTCATACATTGGTTTATAAATACTGAACATCTATATAACTCGTTCATCATACATTGGTTTATAAATACAGAACATCTATGTAACTCGTTCCTCATACATTGGTTTATAAATACTGAACATCTATATAACTCGTTCATCATACATTGGTTTATAAATACAGAACATCTATGTAACTCGTTCCTCATACATTGGTTTATAAATACTGAACATCTATATAACTCGTTCATCATACATTGGTTTATAAATGCAGAACATCTATACAACTCGTTCATCATACACTGGTTTATAAATACAGAACATCTATGTAACTCGTTCATCATACATTAGTTTATAAATACAGAACATCTATGTAACTCGTTCCTCATACATTGGTTTATAAATGCAGAACATCTATGTAACTCGTTCATCATACACTGGTTTATAAATACAGAACATCTATGTAACTCGTTCATCATACATTGGTTTATAAATACAGAACATCTATACAACTCGTTCATCATACATTGGTTTATAAATACAGAACATCTATGTAACACGTTCCTCATACATTGGTTTATAAATACTGAACATCTATATAACTCGTTCATCATACATTGGTTTATAAATGCAGAACATCTATACAACTCGTTCATCATACATTGATTTATAAATGCAGAACATCTATGTAACTCGTTCATCATACATTGGTTTATAAATACAGAACATCTATGTAACTCGTTCATCATACATTGGTTTATAAATACAGAACATCTATGTAACTCGTTCCTCATACATTGGTTTATAAATACTGAACATCTATATAACTCGTTCATCATACATTGGTTTATAAATGCAGAACATCTATACAACTCGTTCATCATACATTGATTTATAAATGCAGAACATCTATGTAACTCGTTCATCATACATTGGTTTATAAATACAGAACATCTATGTAACTCGTTCATCATACATTTGTTTATAAATACTGAACATCTATGTTACTCGTTCCTCATACATTGGTTTATAAATGCAGAACATCTATGTAACTCGTTCATCATACATTGGTTTATAAATACTGAACATCTATGTAACTCGTTCATCATACATTGGTTTATAAATGCAGAACATCTATGTAACTCGTTCATCATACATTGATTTATAAATACTGAACATCTATGTTACTCGTTCATCATACATTGGTTTATAAATACAGAACATCTATGTAACTCGTTCCTCATACATTGGTTTATAAATACAGAACATCTATGTAACTCGTTCCTCATACATTGGTTTATAAATACTGAACATCTATGTAACTCGTTCATCATACATTGGTTTATAAATGCAGAACATATATATAACTCGTTCATCATACATTGGTTTATAAATGCAGAACATCTATGTAACTCGTTCATCATACATTGGTTTATAAATACTGAACATCTACATAACTCGTTCATCATACATTGGTTTATAAATACTGAACATCTATATAACTCGTTCATCATACATTGATTTATAAATACAGAACATCTATATAACTCGTTCATCATACATTGGTTTATAAATACAGAACATCTATATAACTCGTTCATCATACATTGGTTTATAAATACTGAACATCTATGTAACTCGTTCATCATACATTGGTTTATAAATGCAGAACATATATATAACTCGTTCATCATACATTGGTTTATAAATGCAGAACATCTATGTAACTCGTTCATCATACATTGGTTTATAAATACAGAACATCTATGTAACTCGTTCCTCATACATTGGTTTATAAATACTGAACATCTATATAACTCGTTCATCATACATTGGTTTATAAATGCAGAACATCTATACAACTCGTTCATCATACATTGATTTATAAATGCAGAACATCTATACAACTCGTTCATCATACACTGGTTTATAAATACAGAACATCTATGTAACTTGTTCATCATACATTGGTTTATAAATACTGAACATCTATACAACTCGTTCATCATACATTGATTTATAAATGCAGAACATCTATACAACTCGTTCATCATACACTGGTTTATAAATACAGAACATCTATGTAACTTGATCATCATACATTGGTTTATAAATACTGAACATCTATACAACTCGTTCATCATACATTGATTTATAAATACTGAACATCTATATAACTCGTTCATCATACATTGGTTTATAAATACAGAACATCTATGTAACTCGTTCATCATACATTGGTTTATAAATACTGAACATCTATGTAACTCGTTCATCATACATTGGTTTATAAATGCAGAACATCTATGTAACTCGTTCCTCATACATTGGTTTATAAATACAGAACATCTATGTAACTCGTTCCTCATACATTGGTTTATAAATACTGAACATCTATATAACTCGTTCATCATACATTGGTTTATAAATGCAGAACATCTATACAACTCGTTCATCATACATTGATTTATAAATGCAGAACATCTATGTAACTCGTTCATCATACATTGGTTTATAAATACAGAACATCTATGTAACTCGTTCATCATACATTTGTTTATAAATACTGAACATCTATGTTACTCGTTCCTCATACATTGGTTTATAAATGCAGAACATCTATGTAACTCGTTCATCATACATTGATTTATAAATACTGAACATCTATGTAACTCGTTCATCATACATTGGTTTATAAATGCAGAACATCTATGTAACTCGTTCATCATACATTGATTTATAAATACTGAACATCTATGTTACTCGTTCATCATACATTGGTTTATAAATACAGAACATCTATGTAACTCGTTCCTCATACATTGGTTTATAAATACAGAACATCTATGTAACTCGTTCCTCATACATTGGTTTATAAATACTGAACATCTATGTAACTCGTTCATCATACATTGGTTTATAAATGCAGAACATATATATAACTCGTTCATCATACATTGGTTTATAAATGCAGAACATCTATGTAACTCGTTCATCATACATTGGTTTATAAATACTGAACATCTACATAACTCGTTCATCATACATTGGTTTATAAATACTGAACATCTATATAACTCGTTCATCATACATTGATTTATAAATACAGAACATCTATATAACTCGTTCATCATACATTGGTTTATAAATACAGAACATCTATATAACTCGTTCATCATACATTGGTTTATAAATACTGAACATCTATGTAACTCGTTCATCATACATTGGTTTATAAATGCAGAACATATATATAACTCGTTCATCATACATTGGTTTATAAATGCAGAACATCTATGTAACTCGTTCATCATACATTGGTTTATAAATACAGAACATCTATGTAACTCGTTCCTCATACATTGGTTTATAAATACTGAACATCTATATAACTCGTTCATCATACATTGGTTTATAAATGCAGAACATCTATACAACTCGTTCATCATACATTGATTTATAAATGCAGAACATCTATACAACTCGTTCATCATACACTGGTTTATAAATACAGAACATCTATGTAACTTGTTCATCATACATTGGTTTATAAATACTGAACATCTATACAACTCGTTCATCATACATTGATTTATAAATACTGAACATCTATATAACTCGTTCATCATACATTGGTTTATAAATACAGAACATCTTTGTAACTTGTTCATCATACATTGGTTTATAAATACAGAACATCTATATTACTCGTTCATCATACATTGGTTTATAAATACAGAACATCTATGTAACTTGTTCATCATACATTGGTTTATAAATACTGAACATCTATGTAACTCGTTCATCATACATTGGTTTATAAATGCAGAACATCTATACAACTCGTTCATCATACATTTGTTTATAAATGCAGAACATCTATACAACTCGTTCATCATACATTGGTTTATAAATACTGAACATCTATGTAACTCGTTCATCATACATTGGTTTATAAATGCAGAACATCTATGCAACTCGTTCATCATACATTGGTTTATAAATGCAGAACATCTATACAACTCGTTCATCATACATTGGTTTATAAATACTGAACATCTATGTAACTCGTTCATCATAAATTGGTTTATAAATGCAGAACATCTATGAAACTCGTTCATCATACATTGGTTTATAAATACTGAACATCTATGTAACTCGTTCATCATACACTGGTTTATAAATACAGAACATCTATGTAACTCGTTCATCAAACATTGGTTTATAAATACAGAACATCTATGTTACTCGTTCATCATACATTGGTTTATAAATACAGAACATCTATGTTAATCGTTCATCATACATTGGTTTATAAATACTGAACATCTATATAACTCGTTCATCATACATTGGTTTATAAATGCAGAACATCTATACAACTCGTTCATCATACATTGATTTATAAATGCAGAACATATATACAACTCGTTCATCATACACTGGTTTATAAATACAGAACATCTATATAACTCGTTCATCATACATTGGTTTATAAATACAGAACATCTATATAACTCGTTCATCATACATTGGTTTATAAATACAGAACATCTATATAACTCGTTCATCATACATTGGTTTATAAATGCAGAACATATATATAACTCGTTCATCATACATTGGTTTATAAATACAGAACATCTATATAACTCGTTCATCATACATTGTTTATAAATACAGAACATCTATGTAACTCGTTCATCATACATTGGTTTATAAATGCAGAACATATATATAACTCGTTCATCATACATTGGTTTATAAATGCAGAACATCTATGTAACTCGTTCATCATACATTGGTTTATAAATACTGAACATCTATATAACTCGTTCATCATACATTGGTTTATAAATACAGAACATCTATGTAACTCGTTCATCATACATTGGTTTATAAATACAGAACATCTATATAACTCGTTCATCATACATTGGTTTATAAATACAGAAGATCTATGCAACTCGTTCATCATACACTGGTTTATAAATACAGAACATCTATATAACTCGTTCATCATACATTGGTTTATAAATACAGAACATCTATGTAACTTGTTCATCATACATTGGTTTATAAATGCAGAACATATATATAACTCGTTCATCATACATTGGTTTATAAATACAGAACATCTATATAACTCGTTCATCATACATTGGTTTATAAATACAGAACATCTATGTAACTTGTTCATCATACATTGGTTTATAAATGCAGAACATATATATAACTCGTTCATCATACATTGGTTTATAAATACAGAACATCTACATAACTCGTTCATCATACATTGGTTTATAAATACTGAACATCTATACAACTCGTTCATCATACATTGGTTTATAAATGCAGAACATCTATACAACTCGTTCATCACACACTGGTTTATAAATACAGAACATCTATGTAACTTGTTCATCATACATTGGTTTATAAATACTGAACATCTATACAACTCGTTCATCATACATTGATTTATAAATGCAGAACATCTATACAACTCGTTCATCATACATTGGTTTATAAATACAGAACATCTTTGTAACTTGTTCATCATACATTGGTTTATAAATACAGAACACCTATATAACTCGTTCATCATACATTTGTTTATAAATACAGAACATCTATGTAACTCGTTCATCATACATTGGTTTATAAATACAGAACATCTATGTAACTTGTTCATCATACATTGGTTTATAAATACTGAACATCTATGTAACTCGTTCATCATACATTGGTTTATAAATGCAGAACATCTATACAACTCGTTCATCATACATTGGTTTATAAATGCAGAACATCTATACAACTCGTTCATCATACATTGGTTTATAAATACTGAACATCTATGTAACTCGTTCATCATACATTGGTTTATAAATGCAGAACATCTATACAACTCGTTCATCATACATTGGTTTATAAATGCAGAACATCTATACAACTCGTTCATCATACATTGGTTTACAAATGCAGAACATCTATGTAACTCGTTCATCATACATTGGTTTATAAATACTGAACATCTATATAACTCGTTCATCATACATTGGTTTATAAATACTGAACATCTATGTAACTCGTTCATCATACATTGGTTTATAAATGCAGAACATCTATGTTACTCGTTCATCATTCATTGGTTTATAAATACAGAACATCTATACAACTCGTTCATCATACATTGGTTTATAAATACAGAACATCTATACAACTCGTTCACCATACATTGGTTTATAAATACAGAACATCTATGTAACTTGTTCATCATACATTGGTTTATAAATACAGAACATCTATATAACTCGTTCATCATACACTGGTTTATAAATACTGAACATCTATGTAACTCGTTCATCATAAATTGGTTTATAAATGCAGAACATCTATGTAACTCGTTCATCATACATTGGTTTATAAATACTGAACATCTATGTAACTCGTTCATCATACACTGGTTTATAAATACAGAACATCTATGTAACTCGTTCATCATACATTGGTTTATAAATACAGAACATCTATGTTACTCGTTCATCATACATTGGTTTATAAATACAGAACATCTATGTTACTCGTTCATCATACATTGGTTTATAAATACTGAACATCTATATAACTCGTTCATCATACATTGGTTTATAAATGCAGAACATCTATACAACTCGTTCATCATACATTGATTTATAAATGCAGAACATCTATACAACTCGTTCATCATACACTGGTTTATAAATACAGAACATCTATGTACCTTGATCATCATACATTGGTTTATAAATACTGAACATCTATACAACTCGTTCATCATACATTGATTTATAAATACTGAACATCTATATAACTCGTTCATCATACATTGGTTTATAAATACAGAACATCTATGTAACTCGTTCATCATACATTGGTTTATAAATACTGAACATCTATGTAACTCGTTCATCATACATTGGTTTATAAATGCAGAACATCTATGTAACTCGTTCCTCATACATTGGTTTATAAATACAGAACATCTATGTAACTCGTTCATCATACATTGGTTTATAAATGCAGAACATCTATGTAACTCGTTCATCATACATTGGTTTATAAACGCAGAACATCTATGTTACTCGTTCATCATACATTGGTTTATAAATGCAGAACATCTATGTAACTCGTTCATCATACATTGGTTTATAAATGCAGAACATCTATGTAACTCGTTCATCATACATTGGTTTATAAATACAGAACATCTATGTAACTCGTTCATCATACATTGGTTTATAAATACAGAACATCTATATAACTCGTTCATCATACATTGGTTTATAAATACAGAACATCTATACAACTCGTTCATCATACATTGGTTTATAAATACAAAACATCTATGTTACTCGTTCATCATACATTGGTTTATAAATACAGAACATCTATACAACTCGTTCATCATACATTGGTTTATAAATGCAGAACATCTATGTTACTCGTTCATCATACATTTGTTTATAAATACAGAACATCTATGTAACTCGTTCATCATACATTGGTTTATAAATGCAGAACATCTATGTAACTCGTTCATCATACATTGGTTTATAAACGCAGAACATCTATGTTACTCGTTCATCATACATTGGTTTATAAATGCAGAACATCTATGTAACTCGTTCATCATACATTGGTTTATAAATGCAGAACATCTATGTAACTCGTTCATCATACATTGGTTTATAAATACAGAACATCTATGTAACTCGTTCATCATACATTGGTTTATAAATACAGAACATCTATATAACTCGTTCATCATACATTGGTTTATAAATACAGAACATCTATACAACTCGTTCATCATACATTGGTTTATAAATACAAAACATCTATGTTACTCGTTCATCATACATTGGTTTATAAATACAGAACATCTATACAACTCGTTCATCATACATTGGTTTATAAATGCAGAACATCTATGTTACTCGTTCATCATACATTTGTTTATAAATACAGAACATCTATATAACTCGTTCATCATACATTGGTTTATAAATACAGAACATCTATGTAACTCGTTCATCATACATTGGTTTATAAATACAGAACATCTATGTAACTCGTTCATCATACATTGGTTTATAAATGCAGAACATCTA
Organism: Gibbula magus; assembly: GCA_936450465.1. Classification (NCBI taxonomy): domain Eukaryota; kingdom Metazoa; phylum Mollusca; class Gastropoda; order Trochida; family Trochidae; genus Gibbula; species Gibbula magus. Next base: position 1,544,077 of record OW388299.1, read on the forward strand.
TGTAACTCGTTCCTCATACATTGGTTTATAAATACAGAACATCTATGTAACTCGTTCATCATACATTGGTTTATAAATGCAGAACATCTATGTAACTCGTTCATCATACATTGGTTTATAAACGCAGAACATCTATGTTACTCGTTCATCATACATTGGTTTATAAATGCAGAACATCTATGTAACTCGTTCATCATACATTGGTTTATAAATGCAGAACATCTATGTAACTCGTTCATCATACATTGGTTTATAAATACAGAACATCTATGTAACTCGTTCATCATACATTGGTTTATAAATACAGAACATCTATATAACTCGTTCATCATACATTGGTTTATAAATACAGAACATCTATACAACTCGTTCATCATACATTGGTTTATAAATACAAAACATCTATGTTACTCGTTCATCATACATTGGTTTATAAATACAGAACATCTATACAACTCGTTCATCATACATTGGTTTATAAATGCAGAACATCTATGTTACTCGTTCATCATACATTTGTTTATAAATACAGAACATCTATATAACTCGTTCATCATACATTGGTTTATAAATACAGAACATCTATGTAACTCGTTCATCATACATTGGTTTATAAATACAGAACATCTATGTAACTCGTTCATCATACATTGGTTTATAAATACAGAACATCTATATAACTCGTTCATCATACATTGGTTTATAAATACATAACATCTATATAACTCGTTCATCATACATTGGTTTATAAATACTGAACATCTATGTTACTCGTTCATCATACATTGGTTTATAAATACTGAACATCTATGTAACTCGTTCATCATACATTGGTTTATAAATGCAGAACATCTATACAACTCGTTCATCATACATTGGTTTATAAATACAGAACATCTATGTAACTTGTTCATCATACATTGGTTTATAAATACTGAACATTTATACAACTCGTTCATCATACATTGATTTATAAATACTGAACATCTATATAACTCGTTCATCATACATTGGTTTATATATGCAAAACATCTATGTAAATTGTTCATCATACATTGGTTTATAAATACAGAACATCTACATAACTCGTTCATCATACATTGGTTTATAAATACAGAACATCTATATAACTCGTTCATCATACACTGGTTTATAAATGCAGAACACCTATATAACTCGTTCATCATACATTGGTTTATAAATACTGAACATCTATGTTACTCGTTCATCATACATTGGTTTATAAATACAGAACATCTATGTAACTCGTTCATCATACATTGGTTTATAAATGCAGAACATCTATAAACCTCGTTCATCATACATTGGTTTATAAATACAGAACATCTATGTAACTCGTTCATCATACATTGGTTTATAAATGCAGAACATCTATAAACCTCGTTCATCATACATTGGTTTATAAATACAGAACATCTATGTAACTCGTTCATCATACATTGGTTTATAAATACAGAACATCTATGTAACTTGTTCATCATACATTGGTTTATAAATACTGAACATCTATGTTACTCGTTCATCATACATTGGTTTATAAATGCAGAACATCTATACAACTCGTTCATCATACATTGGTTTATAAATGCAGAACATCTAGATAACTCGTTCATCATACATTTGTTTATATATGCAAAACATCTATGTTACTCGTTCATCATACATTGGTTTATAAATACAGAACATATATGTAACTCGTTCATCATACATTGGTTTATAAATACAGAACATCTATGTAACTCGTTCATCATACATTGGTTTATAAATACAGAACATCTATGTAACTCGTTCATCATACATTGGTTTATAAATACAGAACATCTATGTAACTCGTTCATCATACATTGGTTTATAAATACAGAACATCTATGTAACTCGTTCATCATACATTGGTTTATAAATACAGAACATCTATGTAACTCGTTCATCATACATTGGTTTATAAATACAGAACATCTATGTAACTCGTTCATCATTCATTGGTTTATAAATACTGAACATCTATGTTACTCGTTCATCATACATTGGTTTATAAATACAGAACATCTATGTTACTCGTTCATCATACATTGGTTTATAAATACTGAACATCTATGTTACTCGTTCATCATACATTGGTTTATAAATGCAGAACATCTATGTTACTCGTTCATCATACATTGGTTTATAAATACAGAACATCTATGTAACTCGTTCATCATACATTGGTTTATAAATGCAGAACATCTATATAACTCGTTCATCATACATTGGTTTATAATACAGAACATCTATACAACTCGTTCATCATACATTGGTTTATAAATGCAGAACATCTATATAACTCGTTCATCATACATTGATTTATAAATGCAGAACATCTATATAACTCGTTCATCATACATTGGTTTATAAATACAGAACATCTATGTTACTCGTTCATCATACATTGGTTTATAAATACAGAACATCTATGTTACTCGTTCATCATACATTGGTTTATAAATGCAGAACACCTATATAACTCGTTCATCATACATTGGTTTATAAATTCAGAACATCTATGTTACTCGTTCATCATACATTGGTTTATAAATACTGAACATCTATGTAACTCGTTCCTCATACATTGGTTTATAAATACTGAACATCTTGTAACTCGTTCATCATACATTGGTTTATAAATGCAGAACATCTATACAACTCGTTCATCATACATTGATTTATAAATGCAGAACATCTATACAACTCGTTCATCATACATTGGTTTATAAATACAGAACATCTATGTAACTTGTTCATCATACATTGGTTTATAAATACTGAACATCTATACAACTCGTTCATCATACATTGATTTATAAATACTGAACATCTATATAACTCGTTCATCATACATTGGTTTATAAATACAGAACATCTTTGTAACTTGTTCATCATACATTGGTTTATAAATACTGAACATCTATGTAACTCGTTCATCATACATTGGTTTACAAATGCAGAACATCTATACAACTCGTTCATCATACATTGGTTTATAAATACAGAACATCTACATAACTCGTTCATCATACATTGGTTTATAAATACAGAACATCTATATAACTCGTTCATCATACATTGGTTTATAAATACAGAACATCTATACAACTCGTTCATCATACATTGGTTTATAAACGCAGAACATCTATGTAACTCGTTCATCATACACTGGTTTATAAATACAGAACATCTACATAACTCGTTCATCATACATTGGTATATAAACACTGAACATCTACATAACTCGTTCATCATACATTGGTTTACAAATGCAGAACATCTACATAACTCGTTCATCATACATTGGTTTATAAATACAGAACATCTATCCAACTCGTTCATCATACATTGGTTTATAAATACAGAACATCTACATAACTCGTTCATCATACATTGGTTTACAAATGCAGAACATCTACATAACTCGTTCATCATACATTGGTTTTTAATACAGAACATCTATACAACTCGTTCATCATACATTGATTTATAAATGCAGAACATCTATACAACTCGTTCATCATACATTGATTTATAAATACAGAACATCTATACAACTCGTTCATCATACACTGGTTTATAAATACAGAACATCTATGTAACTTGTTCATCATACATTGGTTTATAAATACTGAACTTCTATACAACTCGTTCATCATACATTGGTTTATAAATACAGAACATCTGTATAACTCGTTCATCATACATTGGTTTATAAATACAGAACATCTGTATAACTCGTTCATCATACATTGGTATATAAATGTAGAATATCTATATAACTCTTTCATCATACATTGGTTTATAAATACAGAACATCTATGTAACTTGTTCATCATACATTGGTTTACAAATACTGAACATCTATATAACTCGTTCCTCATACATTGGTTTACAAATGCAGAACATCTATACAACTCGTTCATCATACATTGGCTTATGAATACAGAACATCTGTATAACTCGTTCATCATACATTGGTATATAAATGTAGAACATCTATGTAACTCGTTCATCATACATTGGTTTATAAATACAGAACATCTGTATAACTCGTTCATCATACATTGGTATATAAATGTAGAATATCTATATAACTCTTTCATCATACATTGTTTTATAAATACAGAACATCTATGTAACTTGTTCATCATACATTGGTTTATAAATACTGAACATCTATATAACTCGTTCCTCATACATTCGTTTACAAATGCAGAACATCTATCCAACTCGTTCATCACACACTGGTTTATAAATACAGAACATCTATGTAACTCGTTCATCATACATTGGTTTATAAATACAGAACATCTACATAACTCGTTCATCATACATTGGTATATAAATGTAGAACATCTATGTAACTCGTTCATCATACATTGGTTTATAAATACAGAACATCTGTATAACTCGTTCATCATACATTGGTATATAAATGTAGAATATCTATATAACTCTTTCATCATACATTGTTTTATAAATACAGAACATCTATGTAACTTGTTCATCATACATTGGTTTATAAATACTGAACATCTATATAACTCGTTCCTCATACATTGGTTTACAAATGCAGAACATCTATACAACTCGTTCATCATACATTGGTTTATAAATACAGAACATCTATACAACTCGTTCATCATACATTAGTTTATAAATGCAGAACATCTATACAACTCGTTCATCATACATTGATTTATAAATGCAGAACATCTATACAACTCGTTCATCATACACTGGTTTATAAATACAGAACATCTATATAACTCGTTCATCATACATTGGTTTTTAAATGCAGAACATCTATACAACTCGTTCATCATACATTGATTTATAAATGCAGAACATCTATGTAACTCGTTCATCATACACTGGTTTATAAATACAGAACATCTATGTAACTCGTTCATCATACATTGGTTTATGAATACAGAACATCTACATAACTCGTTCATCTTACATTGGTTTATAAATACAGAACATCTACATAACTCGTTCATCATACATTGGTTTATAAATACAGAACATCTATGTAACTCGTTCATCATACATTGGTTTATAAATACTGAACATCTATGTAACTTTTTCATCATACATTGGTTTATAAATACTGAACATCTATACAACTCGTTCATCATACATTGATTTATAAATGCAGAACATCTATTCAACTCGTTCATCATACACTGGTTTATAAATACAGAACATCTATATAACTCGTTCATCATACATTGGTTTATAAATGCAGAACATCTATATAACTCGTTCCTCATACATTGGTTTATAAATACAGAACATCTATATAACTCGTTCATCTTACATTGGTTTATAAATGCAAAACATCTGTATAACTCGTTCATCATACATTGGTTTATAAATGCAGAACATCTATACAACTCGTTCATTTTACATTGGTTTATAAATACAGAACATCTATACAACTCGTTCATCATACATTGGTTTATAAATACAGAACATCTGTATACCTCGTTCATCATACATTGGTATATAAATGTAGAATATCTATATAAATCTTCCATCATACATTGGTTTATAAATACAGAACATCTATATAACTCGTTCCTCATACATTGGTTTACAAATGCAGAACATCTATATAACTCGTTCATCATACATTGGTTTATAAATGCAGAACATCTATATAACTCGTTCATCATACATTGGTTTATAAATGCAGAACATCTATATAACTCGTTCCTCATACATTGGTTTATAAATACAGAACATCTATATAACTCGTTCATCTTACATTGGTTTATAAATGCAAAACATCTGTATAACTCGTTCATCATACATTGGTTTATAAATGCAGAACATCTATACAACTCGTTCATCATACATTGGTTTATAAATACAGAACATCTGTATAACTCGTTCATCATACATTAGTATATAAATGTAGAACATCTATGTAACTCGTTCATCATACACTGGTTTATAAATGCAGAACATCTATATAACTCGTTCATCATACATTGGTTTATAAATGCAGAACATCTATATAACTCGTTCCTCATACATTGGTTTACAAATGCAGAACATCTATACAACTCGTTCATCATACATTGATTTATAAATGCAGAACATCTATACAACTCGTTCATCATACACTGGTTTATAAATACAGAACATCTATGTAACTCGTACATCATACATTGATTTATAAATACAGAACATCTATGACACTCGTTCATCATACATTGGTTTATAAATACAGAACATCTACATAACTCGTTCATCATACATTGGTTTATAAATACTGAACATCTATACAACTCGTTCATCATACATTGGTTTATAAATGCAGAACATCTATACAACTCGTTCATCACACACTGGTTTATAAATACAGAACATCTATGTAACTTGTTCATCATACATTATTTATAAATACAGAACATCTATGTAACTCGTTCATCATACATTGGTTTATAAATACTGAACATCTATACAACTCGTTCATCATACATTGGTTTATAAATACTGAACATCTATATAACTTGTTCATCATACATTGGTTTATAAATACTGAACATCTATGTATCTCGTTCATCATACATTGGTTTATAAATACTGAACATCTATATAACTCGTTCATCATACATTGGTTTATAAATACAGAACATCTATGTAACTCGTTCATCATACATTGGTTTATAAATACAGAACATCTATATAACTCGTTCATCATACATTGGTTTATAAATACTGAACATCTATATAACTCATTCATCATACATTGGTTTATAAATACAGAACATCTATACAACTCGTTCATCATACATTGGTTTACAAATGCAGAACATCTATGTAACTCGTTCATCATACATTGGTTTATAAATACTGAACATCTATATAACTCGTTCATCATACATTGGTTTATAAATACAGAACATCTACATAACTTGTTCATCATACATTGGTTTATAAATACTGAACATCAATACAACTCGTTCATCATACATTGGTTTATAAATGCAGAACATCTATACAACTCGTTCATCATACACTGGTTTATAAATACAGAACATCTATGTAACTTGTTCATCATACATTGGTTTATAAATACAGAACATCTATGTAACTTGTTCATCATACATTGGTTTATAAATACTGAACATCTATACAACTCGTTCATCATACATTGATTTATAAATGCAGAACATCTATACAACTCGTTCATCATACACTGGTTTATAAATACAGAACATCGATGTAACTTGTTCATCATACATTGGTTTATAAATACTGAACATCTATACAACTCGTTCATCATACATTGGTTTATAAATACAGAACATCTATGTAACTTGTTCATCATACATTGATTTATAAATACAGAACATCTATGTAACTCGTTCATCATACATTGGTTTATAAATACTGAACATCTATATAACTCGTTCATCATACATTGGTTTATAAATACAGAACATCTATGTAACTCGTTCATCATACATTGGTATATAAATACTGAACATCTATGTAACTCGTTCATCATACATTGGTTTATAAATACAGAACATCTATACAACTCGTTCATCATACATTGGTTTATAAATACTGAACATCTATATAACTCGTTCATCATACATTGGTTTACAAATGCAGAACATCTATGTAACTCGTTCATCATACATTGGTTTATAAATACTGAACATCTATATAACTCGTTCATCATACATTGGTATATAAATACTGAACATCTATACAACTCGTTCATCATACACTGGTTTATAAATACAGAACATCTATGTAACTCGTTCATCATACATTGGTATATAAATACAGAACATCTATGTAACTCGTTCATCATACATTGGTATATAAATACAGAACATCTATGTAAATCGTTCATCATACACTGATTTATAAATACAGAACATCTATATAACTCGTTCATCATACATTGGTTTATAAATACAGAACATCTATATAACTCGTTCATCATACATTGGTTTATAAATACAGAACATCTATGTAACTCGTTCATCATACATTGGTATATAAATACAGAACATCTATGTAAATCGTTCATCATACACTGGTTTATAAATACAGAACATCTATATAACTCGTTCATCATACACTGGTTTATAAATGCAGAACATCTATGTAACTTGTTCATCTTACATTGGTTTATAAATACAGAACATCTATGTAACTTGTTCATCATACATTGGTTTATAAATACTGAACATCTATACAACTCGTTCATCATACATTGATTTATAAATGCAGAACATCTATACAACTCGTTCATCATACACTGGTTTATAAATACAGAACATCTATGTAACTTGTTCATCATACATTGGTTTATAAATACTAAACATCTATATAACTCGTTCATCATACATTGGTTTATAAATACTGAACATCTATATAACTCGTTCCTGATACATTGGTTTACAAATGCAGAACATCTATACAACTCGTTCATCATACATTGATTTATAAATGCAGAACATCTATACAACTCTTTCATCATACACTGGTTTATAAATACAGAACATCTATGTAACTTGTTAATCATACATTGGTTTATAAATACTGAACATCTATACAACTCGTTCATCATACATTGATTTATAAATACAGAACATCTATGTAACTCGTTCATCATACATTGGTTTATAAATACAGAACATCTACATAACTCGTTCATCATACATTGGTTTATAAATACTGAACATCTATACAACTCGTTCATCATACATTGGTATATAAATACAGAACATCTATGTAACTCGTTCATCATACATTGGTATATAAATACAGAACATCTATGTAACTCGTTCATCATACACTGGTTTATAAATACAGAACATCTATGTAACTTGTTCATCATACATTGGTTTATAAATACAGAACATCTATGTAACTTGTTCATCACACACTGGTTTATAAATGCAGAACATCTATACAACTCGTTCATCATACACTGGTTTATAAATACAGAACATCTATGTAACTTGTTCATCATACATTGGTTTATAAATACTGAACATCTATACAACTCGTTCATCATACATTGGTTTATAAATACAGAACATCTATTTAACTTGTTCATCATACATTGATTTATAAATACAGAACATCTATGTAACTCGTTCATCATACATTGGTTTATAAATACTGAACATCTATATAACTCGTTCATCATACATTGGTTTATAAATACAGAACATCTATGTAACTCGTTCATCATACATTGGTATATAAATACTGAACATCTATGTAAATCGTTCATCATACATTGGTTTATAAATACTGAACATCTATATAACTCGTTCATCATACATTGGTATATAAAGACTGAACATCTATACAACTCGTTCATCATACACTGGTTTATAAATACAGAACATCTATGTAACTCGTTCATCATACATTGGTATATAAATACAGAACATCTATGTAACTCGTTCATCATACATTGATTAATAAATACAGAACATCTATGTAACTCGTTCATCATACATTGGTTTATAAATGCAGAACATCTATATTACTTGTTCATCATACATTGGTTTATAAATGTAGAATATCTATATAACTTGTTCATCATACATTGGTTTATAAATACAGAACATCTATATAACTCGTTCATCATACATTGGTTTATAAATACAGAACATCTATGTAACTCGTTCATCATACATTGGTTTACAAATGCAGAACATCTATGTAACTCGTTCATCATACATTGGTTTATAAATACTGAACATCTATATAACTCGTTCATCATACATTGGTATATAAATACAGAACATCTATGTAACTCGTTCATCATACATTGATTTATAAATACTGAACATCTATATAACTCGTTCATCATACATTTGTTTATAAATACTGAACATCTATATAACTCGTTCATCATACATTGGTTTACAAATGCAGAACATCTATGTAACTCGTTCATCATACATTGGTTTATAAATACTGAACATCTATATAACTCGTTCATCATACATTGGTATATAAATACTGAACATCTATACAACTCGTTCATCATACACTGGTTTATAAATACAGAACATCTATGTAACTCGTTCATCATAAATTGGTATATAAATACAGAACATCTATGTAACTCGTTCATCATACATTGGTATATAAATACAGAACATATATGTAACTCGTTCATCATACATTGATTTATAAATACAGAACATCTATGTAACTCGTCCATCATACATTGGTTTATAAATGCAGAACATCTATATTACTTGTTCATCATACATTGGTTTATAAATGTAGAATATCTATATAACTTGTTCATCATACATTGGTTTATAAATACAGAACATCTATATAACTCGTTCATCATACATTGGTTTATAAATACAGAACATCTATGTAACTCGTTCATCATACATTGGTTTACAAATGCAGAACATCTATGTAACTCGTTCATCATACATTGGTTTATAAATACTGAACATCTATATAACTCGTTCATCATACATTGGTATATAAATACAGAACATCTAAGTAACTTGTTCATCATACATTGATTTATAAATACTGAACATCTATATAACTCGTTCATCATACATTTGTTTATAAATACTGAACATCTATATAACTCGTTCATCATACATTGGTTTACAAATGCAGAACATCTATGTAACTCGTTCATCATACATTGGTTTATAAATACTGAACATCTATATAACTCGTTCATCATACATTGGTATATAAATACTGAACATCTATACAACTCGTTCATCATACACTGGTTTATAAATACAGAACATCTATGTAACTCGTTCATCATACATTGGTATATAAATACAGAACATCTATGTAACTCGTTCATCATACATTGGTATATAAATACAGAACATATATGTAACTCGTTCATCATACATTGATTTATAAATACAGAACATCTATGTAACTCGTCCATCATACATTGGTTTATAAATGCAGAACATCTATATTACTTGTTCATCATACATTGGTTTATAAATGTAGAATATCTATATAACTTGTTCATCATACATTGGTTTATAAATACAGAACATCTATATAACTCGTTCATCATACATTGGTTTATAAATGCAGAACATCTATGTAACTCGTTCATCATACGTTGGTTTACAAATGCAGAACATCTATATAACTCGTTCATCATACATTGGTATATAAATGCAAAAGATCTATATAACTCGTTCATCACACATAGGTTTATAAATACAGAACATCTATGTAACTCGTTCATCATACATTGGTTTATAAATGCAGAACATCTATATAACTCGTTCATCATACATTGGTTTATAAATGCAAAAGATCTATATAACTCGTTCATCATACATAGGTTTATAAATACAGAACATCTATGTAACTCGTTCATCATACATTGGTTTATAAATGTTGAACATCTATATAACTTGTTCATCATACATTGGTTTATAAATGCAGAACATCTATGTAACTCGTTCATCATACATTGATTTATAAATACAGAACATCTATGTAACTCGTTCATCATACATTGGTTTATAAATGTAGAATATCTATATAACTTGTTCATCATACATTGGTTTATAAATACAGAACATCTATATAACTCGTTCATCATACATTGGTTTATAAATACAGAACATCTATGTAACTCGTTCATCATACGTTGGTTAACAAATGCAGAACATCTATATAACTCGTTCATCATACATTGGTTTATAAATGCAAAACATCTATATAACTCGTTCATCATACATTGCTTTATAAATACAGAACATCTATGTAACTCGTTCATCATACGTTGGTTTACAAATGCAGAACATCTATATAACTCGTTCATCATACATTGGTTTATAAATGCAAAACATCTATATAACTCGTTCATCATACATTGGTTTATAAATACAGAACATCTATGTAACTCGTTCATCATACATTGGTTTATAAATACTGAACATCTATGTAACTCGTTCATCATACGTTGGTTTACAAATGCAGAACATCTATATAACTCGTTCATCATACATTGGTTTATAAATACAGAACATCTATGTAACTCGTTCATCATACATTGGTATATAAATACAGAACATCTATGTAACTCGTTCATCTTACATTGATTTATAAATACTGAACATCTATATAACTCGTTCATCATACATTGGTTTATAAATACTGAACATCTATATAACTCGTTCATCATACATTTGTTTATAAATACTGAACATCTATATAACTCGTTCATCATACATTGGTTTACAAATGCAGAACATCTATGTAACTCGTTCATCATACATTGGTTTATCAATGTTGAACATCTATATAACGTGTTCATCATACATTGGTTTATAAATACAGAACATCTATGTAACTCGTTCATCATACATTGATTTATAAATGCAGAACATCTATATTACTTGTTCATCATACATTGGTTTATAAATGTAGAATATCTATATAACTTGTTCATCATACATTGGTTTATAAATACAGAACATCTATATAACTCGTTCATCATACATTGGTTTATAAATACAGAACATCTATGTAACTCGTTCATCATACGTTGGTTTACAAATGCAGAACATCTATATAACTCGTTCATCATACATTGGTTTATGAATGCAAAAGATCTATATAACTCGTTCATCATACATAGGTTTATAAATACAGAACATCTATGTAACTCGTTCATCATACATTGGTTTATAAATGTAGAATATCTTTATAACTCGTTCATCATACATTGGTTTATAAATACAGAACATCTATGTAACTCGTTCATCATACATTGGTTTATAAATACAGAACATCTATGTAACTCGTTCATCATACATTGGTTTATAAATGTTGAACATCTATATAACTTGTTCATCATACATTGGTTTATAAATGCAGAACATCTATGTAACTCGTTCATCATACATTGGTTTATAAATACAGAACATCTATGTAACTCGTTCATCATACATTGGTTGATAAATGTAGAACATCTATATAACTTGTTCACCATACATTGGTTTATAAATGCAGAACATCTATGTAACTCGTTCATCATACATTGGTTTATAAATACAGAACATCTATATAACTTGTTCATCATACATTGGTTTATAAATGCAAAACATCTATGTAACTCGTTCATCATACATTAGTTTATAAATACAGAACATCTATATAACTCGTTCATCATACATTGGTTTATAAATGCAAAACATCTATATAACTCGTTCATCATACATTGGTATATAAATACAGAACATCTATATAACTCGTTCATCATACATTGGTTTATAAATACAGAACATCTATGTAACTCGTTCATCATACATTGGTTTATAAATACAGAACATCTATGTAACTCGTTCATCATACATTGGTTTATAAATACAGAACATCTATATAACTCGTTCATCATACATTGGTTTATAAATACAGAACATCTATGTAACTTGTTCATCATACATTGGTTTATAAATACAGAACATCTATGTAACTCGTTCATCATACATTGGTTTATAAATGCAGAACATCTATGTAACTCGTTCATCATACATTGGTTTATAAATGCAGAACATCTATGTAACTCGTTCATCATACAATGGTTTATAAATGCAGAACATCTATGTAACTCGTTCATCTTACATTGGTTTATAAATACAGAACATATATATAACTTGTTCATCATACATTGGTTTATAAATGCAGAACATCTATATAACTCGTTCATCTTACATTGGTTTATAAATACAGAACATATATATAACTCGTTCATCATACATTGGTTTATAAATCAGAACATCTATATAACTCGTTCATCATACATTTGTATATAAATACAGAACATCTATATAACTCGTTCATCATACATTGGTTTATAAATACAGAACATCTATGTAACTCGTTCATCATACATTGGTTTATAAATACAGAACATCTATATAACTCGTTCATCATACATTGGTTTATAAATACAGAACATCTATATAACTCGTTCATCATACATTGGTTTATAAATGTAGAATATCTATATAACTCGTTCATCATACATTGGTTTATAAATGTAGAATATCTATATAACTCGTTCATCATACATTGGTTTATACATACAGAACATCTATGTAACTCGTTCATCATACATTGGTTTATAAATACAGAACATCTATATAACTCGTTCATCATACATTGGTTTATAAATGTAGAACATCTATGTAACTCGTTCATCATACATTGGTTTATAAATACAGAACATATATATAACTCGTTCATCATACATTGGTTTATAAATCAGAACATCTATATAACTCGTTCATCATACATTTGTATATAAATACAGAACATCTATATAACTCGTTCATCATACATTGGTTTATAAATACAGAACATCTATATAACTTGTTCATCATACATTGGTTTATAAATGCAAAACATCTATGTAACTCGTTCATCATACATTGGTTTATAAATACAGAACATCTATATAACTCGTTCATCATACATTGGTTTATAAATGCAAAACATCTATATAACTCGTTCATCATACATTGGTATATAAATACAGAACATCTATATAACTCGTTCATCATACATTGGTTTATAAATACAGAACATCTATGTAACTCGTTCATCATACATTGGTTTATAAATACAGAACATCTATGTAACTCGTTCATCATACATTGGTTTATAAATACAGAACATCTATATAACTCGTTCATCATACATTGGTTTATAAATACAGAACATCTATGTAACTTGTTCATCATACATTGGTTTATAAATACAGAACATCTATGTAACTCGTTCATCATACATTGGTTTATAAATGCAGAACATCTATGTAACTCGTTCATCATACATTGGTTTATAAATGCAGAACATCTATGTAACTCGTTCATCATACAATGGTTTATAAATACAGAACATCTATGTAACTCGTTCATCATACATTGGTTTATAAATACAGAACATATATATAACTTGTTCATCATACATTGGTTTATAAATGCAGAACATCTATATAACTCGTTCATCTTACATTGGTTTATAAATACAGAACATATATATAACTCGTTCATCATACATTGGTTTATAAATCAGAACATCTATATAACTCGTTCATCATACATTTGTATATAAATACAGAACATCTATATAACTCGTTCATCATACATTGGTTTATAAATACAGAACATCTATGTAACTCGTTCATCATACATTGGTTTATAAATACAGAACATCTATATAACTCGTTCATCATACATTGGTTTATAAATACAGAACATCTATATAACTCGTTCATCATACATTGGTTTATAAATGTAGAATATCTATATAACTCGTTCATCATACATTGGTTTATAAATGTAGAATATCTATATAACTCGTTCATCATACATTGGTTTATACATACAGAACATCTATGTAACTCGTTCATCATACATTGGTTTATAAATACAGAACATCTATATAACTCGTTCATCATACATTGGTTTATAAATGTAGAACATCTATATAACTCATTCATCATACATTGGTTTATACATACAGAACATCTATGTGACTCGTTCATCATACATTGGTTTATAAATACAGAACATCTATGTAACTCGTTCATCATACATTGGTTTATTAATACAGAACATCTATATAACTCGTTCATCATACATTGGTTTATAAATACAGAACATCTATATGACTCGTTCATCATACATTGGTTTATAAATACAGAACATCTATGTAACTCGTTCATCATACATTGGTTTATAAATACAGAACATCTATATAACTCGTTCATCATACATTGGTTTATAAATACAGAACATCTATGTAACTCGTTCATCATACATTGGTTTATAAATACAGAACATCTATATAACTCGTTCATCATATATTGGTTTATAAATACAGAACATCTATATAACTCGTTCATCATACATTGGTTTATAAATACAGAACATCTATGTCACTCGTTCATCTTACATTAGTTTATAAATACAGAACATCTATGAAACTCGTTCATCATACATTGGTTTATAAATGTAGAATATCTATATAACTTGTTCATCATACATTGGTTTATAAATACAGAACATCTATGTAACTTGTTCATCATACATTGGTTTACAAATACTGAACATCTATATAACTCGTTCCTCATACATTGGTTTACAAATGCAGAACATCTATACAACTCGTTCATCATACATTGGTTTATTAATACAGAACATCTGTATAACTCGTTCATCATACATTGGTATATAAATGTAGAACATCTATGTAACTCGTTCATCATACATTGGTTTATAAATACAGAACATCTGTATAACTCGTTCATCATACATTGGTATATAAATGTAGAATATCTATATAACTCTTTCATCATACATTGTTTTATAAATACAGAACATCTATGTAACTTGTTCATCATACATTGGTTTACAAATACTGAACATCTATATAACTCGTTCCTCATACATTGGTTTACAAATGCAGAACATCTATACAACTCGTTCATCATACATTGGTTTATGAATACAGAACATCTGTATAACTCGTTCATCATACATTGGTATATAAATGTAGAACATCTATGTAACTCGTTCATCATACATTGGTTTATAAATACAGAACATCTGTATAACTCGTTCATCATACATTGGTATATAAATGTAGAATATCTATATAACTCTTTCATCATACATTGTTTTATAAATACAGAACATCTATGTAACTTGTTCATCATACATTGGTTTACAAATACTGAACATCTATATAACTCGTTCCTCATACATTGGTTTACAAATGCAGAACATCTATACAACTCGTTCATCATACATTGGTTTATAAATACAGAACATCTATACAACTCGTTCATCATACATTAGTTTATGAATGCAGAACATCTATACAACTCGTTCATCATACATTGATTTATAAATGCAGAACATCTATACAACTCGTTCATCATACACTGGTTTATAAATACAGAACATCTATATAACTCGTTCATCATACATTGGTTTATAAATGCAGAACATCTATACAACTCGTTCATCATACATTGATTTATAAATGCAGAACATCTATGTAACTCGTTCATCATACACTGGTTTATAAATACAGAACATCTATGTAACTCGTTCATCATACATTGATTTATGAATGCAGAACATCTACATAACTCGTTCATCATACATTGGTTTATAAATACAGAACATCTATGTAACTCGTTCATCATACATTGGTTTATAAATACTGAACATCTATGTAACTTTTTCATCATACATTGGTTTATAAATACTGAACATCTATACAACTCGTTCATCATACATTGATTTATAAATGCAGAACATCTATACAACTCGTTCATCATACACTGGTTTATAAATACAGAACATCTATATAACTCGTTCATCATACATTGGTTTATAAATGCAGAACATCTATATAACTCGTTCCTCATACATTGGTTTATAAATACAGAACATCTATATAACTCGTTCATCTTACATTGGTTTATAAATGCAAAACATCTGTATAACTCGTTCATCATACATTGGTTTATAAATGCAGAACATCTATACAACTCGTTCATTTTACATTGGTTTATAAATACAGAACATCTATACAACTCGTTCATCATACATTGGTTTATAAATACAGAACATCTGTATAACTCGTTCATCATACATTGGTATATAAATGTAGAATATCTATATAAATCTTCCATCATACATTGGTTTATAAATACAGAACATCTATATAACTCGTTCCTCATACATTGGTTTACAAATGCAGAACATCTATATAACTCGTTCATCATACATTGGTTTATAAATGCAGAACATCTATATAACTCGTTCATCATACATTGGTTTATAAATGCAGAACATCTATATAACTCGTTCCTCATACATTGGTTTATAAATACAGAACATCTATATAACTCGTTCATCTTACATTGGTTTATAAATGCAAAACATCTGTATAACTCGTTCATCATACATTGGTTTATAAATGCAGAACATCTATACAACTCGTTCATCATACATTGGTTTATAAATACAGAACATCTGTATAACTCGTTCATCATACATTAGTATATAAATGTAGAACATCTATGTAACTCGTTCATCATACACTGGTTTATAAATGCAGAACATCTATATAACTCGTTCATCATACATTGGTTTATAAATGCAGAACATCTATATAACTCGTTCCTCATACATTGGTTTACAAATGCAGAACATCTATACAACTCGTTCATCATACATTGATTTATAAATGCAGAACATCTATACAACTCGTTCATCATACACTGGTTTATAAATACAGAACATCTATGTAACTCGTACATCATACATTGATTTATAAATACAGAACATCTATGACACTCGTTCATCATACATTGGTTTATAAATACAGAACATCTACATAACTCGTTCATCATACATTGGTTTATAAATACTGAACATCTATACAACTCGTTCATCATACATTGGTTTATAAATGCAGAACATCTATACAACTCGTTCATCACACACTGGTTTATTATACAGAACATCTATGTAACTTGTTCATCATACATTGGTTTATAAATACAGAACATCTATGTAACTCGTTCATCATACATTGGTTTATAAATACTGAACATCTATACAACTCGTTCATCATACATTGGTTTATAAATACTGAACATCTATATAACTTGTTCATCATACATTGGTTTATAAATACTGAACATCTATGTATCTCGTTCATCATACATTGGTTTATAAATACTGAACATCTATATAACTCGTTCATCATACATTGGTTTATAAATACAGAACATCTATGTAACTCGTTCATCATACATTGGTTATAAATACAGAACATCTATATAACTCGTTCATCATACATTGGTTTATAAATACTGAACATCTATATAACTCATTCATCATACATTGGTTTATAAATACAGAACATCTATACAACTCGTTCATCATACATTGGTTTACAAATGCAGAACATCTATGTAACTCGTTCATCATACATTGGTTTATAAATACTGAACATCTATATAACTCGTTCATCATACATTGGTTTATAAATACAGAACATCTACATAACTTGTTCATCATACATTGGTTTATAAATACTGAACATCAATACAACTCGTTCATCATACATTGGTTTATAAATGCAGAACATCTATACAACTCGTTCATCATACACTGGTTTATAAATACAGAACATCTATGTAACTTGTTCATCATACATTGGTTTATAAATACAGAACATCTATGTAACTTGTTCATCATACATTGGTTTATAAATACTGAACATCTATACAACTCGTTCATCATACATTGATTTATAAATGCAGAACATCTATACAACTCGTTCATCATACATTGGTTTATAAATGCAGAACATATATACAACTCGTTCATCATACATTGGTTTATAAATACAGAACATCTATGTAACTTGTTCATCATACATTGATTTATAAATACAGAACATCTATGTAACTCGTTCATCATACATTGGTTTATAAATACTGAACATCTATATAACTCGTTCATCATACATTGGTTTATAAATACAGAACATCTATGTAACTCGTTCATCATACATTGGTATATAAATACTGAACATCTATGTAACTCGTTCATCATACATTGGTTTATAAATACAGAACATCTATACAACTCGTTCATCATACATTGGTTTATAAATACTGAACATCTATATAACTCGTTCATCATACATTGGTTTACAAATGCAGAACATCTATGTAACTCGTTCATCATACATTGGTTTATAAATACTGAACATCTATATAACTCGTTCATCATACATTGGTATATAAATACTGAACATCTATACAACTCGTTCATCATACACTGGTTTATAAATACAGAACATCTATGTAACTCGTTCATCATACATTGGTATATAAATACAGAACATCTATGTAACTCGTTCATCATACATTGGTATATAAATACAGAACATCTATGTAACTCGTTCATCATACACTGGTTTATAAATACAGAACATCTATGTAACTTGTTCATCATACATTGGTTTAAAAATACTGAACATCTATACAACTCGTTCATAATACATTGGTTTATAAATACTGAACATCTATGTAACTCGTTCATCATACATTGGTTTATAAATGCAGAACATCTATGTAACTTGTTCATCATACATTGGTTTACAAATGCAGAACATCTATGTAACTTGTTCATCATACATTGGTTTATAAATACTGAACATCTATACAACTCGTTCATCATACATTGATTTATAAATGCAGAACATCTATACAACTCGTTCATCATACACTGGTTTATAAATACAGAACATCTATGTAACTTGTTCATCATACATTGGTTTATAAATACTAAACATCTATATAACTCGTTCATCATACATTGGTTTATAAATACTGAACATCTATATAACTCGTTCCTGATACATTGGTTTACAAATGCAGAACATCTATACAACTCGTTCATCATACATTGATTTATAAATGCAGAACATCTATACAACTCTTTCATCATACACTGGTTTATAAATACAGAACATCTATGTAACTTGTTCATCATACATTGGTTTATAAATACTGAACATCTATACAACTCGTTCATCATACATTGATTTATAAATACAGAACATCTATGTAACTCGTTCATCATACATTGGTTTATAAATACAGAACATCTACATAACTCGTTCATCATACATTGGTTTATAAATACTGAACATCTATACAACTCGTTCATCATACATTGGTATATAAATACAGAACATCTATGTAACTCGTTCATCATACATTGGTATATAAATACAGAACATCTATGTAACTCGTTCATCATACACTGGTTTATAAATACAGAACATCTATGTAACTTGTTCATCATACATTGGTTTATAAATACAGAACATCTATGTAACTTGTTCATCACACACTGGTTTATAAATGCAGAACATCTATACAACTCGTTCATCATACACTGGTTTATAAATACAGAACATCTATGTAACTTGTTCATCATACATTGGTTTATAAATACTGAACATCTATACAACTCGTTCATCATACATTGGTTTATAAATACAGAACATCTATGTAACTTGTTCATCATACATTGATTTATAAATACAGAACATCTATGTAACTCGTTCATCATACATTGGTTTATAAATACTGAACATCTATATAACTCGTTCATCATACATTGGTTTATAAATACAGAACATCTATGTAACTCGTTCATCATACATTGGTATATAAATACTGAACATCTATGTAAATCGTTCATCATACATTGGTTTATAAATACAGAACATCTATACAACTCGTTCATCATACATTGGTTTATAAATACTGAACATCTATATAACTCGTTCATCATACATTGGTTTACAAATGCAGAACATCTATGTAACTCGTTCATCATACAGTGGTTTATAAATACTGAACATCTATATAACTCGTTCATCATACATTGGTTTATAAATACAGAACATCTATGTAACTCGTTCATCATACATTGATTTATAAATACTGAACATCTATATAACTCGTTCATCATACATTGGTTTATAAATACTGAACATCTATATAACTCGTTCATCATACATTGGTATATAAAGACTGAACATCTATACAACTCGTTCATCATACACTGGTTTATAAATACAGAACATCTATGTAACTCGTTCATCATACATTGGTATATAAATACAGAACATCTATGTAACTCGTACATCATACATTGATTAATAAATACAGAACATCTATGTAACTCGTTCATCATACATTGGTTTATAAATGCAGAACATCTATATTACTTGTTCATCATACATTGGTTTATAAATGTAGAATATCTATATAACTTGTTCATCATACATTGGTTTATAAATACAGAACATCTATGTAACTCGTTCATCATACATTGGTTTACAAATGCAGAACATCTATGTAACTCGTTCATCATACATTGGTTTATAAATACTGAACATCTATATAACTCGTTCATCATACATTGGTATATAAATACAGAACATCTATGTAACTCGTTCATCATACATTGATTTATAAATACTGAACATCTATATAACTCGTTCATCATACATTTGTTTATAAATACAGAACATCTATGTAACTCGTTCATCATACATTGGTTTACAAATGCAGAACATCTATGTAACTCGTTCATCATACATTGGTTTATAAATACTGAACATCTATATAACTCGTTCATCATACATTGGTATATAAATACAGAACATCTATGTAACTCGTTCATCATACATTGATTTATAAATACTGAACATCTATATAACTCGTTCATCATACATTTGTTTATAAATACTGAACATCTACTAGTATATAACTCGTTCATCATACATTGGTTTACAAATGCAGAACATCTATGTAACTCGTTCATCATACATTGGTTTATAAATACTGAACATCTATATAACTCGTTCATCATACATTGGTATATAAATACTGAACATCTATACAACTCGTTCATCATACACTGGTTTATAAATACAGAACATCTATGTAACTCGTTCATCATACATTGGTATATAAATACAGAACATCTATGTAACTCGTTCATCATACATTGGTATATAAATACAGAACATATATGTAACTCGTTCATCATACATTGATTTATAAATACAGAACATCTATGTAACTCGTCCATCATACATTGGTTTATAAATGCAGAACATCTATATTACTTGTTCATCATACATTGGTTTATAAATGTAGAATATCTATATAACTTGTTCATCATACATTGGTTTATAAATACAGAACATCTATATAACTCGTTCATCATACATTGGTTTATAAATGCAGAACATCTATGTAACTCGTTCATCATACGTTGGTTTACAAATGCAGAACATCTATATAACTCGTTCATCATACATTGGTTTATAAATGCAAAAGATCTATATAACTCGTTCATCATACATAGGTTTATAAATACAGAACATCTATGTAACTCGTTCATCATACATTGGTTTATAAATACTGAACATCTATATAACTCGTTCATCATACATTGGTATATAAATACTGAACATCTATACAACTCGTTCATCATACACTGGTTTATAAATACAGAACATCTATGTAACTCGTTCATCATACATTGGTATATAAATACAGAACATCTATGTAACTCGTTCATCATACATTGGTATATAAATACAGAACATATATGTAACTCGTTCATCATACATTGATTTATAAATAGAGAACATCTATGTAACTCGTCCATCATACATTGGTTTATAAATGCAGAACATCTATATTACTTGTTCATCATACATTGGTTTATAAATGTTGAACATCTATATAACTTGTTCATCATACATTGGTTTATAAATGCAGAACATCTATGTAACTCGTTCATCATACATTGATTTATAAATACAGAACATCTATGTAACTCGTTCATCATACATTGGTTTATAAATGTAGAATATCTATATAACTTGTTCATCATACATTGGTTTATAAATACAGAACATCTATATAACTCGTTCATCATACATTGGTTTATAAATACAGAACATCTATGTAACTCGTTCATCATACGTTGGTTTACAAATGCAGAACATCTATATAACTCGTTCATCATACATTGGTTTATAAATGCAAAACATCTATATAACTCGTTCATCATACATTGGTTTATAAATACAGAACATCTATGTAACTCGTTCATCATACGTTGGTTTACAAATGCAGAACATCTATATAACTCGTTCATCATACATTGGTTTATAAATGCAAAACATCTATATAACTCGTTCATCATACATTGGTTTATAAATACAGAACATCTATGTAACTCGTTCATCATACATTGGTTTATAAATACAGAACATCTATATAACTCGTTCATCATACATTGGTTTATAAATACAGAACATCTATGTAACTCGTTCATCATACGTTGGTTTACAAATGCAGAACATCTATATAACTCGTTCATCATACATTGGTTTATAAATACAGAACATCTATGTAACTCGTTCATCATACATTGGTATATAAATACAGAACATCTATGTAACTCGTTCATCATACATTGATTTATAAATACTGAACATCTATATAACTCGTTCATCATACATTGGTTTATAAATACTGAACATCTATATAACTCGTTCATCATACATTTGTTTATAAATACTGAACATCTATATAACTCGTTCATCATACATTGGTTTACAAATGCAGAACATCTATGTAACTCGTTCATCATACATTGGTTTATCAATGTTGAACATCTATATAACTTGTTCATCATACATTGGTTTATAAATACAGAACATCTATGTAACTCGTTCATCATACATTGATTTATAAATGCAGAACATCTATATTACTTGTTCATCATACATTGGTTTATAAATGTAGAATATCTATATAACTTGTTCATCATACATTGGTTTATAAATACAGAACATCTATATAACTCGTTCATCATACATTGGTTTATAAATACAGAACATCTATGTAACTCGTTCATCATACGTTGGTTTACAAATGCAGAACATCTATATAACTCGTTCATCATACATTGGTTTATGAATGCAAAAGATCTATATAACTCGTGCATCATACATAGGTTTATAAATACAGAACATCTATGTAACTCGTTCATCATACATTGGTTTATAAATGTAGAATATCTTTATAACTCGTTCATCATACATTGGTTTATAAATACAGAACATCTATGTAACTCGTTCATCATACATTGGTTTATAAATACAGAACATCTATGTAACTCGTTCATCATACATTGGTTTATAAATGTTGAACATCTATATAACTTGTTCATCATACATTGGTTTATAAATGCAGAACATCTATGTAACTCGTTCATCATACATTGGTTTATAAATACAGAACATCTATGTAACTCGTTCATCATACATTGGTTTATAAATGTAGAACATCTATATAACTTGTTCACCATACATTGGTTTATAAATGCAGAACATCTATGTAACTCGTTCATCATACATTGGTTTATAAATACAGAACATCTATATAACTTGTTCATCATACATTGGTTTATAAATGCAAAACATCTATGTAACTCGTTCATCATACATTGGTTTATAAATACAGAACATCTATATAACTCGTTCATCATACATTGGTTTATAAATGCAAAACATCTATATAACTCGTTCATCATACATTGGTTTATAAATACAGAACATCTATATAACTCGTTCATCATACATTGGTTTATAAATACAGAACATCTATGTAACTCGTTCATCATACATTGGTTTATAAATACAGAACATCTATGTAACTCGTTCATCATACATTGGTTTATAAATACAGAACATCTATATAACTCGTTCATCATACATTGGTTTATAAATACAGAACATCTATGTAACTTGTTCATCATACATTGGTTTATAAATACAGAACATCTATGTAACTCGTTCATCATACATTGGTTTATAAATGCAGAACATCTATGTAACTCGTTCATCATACATTGGTTTATAAATGCAGAACATCTATGTAACTCGTTCATCATACAATGGTTTATAAATGCAGAACATCTATGTAACTCGTTCATCTTACATTGGTTTATAAATACAGAACATATATATAACTTGTTCATCATACATTGGTTTATAAATGCAGAACATCTATATAACTCGTTCATCTTACATTGGTTTATAAATACAGAACATATATATAACTCGTTCATCATACATTGGTTTATAAATCAGAACATCTATATAACTCGTTCATCATACATTTGTATATAAATACAGAACATCTATATAACTCGTTCATCATACATTGGTTTATAAATACAGAACATCTATGTAACTCGTTCATCATACATTGGTTTATAAATACAGAACATCTATATAACTCGTTCATCATACATTGGTTTATAAATACAGAACATCTATATAACTCGTTCATCATACATTGGTTTATAAATGTAGAATATCTATATAACTCGTTCATCATACATTGGTTTATAAACGTAGAATATCTATATAACTCGTTCATCATACATTGGTTTATACATACAGAACATCTATGTAACTCGTTCATCATACATTGGTTTATAAATACAGAACATCTATATAACTCGTTCATCATACATTGGTTTATAAATGTAGAACATCTATATAACTCATTCATCATACATTGGTTTATACATACAGAACATCTATGTGACTCGTTCATCATACATTGGTTTATAAATACAGAACATCTATGTAACTCGTTCATCATACATTGGTTTATTAATACAGAACATCTATATAACTCGTTCATCATACATTGGTTTATAAATACAGAACATCTATATGACTCGTTCATCATACATTGGTTTATAAATACAGAACATCTATGTAACTCGTTCATCATACATTGGTTTATAAATACAGAACATCTATATAACTCGTTCATCATACATTGGTTTATAAATACAGAACATCTATGTAACTCGTTCATCATACATTGGTTTATAAATACAGAACATCTATATAACTCGTTCATCATATATTGGTTTATAAATACAGAACATCTATATAACTCGTTCATCATACATTGGTTTATAAATACAGAACATCTATGTCACTCGTTCATCTTACATTAGTTTATAAATACAGAACATCTATGAAACTCGTTCATCATACATTGGTTTATAAATGTAGAATATCTATATAACTTGTTCATCATACATTGGTTTATAAATACAGAACATCTATATAACTCGTTCATCATACATTGGTTTATAAATGTAGAACATCTATGTAACTCGTTCATCATACATTGGTTTATAAATACAGAACATCTATATAACTCGTTCATCATACATTGGTTTATAAATACAGAACATCTATATGACTCGTTCATCATACATTGGTTTATAAATACAGAACATCTATGTAACTCGTTCATCATATATTGGTTTATAAATACAGAACATCTATATAACTCGTTCATCATACATTGGTTTATAAATACAGAACATCTATATAACTCGTTCATCATACATTGGTTTATAAATACAGAACATCTATGTAACTCGTTCATCATACATTGGTTTATAAATACAGAACCTCTATGTAACTCGTTCATCTTACATTGGTTTATAAATACAGAACATCTATGAAACTCGTTCATCATACATCTGTTTATAAATGTAGAATATCTATATAACTTGTTCATCATACATTGGTTTATAAATACAGAACATCTATATAACTCGTTCATCATACATTAGTTTATAAATGTAGAATATCTATATAACTTGTTCATCATACATTGGTTTATAAATGCAGAACATCTATGTAACTCGTTCATCATACATTGGTTTATAAATGTAGAATATCTATATAACTGGTTCATCATACATTGGTTTATAAATACAGAACATCTATGTAACTCGTTCATCATACATTGGTTTATAAATGCAGAACATCTATGTAACTCGTTCATCATACATTGGTTTATAAATACAGAACATCTGTATAACTCGTTCATCATACATTGGTTTATAAATACAGAACATCTATGTAACTCGTTCATCATACATTGGTTTATAAATGCAGAACATCTATGTAACTCGTTCATCATACATTGGTTTATAAATACAGAACATCTGTATAACTCGTTCATCATACATTGGTATATAAATGTAGAATATCTATATAACTTGTTCATCATACATTGGTTTATAAATACAGAACATCTATGTAACCCGTTCATCATACATTGGTTTATAAATACAGAACATCTGTATAACTCGTTCATCATACATTGGTATATACATGTAGAATATCTATATAACTTGTTCATCATACATTGGTTTATAAATACAGAACATCTATACAACTCGTTCATCATACATTGGTTTATAAATACAGAACATCTATGTAACTCGTTCATCATACATTGGTATATAAATACAGAACATCTATGTAACCCGTTCATCATACATTGGTTTATAAATACAGAACATCTGTATAACTCGTTCATCATACATTGGTATATACATGTAGAATATCTATATAACTTGTTCATCATACATTGGTTTATAAATGCAGAACATCTATATAACTCGTTCATCATACATTGGTTTATAAATGCAGAACATCTATATAACTCGTTAATCATACATTGGTTTATAAATACAGAACATCTATGTAACTCGTTCATCATACATCGGTTTATAAATATAGAACATATATATAACTCGTTCATCATACATTGGTTTATAAATACAGAACATCTATATAACTCGTTCATCATACATTGGTTTATAAATACAGAACATCTATGTAACTCGTTCATCATACATTGGTTTATAAATACAGAACATCTTTATAACTTGTTCATCATACATTGGTTTATAAATACAGAACATCTATATAACCCGTCCATCATACATTAGTTTATAAATACAGAACATCTATATAACCCGTCCATCATACATTGGTTTATAAATACAGAACATCTATGTAACTCGTTCATCATACACTGGTTTATAAATACAGAACATATATATAACTCGTTCATTATACATTGGTTTATAAACGCAGAACATCTATGTAACTCGTTCATCATACATTGGTTTGTAAATACAGAACATCTATGTAACTCGTTCATCATACACTGGTTTATAAATACAGAACATCTATATAACTCGTTCATCATACATTGGTTTATAAATACAGAACATCTATATAACTCGTTCATCATACATTGGTTTATAAATACAGAACATCTATATAACTCGTTCATCATACATTGGTTTATAAATACAGAACATCTATATAACTCGTTCATCATACATTGGTTTATAAATACAGAACATCTATATAACTCGTTCATCATACATTGGTTTATAAATACAGAACATCTATATAACTCGTTCATCATACACTGGTTTATAAATACAGAACATCTATGTAACTCGTTCATCATACACTGGTTTATAAATACAGAACATCTATATAACTCGTTCATCATACACTGGTTTATAAATACTGAACATCTATATAACTCGTTCATCATAGATTGGTTTATAAATACAGAACATCTATATAACTCGTTCATCATACACTGGTTTATACATACAGAACATCTATGTAACTCGTTCATCATACATTGGTTTATAAATACAGAACATCTATGTAACTCGTTCATCATATATTGGTTTATAAACACAGAACATCTATGTAACTCGTTCAGAAACCATTTATCTCCCGTTCTCAAGTGCAACATGTTGTATCAGCCCCCTGTCGGTTGTAAAACACCATCCATACCAAATTTCGACTTAAACCTAGAACTTGAGTTGATTTATGATGTACTCTCCATTAAAAAAAACATTAATTCAATAAATAAGTAATAATGATGTAGTATGTAACATTTATTTTGAATAGAAATGACAATGTGGACATTTATCGCATTCATAATTTTGATTACAGGAATTAATAGTTATGTTGTCTAGTTCTGACTAATTGTTGGACTGATTACCACACAAACAGAAAAACACTCGAGTCACATCTTCTTGGAATCTCTTGTTCAAAACTGTCAAAGGTATCGGTTGAGATGGTAAAACACGTCCACAATGTGGGATTATATCTAGGTATTAAGAAATATGTGAAAGTGTTATGATGTCCTGACCTGCGGTCGGCTGATAGACACTGGTTGTGTCTTAGTGTTCTCCTACCGCAGTATGAATACATTTATTATGTGAAATGTATTGTGTTATTACAGTCGACTACAATAACATAAGATGGAACTGTCCATCTACATTTATTAAAGGTGCATCCATTGTGTTTCATAAAATTTGATTTGTCTTTAATACGTTCGAACACACCATATGTGCTGTTAACAATACAAACAAATTCACTAAGTTTGCATATTCATCCCGAATCGCCAAATATATCATAATTACTAGTTTCCAATTAAAATCGAGTAACATCATTATGCATGTGCAGAAACCGAAAGTGCATGTCCTATTTACACGCACAGTAGTTATATGACCTATTAAACATTATCAACCCAAATGTTTTATTTTATCTGGTTTAAATAAGATTCCAAAATGACGTTTGACTCATTGGCGCGCGCCACACGTGGTGCATTGTCCGGTTTTCGATCAGAAATCGACACTTTTACTTTCATATCGTCAATATACTAAGTCGAATATCATAAAAATGGTAGTTTTCGGTAACAGTTGGTACTTCTCGATAAAGTAAGACCATTTATAACGTTTGGCATATTTGACCCCCAACAACACAATGGATGTACCTTTAAGATCGATCCTGCTACAAATATTTCTCTGGTGACCAATTTATTGGTGAAATATTATGAATATTATGGTTAATTATGAACAGCCATTATGAACTACACGTATGCTCGTCTATTAAATAACTTTTTACCTACGTTAAACGATAATCTGAAAATTCAATGTCATTTGTCTAATGGACACGGTCACATTACAAGGATCCGCAATATTCATTTCACTGTATAGAAGTCTATTTACTTATAAGAGTCAATCTGCACAGCGCTGTTCTCATACATGAGCATGCTCAAAGCGTTCAAGTTGCTTTATTACCCTGTATGAATTATACTTCTAAAATCGCTCCGCGCGATTGTATAGAATTCTGTCTCCCGTGTTCAGGGACCCAATTAAACTTAACAGCTTGGTGGACTGGGTGTAATGTGCAGGAAGTGCCTTGCCAAGGGACAAAACACAGTATTAGACCAATTACAAGTCTCCGACGGGATTCGATCCCATGTTTTACATTCGATTTGCCGGAGTAGAATTTTCATTGCCAAATTTGTTAATATTTATCTCATTTTGATGTGAAAGGGAATATTTCATAGCCCGAATCAATTTGTCATGACGGGTAATGATGTGATTGCGGGCTATAAACAATTAAGATTTAAACCAAAGAAAATTCATTTCTAACAGCGAAAAATTATCCGATTCACATGTCTAGACATGATATGCAAATAAACAAGCAGACACAGTCTACTATATGCCCCGCCAAGTGGGAAAGTTTCAAACATAACGAACAATGCTTGAGGAACTTTATTTTGTAATAAATCCTAAATCACTCATATTTTATAAATTCATGCAACATAATAATACATACTTTCCAAAATGTATTAAAGGGGCAGTAGCACGTTTTTTCGCTCAAATAAGTTGATGAAATGTATTTGAAAAATAATTTCACCAATAGTAAAACATCCTTCCCTCTTCGGAAAATAAGGTTTAAAATGAGTGTACATGTTTCAGTAAAGCCATGGGAATCGTTTTTGTAATACAAAATAATAGATTGTGTTCACAATAAAATGGCCGCCATGCAATTTTTGCTTTATACGCAACACAGTTTTTACCACTACAGATAATTGGTTTGTGTAATAAGATGTTTTACCCTCTAAAGTTAGTTTAAATGACATAAACTATGATTATAAATGGGAAATTTGAAAAAATAAATTTTGCAAAAAAAACGTGCTACTGCCCCTTTAATCTCTGCCTAACAGTTTTCAAGATCTGTTCTGGAAGTGAAATTGTAAAACGCAGTTGGAAATGGCACAAATAGAAGTCCGAAAAAGGTCAACAACCCAAAAACATTTTTAAAAATCTACATATGATGACTGTGTGGTGTTTTACCTCCAAAGCTGCTTTAATTGAGCGAGTTTTGGTGACGTCATACCATTGTTGCTCTGTCCCTTGGCAACGGCGATGACGTCGCGTTGATTGTAAACGTGACGTCATGTATCATCCTCCACGCAGGCGGTCTGCGCACCTCGGACTTCCTCCTTCGTGGTGCTAGTGTGTAAACTTGAATTGACATGCGCACACCGCTGCTTGGAGGATGGTCATGTTTACAACCGTACACATGACGTCACCCCCTCTGTGATATTTCACTGTGTTGAGATAGAGGATATTTGACATGTCTCGTCGAATACCATGTTTATCTCATCGAGTGAAGTAGACATGTATATTTTCACGAGTGGCGCAGCCACGAGTGTAAATATACTATTTCTACTTCACGAGATGAGATATACATGGTATTCGACGAGACATGTCAAACGTTCTATTTATTTGATTCAACAAACCATGCATAGTTGGTAAATGACGTTTATTTTATAAACGGAGCCTCCGCGATCGCCTTCCTTTCCACGGCCATCCTATGACGTCATCCTATTGTTACCATGACGTCATATGGTTGAAAATTGTATTTCACTGAGTAGAATAACATGTTATTTCACTCAGTGAAAATACGCATTATATTTTAACCGATAAATGCCGTATTTCACCACTAAAATTCGAATAAAAAGTGATATCACTA
Organism: Gibbula magus; assembly: GCA_936450465.1. Lineage (NCBI taxonomy): Eukaryota > Metazoa > Mollusca > Gastropoda > Trochida > Trochidae > Gibbula > Gibbula magus. The sequence continues at coordinate 1,576,543 of OW388299.1, forward strand.
CACGTGATAACACGTGAGCTCAAACTGAGAAAACCAAGTCTCACATCGCGTAGCATGTAATACAAATACACATGTTTTTCAGGACTTGATTTGAAATATAAGTCCACATTTTAAAATGTTACCACACTTTTAACCCCTAATACAAAAGAGAGTTCGCGTCCAAACGCCTGATAACTAACGGGAATCTTACAATATCGATAAATGGTTGCGTTTAAAAATTCAGCGTTTAACCTCCGGCTAAAGCCGTCGGTTTTAAACTAAATTTGCAGGTGTTGAATAACAATTAATCCCGGAAATTTTACAAACTCAACTATTTATCTTATATTTCACAAAAAGCAATAATTCATTAAGATTCTTTCTACCTATTCTTCATGATGATACACTGTTTGACGATAGCACTGACATTTCAATATTATGAATGAATACTTCACAAATCAAACCAAAGTTATTTTTCAAGAGAAACAAATAGAAACAATTATTCCTTATATTGATAATCCTCTAAGCGATTTGTATCTAAATACGCATAACGTTCATGATATTATTTCCTCTGTAGATACAACAAAAACAATTGGTCCTGAGGGTATAAAATTCCTTTAAATGAACGCCAAGTTATGGCATGCCCCCTGTCAGTTTTAACTTATTACTCACTGAGAAAACTTATATTGACAATAAAGGTAGCGTTGATGATTGTTCTTATTAGAGACCCTTTGCACTGACACTTTGTCTGGCATAGGTTTTTGAAAAATGTATTTTTAAACTTGTTTTCAACTATTTCAGGAATAATGAAATACTTTTTTACTTCTAGTCCGGTTTCAAGCCAGGAGACTCTACTGTTAATCAGTTGACTTGTTCATGTGGTTTCAAGCCAGGAGACTTTACTGTTAATCAATTGACTTGTTCATGTGGTTTCAAGCCAGGAGACTCTACTGTTAATCAGTTGACTTGTTCATGTGGTTTCAAGCCAGGAGACTCTACTGTTAATCGGTTGACTTGTTCATGTGGTTTCAAGCCAGGAGACTCTACTGTTAATCAGTTGACTTGTTCATGTGGTTTCAAGCCAGGAGACTCTACTGTTAATCAATTGACTTGTTCATGTGGTTTCAAGCCAGGAGACTCTACTGTTAATCAGTTGACTTGTTCATGTGGTTTCAAGCCAGGAGACTCTACTGTTAATCAGTTGACTTGTTCATGATGTTTCAAGCCAGGAGACTCTATCTACTGTTAATCAGCTGACTTGTTCATGTGGTTTCAAGCCAGGAGACTCTACTGTTAATCAGTTGACTTGTTCATGTGGTTTCAAGCCAGGAGACTCTACTGTTAATCAGCTGACTTGTTTATGTGGTTTCAAGCCAGGAGACTCTATCTACTGTTAATCAGTTGACTTGTTCATGATGTTTCAAGCCAGGAGATTCTACTGTTAATCAGTTGACTTGTTCATGTGGTTTCAAGCCAGGAGACTCTACTGTTAATCAGTTGACTTGTTCATGTGGTTTCAAGCCAGGAGACTCTACTGTTAATCAGTTGACTTGTTCATGTGGTTTCAAGCCAGGAGACTCTACTGTTAATCAGTTGACTTGTTCATGTGGTTTCAAGCCAGGAGACTCTACTGTTAATCAGTTGACTTGTTCATGATGTTTCAAGCCAGGAGACTCTACTGTTAATCAGTTGACTTGTTCATGTGGTTTCAAGCCAGGAGACTCTACTGTTAATCAGTTGACTTGTTCATGTGGTTTCAAGCCAGGAGACTCTACTGTTAATCAGTTGACTTGTTCATGTGGTTTCAAGCCAGGAGACTCTATCTACTGTTAATCAGTTGACTTGTTCATGTGGTTTCAAGCCAGGAGACTCTACTGTTAATCAGTTGACTTGTTCATGTGGTTTCAAGCCAGGAGACTCTACTGTTAATCAGTTGACTTGTTCATGTGGTTTCAAGCCAGGAGACTCTATCTACTGTTAATCAGCTGACTTGTTCATGTGGTTTCAAGCCAGGAGACTCTACTGTTAATCAATTCACTTGTTCATGTGGTTTCAAGCCAGGAGACTCTACTGTTAATCAGTTGACTTGTTCATGTGGTTTCAAGCCAAGAGACTCTACTGTTAATCAGTTGACTTGTTCATGTGGTTTCAAGCCAGGAGACTCTACTGTTAATCAGTTGACTTGTTCATGTGGTTTCAAGCCAGGAGACTCTACTGTTAATCAGTTGACTTGTTCATGTGGTTTCAAGCCAGGAGACTCTACTGTTAATCAGTTGACTTGTTCATGTGGTTTCAAGCCAGGAGACTCTACTGTTAATCAGTTGACTTGTTCATGTGGTTTCAAGCCAGGAGACTCTACTGTTAATCAATTGACTTGTTCATGTGGTTTCAAGCCAGGAGACTCTACTGTTAATCAGTTGACTTGTTCATGTGGTTTCAAGCCAGGAGACTCTATCTACTGTTAATCAGCTGACTTGTTCATGTGGTTTCAAGCCAGGAGACTCTACTGTTAATCAGTTGACTTGTTCATGTGGTTTCAAGCCAGGAGACTCTATCTACTGTTAATCAGTTGACTTGTTCATGTGGTTTCAAGCCAGGAGACTCTACTGTTAATCAGTTGACTTGTTCATGTGGTTTCAAGCCAGGAGACTCTACTGTTAATCAGCTGACTTGTTCATGTGGTTTCAAGCCAGGAGACTCTACTGTTAATCAGTTGACTTGTTCATGTGGTTTCAAGCCAGGAGTCTCTACTGTTAATCAGTTGACTTGTTCATGATGTTTCAAGCCAGGAGACTCTACTGTTAATCAGTTGACTTGTTCATGTGGTTTCAAGCCAGGAGACTCTACTGTTAATCAGTTGACTTGTTCATGTGGTTTCAAGCCAGGAGACTCTACTGTTAATCAGTTGACTTGTTCATGTGGTTTCAAGCCAGGAGACTCTACTGTTAATCAGTTGACTTGTTCATGTGGTTTCAAGCCAGGAGACTCTACTGTTAATCAGTTGACTTGTTCATGTGGTTTCAAGCCAGGAGACTCTACTGTTAATCAGTTGACTTGTTCATGTGGTTTCATAGCTTTAACGAATAGATAAAGGTTAATAAATTAGAGCTGGTTTTTTTGGTGATGTAAGCATTCTACAGAGTTTGGCACAAAGGCATTACATATAGATTGCAAAGATATGGTACAAAGGGTAAAGCTATCATGACTATAGAAAACACTGTGTGGTGATTAATTGATTCCGATCCGATAACAGAGCTGTCTTTGCAGGTGTACGCCGGGATTCAGTTTTAGGACCGCTCTTATTTATTGCACACTTACATGATACAGTCGAGGGTATAAACAGCATTATCTTTCCTTACAGTGAAATATTCGTTTTTGATTGGCTAACGGTCGTTACGTATTTTCGTATGTACCCCGTCAGTCTCACGGTGTAAATTAATGTACCCCGCTGTCATAGTAACAGCTCCTAGCTAAGAGTAGGTGTCGCATCATTGTCAGATGACGTTATAAAATGAAGCACGCGGTGTACGGAGTTTTGAACAGTTCGATCAGTTGTTTACCAATCTATTAATTACAAATTCATTTTCGCCTTATTTGCTGCTTGGTTTGGAAACAAATCTTATTTTGCAATGCTTGCACGCTCAATTAAACTAATATTAACTCGTTTGAAGGCATGTAAAAGCTTGTAGTAATACGTTATATACGACTTTTAACATTTCAGTCGAGACGGTTGACACCATTTTGTTTACGTTTAGGGTCAAGGTCATTCAAGCGATATCAGCTGATCAGTCACTCGCACTCAAAACGCAATATCTAATAATACTAATTTTATTGACATTACGGAAATATGAATACGTTGTATACTTCTTCCTCGGGTAATAGGGTCTCATGTACCATCTTTGTACCAGTGCCATCCCTCGCCTGAAGGCTCGGGGGACACTGGTACAAAGTAGTACATGTGACCGTATAAGCCTCGTGTAAAATATACGTCTTTTTGCGGATGATACATCGTGATACGCGATTATTGATGATCCCGTTGAAACAGCAATTGATATGAAGAAAGAGTTGGAGTGAATTGAAGAATGGGCAGATCTCACTGTTCGGACAAGTCCATTAATTTGGAAAGGTAACAGTGCAGTCAACTTCAGTGCAACCAACCATAACGGATATTCTTTTAACGAGTTTTGGGCCGTTTGAATTTTTGGAGGTTACCTTTTGAATGGCTATTAAATTCGAAATGCTTTTAAAGACCTATGATTATATAAAATATTTCTTGTAATGAATACTATTTTAAAATATCACAACTTTGAAAACTCACATTTTCCAGTAATCATGCCTGTTTGGATCTCTGGACCCCTCGCTTGTTAAATCAATACTCTTACCAAGTGAACTAGGATCAGGATACCAGAGCTAACTATGTAGTAAATAATGACCCGGTGCCGAGCGATTATGGCATAAAAACTAACAGAGTGTATTGCCATAACGCGAGGCAATCTGCGCAGATGGTGGTTATGGCATTTACAGAGTTTATTGCCCTAATGCAATCGGGTCATTGTTTGCCTTACACTCCGGCGGAATACCGTATTTATGAAATAACGAAAGTGGGATTCGAACCCTGGACCTCTTTATCGTCGAGCAGCGCCTTCACCAATGGAGCTACCTAGGATCCTTATCGATGAGTGTTCATTCTGTTGTGTCATGGCTGTACATGTATTGGTATTGTTTCTAGTATTATATATACATATGTATGTATATGTATGTATAGGTACCGATTTATGTCTACTCTGTGTAAGGAATGAAGGATTTAGTTTGAAATCTTCCTTTCGAATCAGTCATGAGTGTATTGGGAATATTTCACCGATATATATTGGCAGGCAAAAGAAAGTGAACACCTCTTTTTAAATCACTTTAATTAAAATATTAAATATGGTAGAAGCTTGAGATAAGGTACATTGGATAGTTCATTCATTTCGGAAAACGTCAAAATCCTAAACTTTAATGTTTAATTAGCCAGTTTGGCACACAAGAAAGCCAAAAGATGTAGGGGTAAAAAAAACACCAAAAAACACCTTAATTTTAATTCTTTCTATTACCTTAAGTCGTTCAATTTGTAAAATGTGCCAAATGGGTGCCAAATGTGGTCGATTCGTGTGTCAGGCATTATGAAATGCACTGTCTGATCGAGAATCAAAAATGTCTTATGACGTCACTTGACAGCTGTCTCTGTGTCCATGCAAAACCTGTATCGACGCTTGTTCATTAACTGGAGGGTTTGATTCTAATACGCCATTGTGGACCGTCTGACAGTTGTCCAATCAGCGACAAGTCTTGAGAAAATAGAAATTATTGTAAAGCTGTAACGTTGCAAGTCAAACCTACGTTGTCACAGCCACAATGACATTAGCTATACATCAACGTTCAGCGGTCAGTACCTGTCTATTGAGCAGTCGAAAAAACTTCGATTCTATCAGTTCAAGATCTTCTGGTGCACGTGTGCATGGTGACACGCCGATCTGTGGTGGTGGCCGTCAATGACGTCACTCAGAGATAGCGTTGGCGGCGGTCTAACGCAAGCAGATATCAGCCTTCATGGGACAAAAAGACCATTTTTTTGTGTGTTCTGGGATTGTTAAATGTCTCCCCAACTTGGCTGTAATTTGACAACACATTTACATTAGAAGTGCAGGAACAACGGCGATTATTGTAGCTTTGGTATCCATTGCCAAACTTTTGTCAAATTTCAGAAGTTATTCGAGTGTTCCTGGTGTTACTTTTGACGGGTTTTAGGTGTGTTTTTCACAGATTGGATTGCCAACATTAATAATGTGTAGAAATTTAACCTATGTGTCACGTGACTTTACACCATTATGGAGGTCACGTGGTTATCAATATTTTCCAATTTTCTCCAAAATGTGTTAATCTGGTTTTAGTTCAACTTTAAAAAACAAAAGTTTATGTTTAGGCCTTGTGTATCCGCTGCTTACTGTCAACATCAATAATATCCAGTTTCCATAATTTCATTTTAAAAAGTGTTTACTTTCTTTTGCCTGACAGTTTATTTGGTCATGTCGTATTAATCATATCAACATATCCTTTGAAAAGGCATATATAGAATTATTTTATAGATAGAGTTTTCCGCGGGAGTGTAAGGCAAATAATGTCCTGATTGCCTCGCGTTATGGCAATAAAATCTGCTCGGGCTAAAACGCCCTCGCGAGTTTATGTGCCATAATCGTTCGGCACCGGGTCATTATTTACTTCATAACCTGCAACTTAAACGAAAGAAATAACTTCCCAAGAGATGTAATAGTCAGTATGGACCCTGTGTTATACAGAAGACGGATTGCGTGTGCAGTTCCCGTGCGCGACATGCGCTGCAGGCGTGTATAGCACGCGTAGATCGCGGCTGTGTTCTCTTCGCATGACAAATGATCCCAACAGTAATTACCATTGAATCCTTGAGGAGTTTAAAATATTAAAGTACATTTTAAATATACATGTAGCTCCGGTCGTTTCATAAGTTAGATCAATACCTTCTCCTCGGTTTTGTTTGAGTTCCGTTGAGTTGTTCGATGTAATTCATGTACGACCCCATAAGATATTCGAAAACGGCAATTATCCTGACACTTAAATGTATATATTCTCATGTGTTCATTCATTAATTCAATAAACACATGTTAAATAACATACGGTTTATTTACTAAACAAGTTAGGAATTTTTGCAAAAACATCAACTACAATAACTTTTAATCGCTTTTTGAAATTTATTTTGCGTCAGTTGCTCCTGATGTACATGCTAATCTATGTAGAAAATCCCAATAGTCAACAGTTGTGCTAGCCCAGGAGTCACGGCGGTAACAGCTGCATCCCTAATGCTTCAATGGTGTCGGATTCACGGTCATTAATCATGTTGCTTTAAAACTTAATGTGATAACGAATACTTCCTTTTCTTTAGAACAACGGAAGGATGGTTATAGTCACATAATCATACGTTTAACCTTAATCTTACACATATATTATATATACAGCTCTTTACTTTTTGTACATTTTGTACATTTGTGTGTCAGTGTCATTTAGTCTCTCAGATGCTTACATGGGTGCCTCGAATTTACTTTTTATCATGCTGATTATTATATTTGTTTTCATGTACTTTAAGTTATCCGTCTGTACATATATGATTGGTATCCCCTCATTAAACAGATACTCACTTCGCAGACAAACACGGTTCAGTGAACAGCTTATATCTTCTACCTACACACAGACGTATGTACACATAATAATGGAACGGTTTCGTCGTAGTAGTGGGGATAGTAGCAGAAGTAGTAGAAGAAGTAGTAGTAGTAGTTATAGCAGCAGCAGCAGTATTAGTAGTAGTAGTTATAGCAGCAGCAGCAGCAGTAGTAGTAGTAGCATCAGTAGTAGTAGTAGTAGTTATAGCAGCAGCAGCAGTAGTAGTAGCAGTAGTAATAGCAGCAGTTGCAGCAGTAGTAGTAGTAGTAGTAGTAGTTATAACAGCAGCAGTAGTAGTAGTAGTAGTAGTAGTAGTAGTTATAACAGCAGCAGTAGTAGTAGTAGTAGTAGTAGTTATAGCAGCAGCAGCAGTAGTAGTAGCAGTAGTTATAGCAGCAGCAGCAGTAGTAGTAGTAGAAGTAGTAGTAGTAGTAGTTATAACAGCAGTAGTAGTAGTAGTAGTAGTTATAGCAGCAGCAGCAGTAGTAGTAGTAGTAGTAGTAGTAGTAGTAGTAGTAGTAGTAGTAGTAGTAGTAGTAGTATCAACGGAAGAGTCACATAGTTAGCATCAACGGAACACTCACTTAGTTAGTATCAACGGAAAAGTCACATAGTTAGTATCAACGGAACAGTCACATAGTTAGTATCAACGGAACAGTCACAAAGTTAGTATCAACGGAACAGTCACATAGTTAGTATCAACGGAACACTCACATAGTTAGTATCAACGGAAAAGTCACATAGTTGATACTAGGATGGTAGGCACTGTTAGGGAGAGACATAATTCAGATGTTATACATTTTGGCACTGGTAGGGAGAGACATAATTCAGATGTTATACATTTTGGCACTGGTAGGGAGAGACATAATTCAGATGTTATACATTTTGGCACTGGTAGGGAGAGACATAATTCAGATGTTATACATTTTGGCACTGGTAGGGAGAGACATAATTCAGATGTTATACATTTTGGCACTGGTAGTGGAGACATAATTCAGATGTTATACATTTTGGCACTGGTAGGGAGAGACATAATTCATATTTTATAAATTTGGGCACTGGTAGGGAGAGATATAATTCAGATTTGATAAATTTGGGCACTGGTAGGGAGAGACATAATTCAGATGTTATACATTTGGGCACTGGTAGGGAGAGACATAATTCAGATGTTATACATTTTGGCACTGGTAGGGAGAGACATAATTCAGATGTTATACATTTTGGCACTGGTAGGGAGAGACATAATTCAGATGTTATACATTTTGGCACTGGTAGGGAGAGACATAATTCAGATGTTATACATTTTGGCACTGGTAGGGAGAGACATAATTCATATTTTATAAATTTGGGCACTGGTAGAGAGAGATATAATTCAGATTTGATAAATTTGGGCACTGGTAGGGAGAGACATAATTCAGATGTTATACATTTTGGCACTGGTAGGGAGAGACATAATTCATATTTTATAAATTTGGGCACTGGTAGGGAGAGATACAATTCAGATTTGATAAATTTGGGCACTGGTAGGGAGAGACATAATTCAGATGTTATACATTTTGGCACTGGTAGGGAGAGACATAATTCACATTTTATAAATTTGGGCACTGGTAGGGAGAGATATAATTCAGATTTGATAAATTTGGGCACTGGTAGGGAGAGACATAATTCAGATGTTATACATTTTGGCACTGGTAGGGAGAGACATAATTCATATTTTATAAATTTGGGCACTGGTAGGGAGAGATATAGTTCAGATTTTATAAATTTGGGCACTGGTAGGGAGAGAAATATTTCAGATTTTATAAATTTGGGCACTGTTAGGGAGAGACATAATTCAGATTTTATACATTGTGGCACTGGTAGGGAGAGACATAATTCAGATGTTATACATTTTGGCACTGGTAGAGAGGGATATAATTCAGATTTTATAAATTTGGGCACTGTTAGGGAGAGACATAATTCAGATTTTATACATTGTGGCACTGGTAGGGAGAGATATAACTCAGATATTACACATTTGGGCACTGGTAGAGAGGGATATAATTCAGATTTTATAAATTTGGGCACTGGTAGGGAGAGATATAGTTCAGATTTTATAAATTTGGGCCCTGGTAAGGAAATATATAATTCAGATGTTATAATTATGGGCACTGGTAGGGAGAGATATAACTCAGATGTTATACATTTGGGCACTGGTAGGGAGAGACATAACTCAGATTTTATAAATTTGGGCACTGGTAGGGAAAGATATAACTCAGATGTTATAAATTTGGGCACTGGTAGGGAGAGATATAATTCAGATGTTATAAATTTGGGCACTGGTAGGGAGAGATATAATTCAGATTTTATAAATGTGGGCACTGGTAGGGAGAGACATAATTCAGATTGCATCCCTTCAACAACCCATTTTCCACTGTACAGTTTCCTAGAAGCAACCCTGTCTTCACGTTCATGGTCAGTTTGAGTTATTATCATATTTTAACAATTGTTTGAGTTATTAAAAGCTTTTCTCCACATATGTGCAACCACATAATAACAAAAAACGTATGTAGTCTTGTCATGAATGCCTATTTCACTCCCCGAATAACGCTATCGTACCGGTCGTGAAAAGCATGTTCAACTCATAACATTACGCAGGACGGAAGTGATGAACATACATGGCTTTTGTTAAATAATATATAGTCGTATTCGAAGTCAAGTGTGACTTTACACTGCTTATCTTTTTATGTTATTAAGGAGAAACACAACAAAATAGTTACTGTACGCTGTAGTGGTTGTTGCACCAACGCTGTACAGAGAATTGCAGAAAATGAGTTTTGACTGTACAGGGAGTTGTTATGAATATGATGCATGACATTTAACGCCATTCGTGTTGTTATATATATGGATTTACTTCATTGTTCAGTCTAAATGCATGCTGCATATATCATGTTACTGATTGCTACTGTCCGTTGCTACTACAATTGGCATGCACTATATTCATAACAACTCCCTGTACAGTCAAAACTCCTTTTCTGTACAGTAGAAAGTGGGTTGTTCGGTTTTCATGTACAATAGAAAGTGGGTTGTTCGGTTTTCATGTACAGTAGAAACTGGGTTGTTCGGTTTTCATGTACAGTAGAAAGTGGGTTGTGCGGTTCTCATGTACAGTAGAAAGTGGGTTGTTCGGTTTTCACGTACAGTCGAATAACCCCTGTGAGCGTCAAGCGGTTAAAATGTAACAAATGACGTTTATTTCCAGAATGCCGAAATTCTTATTCATTGATTATCCTTATCAATAGGTTGAGATGTTATTAACATTTGTACTAAATATTAAAGTTCAGTAAACTTAGTATAAAACGCGTTTTTTGGTCAATAGTACATGTATTATGCAATGGTACGTGTTTTCTGAATCCTGATTTGTCGATGTTGATACATTGTTATAACCAATACGCTGTGTTTGTCTTAAGATGTGCGTTAAGCGTAAACACATGTATTAATTAGCATAAAATATGCATTCAGCTGTCAATAAATATTTTAGCATACATATTGAGTAATTATCATCCTATCATTGTATATATTCTGTATTGTTTACGGTCATGTGACCATGGCTCTGTTGACATAATAACTATTTGATTTGAAATATCTTCAATATCAATATCTTTCAAATATCATGGCGACTGAACATCAGTCTAGCGCGGGCAGAATACCATAGTGATTTGCCCCCTGGTCGCAGAAAGAACTGACTGGCGGAGTCGATCTATAAATATCGCTTCCCCGGCAGCCATGTGAATGTTGTATTAGAAGGACGCGGAACAAAAGACAGACGCATGGCTGTGGAACGTTTGTTGATTAAGACGAGAAAGGTTATAGAAAATCCATCTCCTGAGCTAGACAAAGGTAGGTACATGTAGGTCGTCATTATTCTGTATTTACTCGTCTCCATGTGAGAGAGAGGATGCGGGGTTTGCGGAGCTGCTGTTATACAAGGGGAGGTTAGTGGGTCCAGGGCGAGCAACCTTCCCGGCAGGAGAATCGACTCGTATCTTCAGACTTGGCTGATCACATGAGGCCAAGTTCTTTAAACCATCATGATAGCATGTTAGATATGCTCGCCTTGTCCGCCGATGGAGTGGTGTCTAGTGATGCCCGCTCGTATCCGTATATTTAGTGGGATGCCCCGTGCCTCTAGATCAAACACATTCGCTACTGTGTGGACATGTGTCGCTTTAGTGAGTACACATAGATACTGGTGTGATAAAAACGCCCAAATTAACAAAGTGTATGTTCGTTATATTTGACTTGACATCAATGACTGTCATAATATGATTATCATGGAAATAAGTTATTTGCCACCTGTTAAGTAGTTTCTATCACGCGTGATGGGTTTGTGATCCTCAAATATGAGATTTGACATTTTGTATGCATTAAATTGTCTATTCTGTAAGTGTTATTTGAACATCATTGATATTTATGTAGCAAAATGACAAACCCGTTATATATTGTATATTTATGTTTTCACTATATGCAGGCGCGTAGAAAACAAGAGCGCCAAGTCACCTTGTTGTTGTCCGCTACTCTCTCTCCTCACCACTGGAGCGAGACGACATCTTATACATTATATATCGTCTGCGTATCCGGATGTACTCGTACTTGTGTGATAACAATTCGGTTTCCATTTATTTGTATTATAATATTGGGTTTACATATTGATTTGAGTTTCACGTAACTCTATTATGAGTGGCTCATAACGTAATCCATTGTCACCATTGTATATATATAAATATTTATGTATATATTTTAATTATGTAATAACTTGAGACTTTCATTAAGTATCTGTCATTGTGGCTGTATTATTACTACGGTGTTCTCGTCTTGAAGCCGTGATCTTAAGCTTGTATCAAACTATTAGCACAACGACACTATAGTGGATGTCGCAGTCATTATGTTAATTATAGTCGATATATGTAGAGCGCTCACAGCGCCATGACTTAATTGATGCAATAAATAATAATCATTAACTCTAAATTTGTGTTAAATATGTTCGTTGTTTATGAATATGCAATTGATTTAAGTTCTTACTGAAATGAAAGATAAATTGACAACAGAGGGAGAAATGTGCTGTGTTTCTCTGTATGCATTCTGAGACAAATATCTGATGTCCTTTTAGCGAACTAAGTAATCCGAAGTAATTGTTGTTTGTCCTCTTGCTATATATGTTAATCAGCCTCTTACGATCACTATTGTAACCGATTTGTTCGTCAATGACCTCAATCTATATCAATTCTACCTCTATCCTGTCATTTTCGCTTTTATTTTATGTTCTGTGGATAAATTTATTCTTTGACCTCCTTCTCTCTGTCTCTCACTCCCTGTCACTCTCAGCCCCTGTCTCTCTCCAGCATTGACTGATGAAAACATTTGCCTCTGTCTGTCTCTCTGTGTCTGTGTGTGTGAGAGAGAGAGAGAGAGAGACAGAGAGACAGATAGAGAGAAAGAGAGAGACACAGATAGAGAGAGACACACAGAGAGAGAGAGAGAGAGAGAGAGAGAGAGAGAGAGAGAGAGAGAGAGAGAGAGAGAGAGAGAGAGAGAGAGAGAGAGAGAGAGAGAGAGAGAGAGAGAGAGAGGTGTCAATATCTCTCAATGATTGTCTTCTCGTCTGTCCCCTCTTTGTCACTGTTTGTCTTTGTGACTGTCTGTCTCCAGGAAAAGCTCGATAAAAACATCCGCCTCTGTCTATCTGTCTCCTCCCTCAAGTTATCAAACTCTGTCAAACTCTCCCTCAATGATCTTTCTAAGATCTAATACACTCATGTTTTCAAATGTGTTCACTTCTGCAGTATATTTAATTGTTTATCCTCCCTATGAAACAATCTCCATGACGATACTAAGACGGTCATGACTATATGCTAGTTATTCAATAAAACAGAAATACGTACATCTTTACCTTAAGGAAATTGGATAATATTATATGCTATTACAATAAGGAGGTACGTTATATTAGAATTTAATGTTCATCTTTTTTCAGCATGATGCATGATTGCATAACGTTATATGTTCTTGGCGATATTAAATAATTCGAAAATACTTTAAGGTCATCAGATGTTACAGCAATTATAAACTTTTAAACAAATTAATTAAGATATTTTCTCTCAAGGTAATATTGTTTTACGTGTGACAAGCGTAATACGATTACTGAATGAAGGAATGAAATCTTTATTAAATATATACTCAATGTGGAATTCGTGATCTATATGATTATACTAAATGCCTTATCAATTGTGTATTCAAAGTATAATGTATGATAGGAGTATTTACTATTTAGTAATAAAACTGGTATAGCTTTTTTAAACTGTCGTATATGTTTTCTATTCACGTACATGTATATGTTATGAATATTTATATACGTTTAAAATGTTCTTGTTTAGTATTCGTTTACATGTACACAAAAAGGTCATGTATTCGTGACAAATACTAAAAAGGTGAAGTATCACTGAGGAACAGGGAAGTCAAAATTATACACTGATGTTTATATTGTGCCATTGAAATGCATGTATAACCATTATTATTTGAAATGCATGTAGGCTATTAACAGTTTTTGCGCAGTTTCCGTCGCCGCCGCCGCCCCCGTCGCGTTTTGTATTGGCTTTAACTTTTTCCTAGAAGGTTTTGAACTCATATACATAACTTCTTACTTATACACCTGGAAAATTATGTTGACATGTTCACATTCATGGCCAAAGGTCAAGGTACCGAATTCTGAAATCGCTAAAAAGATATCCTTGTAAACACGATAATTTGAAAAAATATTTGTGGTATCAGACTCGTATTTGGTATATATATCAACTATGGAGAAAGATTTGAAAAGGTTTTCGCTAAAATCTGTTTAAGGTCAAGGTCACAGCGAGGTCACAACTTACATTTAAGCATGCTTTTGTGAAAATGCCTTATTTTAACTATGCAACTCATACTGTAAAATCTCAATATAAAATTGCATGGCAAATCAAATATAGGGAAGACCATGGAACATGTTATATAAATAAGATTTAAAAGATGAATAGTTCAAACAGTGTTTACTGAAATTAAATACATTGATAAAACAAAGCCTCTTCATCTATGCAACATTTATGTCATATCATTGAATTATTGTTGCAATATTGAATCCAAAGTGTACAGGAAAACCTGTCGATCATTCAGCATGAAATTAAGTTATAAGTAATAACTTTAAACCTATAAGAAATAAAAAAAAAACAATACAGTGTTAACACCAGTACTGACTCCGTTATCAATCCATATTCATAATAAATGTGTGTCTGTAACGTTGTTTATGTTATAGATATATTGCTATGCAAAATATTAGTTTCCTAATAAGCAGTTTGTGATGGAGTAGACCTCAGACTCGATCCTAATTAATTCATCTTAACTGAACATTAAACTACTACCCCGTACATTACAGCGAACATCAACGCGCATATTATATTCGAATTGCTTTCCAGTTCGATGGAGGCAACGCCACTGATCACTGGACCGTAAAGTACGACCCTGTCACGTGGTGCCCGCTGCTGCTAGGAGATAATCGGATTATTCTAATCGGGTTTGAACGATATTGGAATGTCGCTTTAACCTGAGGGACATGTTGGCTAATAGGCCCTCTTTTAGTAGTTCCACCTTAACTTCAACTTTAACCGAATCGTGATAACCCTCGGAAAAGCAGTCTAGATTTGGGTTTAAATGATAAATATCTATTCTCTAAGGCTTCTTTTCAATTTATTTAATTTCTTTTTTATTTTAGGAGAGAATATAGATATGTGCCTTCATATTGAAGCGAGACAATACGAAGTTCACTTGTACATTGTCATGAAAAGAGAGAATATGTGATATGTATTTCAAAAATAATAATACTAACAATGGATGGTTGAGGAAACATTACATTATAATTATATGAAGTTTTTGGAAAACATATTTCTGACGATTTCCTAAAATAAAAAATATGTTTAAAATATTTAGATTGAGCTATACACGTGCAATTACCGTTACTTACAGTGGTAGATACATGTATGCTGGTTAGCAACTTTTCTGCAGAAAGGAACTTCATGTATGATACACTGAATTTGATAGGGCTGAACTGAACGTACACACTGGAACGATCAAATGGTGTACAATGCATATACACGTAGTGTATTATATTTTATTTATATTTTGTCACTAATTGAGCACAAATAAACTGACGGGCAAAAGAAAGTATAACACTCACTTGTTTTCGATTAATTCAATATTTTAAAGAAATGAGATGCATTTGATTATGAAACGATACAATAACACCTTTCGACAGTAGTTTGAATGACTAAATTGGTGATTTTTTTTTATTATTTAACTAAAATATAATTATTTAAAGTATACAGGGTTAAGAAATGAAATTTAAACCAACATAACCCCTACCATGTTCAAAATGTTGTAAATGTGTGCAGGACGAAGCACATTCATTGATTTTCACACAGAGTATGTGTTATATGTCGATGAACAGTTGTGTCAAAATTTATTTGGGGGAATTTCAAAATTTAAATTTTAAATTTTAATTTAAAAAAATCCACACCTTGTAGAGGTATTCTTTGACTGATTTAATGTTTTGGACTAAATTCACAAACTAGTCCGTTTTTGAATACGACGTCGAAAACTCGAGATATTTGACTTTGAAAATTATACATATGATAAATACAACTGAGCCATATACTTCCTTTTGCCCGTCAGTGTACATTTAGAAAAGAACCTCTTCTTTAAAATACGGTTATGATTATTGAACAGAAAATCACTTTCACATGACACGTTTTACAGTTGTACTTTAGCTAAAATGTGTACAGGCACGAAGCTATAATAATGATCATAATAATTTCATATTATGAGTTCACATCATGATGGTCATAATAGCACAGTGGCTACATATGTATAATTCACATTTGCTCATTGATGTACCTGGACATCAACGTCACATGTTCCGCGCAATGACATTTCTGAAAACAAACCATGTTTCCAATCGATAAATGACATACATGCAATAACCATTAGCGGGACATTCTCCATTGTTACATGTAGTTCATGCTCGCCCGAGACATGTCATTATCTATTAGAAAGATACACTAATCTTCATTAGCAGTTAGTTTGCGCCACAAATCATTCACTGTACTACCTGGCGTCATTAAAGCGTTGTTATAGTATGATACAGAGTTTTGAATATTGGAAACAACTAATGCAATATCTATCATGATTCAGCTTCTATATATATAACTCATATCGTTCGGAGGTTCCACACCAAACCGTCCTTGTGGAGAGGAATCTACAGAACCTGTTCGTATCCCGGTAGATGCATTATTTTGCAAATTTTATTCATCGGAACAAGGTCGATTTTAATCAGAATGTACTTTTATGGACCTCAAAAAAACAATATTGACGTCATGCGACAATCGTCGGCTTTATGTCGGATTCGGGCTGCTGTAGTCACTATGCCTTTCTGTCACGTGATTGCAATTGCCTCTCGACCAATCAGATCGCTGGGAAATAAGTTTACGTAATAAAAGGTTTTATAATACAGCTGACTTGCAATCAATCTGAAAGTTATTTGTAACTGTTGATATATTTTTTACAATAAATATTCCGCATAACATATTTCATATCTAATTAGGATATATTAGATTTATACACTCCTTGAGACCCTGTTCCAATATTATCATGGTTGCTTATTAGAGATACAATGTCAATATCAATATATTCGGAACATATTTGCAATATCAAATTAAAACGCATGACAGATTACAATGATACATTGACACACTATTCTCACTCAGTGGTAAGAAGTTAAATTATACCTCATTATCTCAGGACTTTTTCCTGATATTCCCAAAGACTGTACGTGGACATAATTACTATAATTCATAACACGTTTACACTTATTTCTTTTGCTGCGAGTAAATCAAGTTATTTTTCAAAATTGTAAATTGAGGTATATGTACGTAATTTATAAATCAAAATTAACAGAACGAATTATTTCACTATATTAATAAATAAAAATTAATTATGATAACAAGTTTCTCAATTAAATAAAGCATCATATCTGTGTCCGTTTTTGTTAATTAATTCATGTTTCGAATAATCGCCATTGAACCTATTGTATATCATTGACAGTTTGTTTTGTGCCTCGCCTGCATCGTTCCATATACATTACGCTGGTAGGCATTCATTATTATGTCAATATACGGAATAAGATATTAGAATAGAATCACTTGTTCCCCGCTGCTGGTAACAAGTGGACGTGTCACTGTTACAAAATTAACTGTGTATAATTAGTCTATTAAATGTTATCCGTATATGTATAATTGTTACACTGGCACTGGCAGGTAGATAATTGAAGCGTTCATCACTTGATTGTTATGTTACTATTATACTACAGTAACTGTATTATGTAAACTTATTGATTGCCTTTCATGTACTGTATCTGTAGGCTAAACCAAGTCATACAATATGATGTCGTGGTGATCAATCAGTCTACAGCTGACATTATGCAGGGCTAGCTAATATAAGAAAGGTGACATTGCTACATATATTGTACATACACATTATGCAGGGCTAGCTAATATAAGAAAGGTGACATTGCTACATATATTGTACATACACATTATGCAGGGCTAGCTAATATAAGAAAGGTGACAATGATACATATATTGTACATACACATTATGCAGGGCTAGCTAATATAAGAAAGGTGACAATGATACATATATTGTACATACACATTATGCAGGGCTAGCTAATACAAGAAAGGTGACAATGATACATATATTGTACATACACATTATGCGGGGCTAGCTAATACAAGAAAGGTGACAATGATACATATATTGTACATACACATTATGCAGGGCTAGCTAATACAAGAAAGGTGACAATGATACATATATTGTACATACACATTATGCGGGGCTAGCTAATATAAGAAAGGTGACAATGATACATATATTGTACATACACATTATGCAGGGCTAGCTAATATAAGAAAGGTGACAATGATACATATATTGTACATACACATTATGCAGGGCTAGCTAATACAAGAAAGGTGACAATGATACATATATTGTACATACACATTATGCAGGGCTAGCTAATACAAGAAAGGTGACAATGATACATATATTGTACATACACATTATGCAGGGCTAGCTAATACAAGAAAGGTGACAATGATACATATATTGTACATACACATTATGCAGGGCTAGCTAATATAAGAAAGGTGACAATGATACATATATTGTACATACACATTATGCAGGGCTAGCTAATATAAGAAAGGTGACAATGATACATATATTGTACATACACATTATGCAGGGCTAGCTAATACAAGAAAGGTGACAATGATACATATATTGTACATACACATTATGCGGGGCTAGCTAATACAAGAAAGGTGACAATGATACATATATTGTACATACACATTATGCAGGGCTAGCTAATACAAGAAAGGTGACAATGATACATATATTGTACATACACATTATGCGGGGCTAGCTAATATAAGAAAGGTGACAATGATACATATATTGTACATACACATTATGCAGGGCTAGCTAATACAAGAAAGGTGACAATGATACATATATTGTACATACACATTATGCAGGGCTAGCTAATACAAGAAAGGTGACAATGATACATATATTGTACATACACATTATGCAGGGCTAGCTAATACAAGAAAGGTGACAATGATACATATATTGTACATACACATTATGCAGGGCTAGCTAATACAAGAAAGGTGACAATGATACATATATTGTACATACACATTATGCAGGGCTAGCTAATATAAGAAAGGTGACAATGATACATATATTGTACATACACATTATGCAGGGCTAGCTAATATAAGAAAGGTGACAATGATACATATATTGTACATACACATTATGCAGGGCTAGCTAATACAAGAAAGGTGACAATGATACATATATTGTACATACACATTATGCGGGGCTAGCTAATACAAGAAAGGTGACAATGATACATATATTGTACATACACATTATGCAGGGCTAGCTAATACAAGAAAGGTAACAATGATACATATATTGTACATACACATTATGCGGGGCTAGCTAATATAAGAAAGGTGACAATGATACATATATTGTACATACACATTATGCAGGGCTAGCTAATATAAGAAAGGTGACAATGATACATATATTGTACATACACATTATGCAGGGCTAGCTAATACAAGAAAGGTGACAATGATACATATATTGTACATACACATTATGCAGGGCTAGCTAATATAAGAAAGGTGACAATGATACATATATTGTACATACACATTATGCAGGGCTAGCTAATATAAGAAAGGTGACAATGATACATATATTGTACATACACATTATGCAGGGCTAGCTAATACAAGAAAGGTGACAATGATACATATATTGTACATACACATTATGCAGGGCTAGCTAATACAAGAAAGGTGACAATGATACATATATTGTACATACACATTATGCAGGGCTAGCTAATATAAGAAAGGTGACAATGATACATATATTGTACATACACATTATGCAGGGCTAGCTAATATAAGAAAGGTGACAATGGCCTGGACAAGGTTGATAACATCATCGACGTTTTTCCGTATAACAACATCATCAGAGTGAAAGACACGTTTATGCATGCTTACTCCGTTATCATTTCATCTAAGTAAGCATAGCAGAAAGCACAGAGGAAGCACAAAGACACGTTGTTAGTACTTAATTAAAAAGCTGTTATCCAGACAATCATAATTTCCTCTGCATTCCTCTTTGAAAAAGACTTGATCGTTAGTGGTGACTATGATATTTGACAAGTTTTTATTACGAGATGATTTCAAATCCTAACGTTTCTTTCCTTTCTTTATTTCAGAGTCAATGAAATCATCCACGGGTCAACTGCAGAGTTCATGACATGAGGAAATGGCCCCGAAGGATATTTATTTCCATATTTTCAACTTTAACCCTCTTTTACGTGTACATCTACAGACTGTCAATAACTCAAATCGCGATGTATCCCTTCGTGTATCATACATACCACCCTTTGATACCACGGCAATCACTTAATCTTGACAATGACACATTTAGACAGTCGTTTATCGAGAACCTCAGGTTCATATTCTATCAGTTGGATGCCAAAAACGGCAATAGCACAAGGGATATGTATATATCAGAGACTTCTTCAAGTAATGAACTAAAGGAAACGCTAGCAAAATCAACCAACGAGGCAAGCGAACCAAAAGGGAATAATAAAACAAGGGAGTTTATTCCTCTCCTTACACTGTTTAGTACTTGGCCCAGAGACAGAAAGTACATTGTAAGAAATAATACAGTCAGAAATTGGGCCCATTTTAAACCTCTTATTAGGCCAGTGTTCTTCGGTAGCAACGCCTCAGATACAAGGTCTATGACAGAGCATGGATGGGACGTTAGACCGGTCCCTAAGGCTTCTTCCTTCGGGGTGCCCATATTGAAATACATGTTTATGGACGTTGTGGCAAATTATAAATCTGTATACTATGGATATGCAAACGGTGATATACTTTTCACTAATGGTCTTGTGGAAACTCTTTTGACAGTTGCAAATAAAGGTGGTCATAATGATAAACCTTTCCTAATCATTGGAAAACGAACTAATGTGGGCAACGTCACTGAGTACGAGGGTAGTTCTCTTTCCAGTGTATCCACAATAGCAAAAGCAAGAGGTGAGTTGTTTAGGGGTGACGCGGAGGACTACTTTATAACTGATGCATCATTCCCATGGGAGGATATCCCCGGGGTTGTCATCGGAAGAATGGCTTATGATAACTGGTTGGTGATGAATTCTCGGAAACTG
Organism: Gibbula magus; assembly: GCA_936450465.1. NCBI lineage: Eukaryota > Metazoa > Mollusca > Gastropoda > Trochida > Trochidae > Gibbula > Gibbula magus. The sequence goes on from OW388299.1 coordinate 1,597,648, forward strand.
AAGCACAACGTGGTGGATGCTACAGATACAATACTAGCTGTGCACCAGACCACAAGCGCTGGTAATCACGAAGGAGCTCGACACAAACATACTGATTACAACACTGGACTGTTGACAAAGTTGTACAAAAAGTCAATTCGCTATGGAGCGGGCGTAACGGAATGTGCACTTTACATGACACACTTCCACGGCGGAGTGGTAGAAATTGTTCGAAGGAAACGCTTATATTCTATTTGTTATATACCCTAGAGGTTATGTTCTTACAAACAATATGTTTACAGTTTGCGTTTTGAAGCAAGCATTAACCTAGTCAAACCGTGTGATGATGTCATGTGATTGTGATAGTGCAAAAGAAGTCAAATAGGTATTTAAACCGATCATCGTGAAAACAAATGATTTTAATCAAATGTTGTTGCGAATCAAACGATCTCAAATGTAATTATGATCAGCATTTATCTGCGATGCATGCGTTTATTGGAAGAGAAATCAAGGGAATATTAATAATTCGGAGTTAAACATTCAAAAGATACATACTGTATTGCAACAGACAAGATGAGGCAGTAAATATAACAATACACGAGGATACATGCCAGACGTGTGATGGTCGCTCATCGATCAATCAGGGCAATCAGTGGAGGGCTGTGGACAGCGTGAACTATAAACAAACACCTTGACTCTGGGTTGAGTTTGCCCTTCCTGTAAACATGGCTAGTCCCCGTCACTGTGCTATGGGTTATATTTCTCGGTTCTAGTCAAATCGACTTGTGGCGACAGTGTGTACCACATAATTATTATGTCCTTGCTTTTCAAATGAAATGTCATTTTACATCGATTATGTAGACCGAGATTTTAGCTTTTGACTGTAAAGGGTCTTTATAATTAGAATATGTCATTCGAAATTGTCTGATCAAAATACTACAAATAATTATTTTCAGTTTTATGTCTCCAGTTCGGTCTTCTATATTTATAAGCATGTGTATGATCAGTTATTTCCACCAATGCAAAAGGCGTACATCGAAGAAAACACTCTAACAGAGAAAACGTTTTTCGCATATTTCTGTTTCTTAAAATAGCATTATGACATGTAATTAGCAAATGTCGCCTTTACAACAGCGCCACTGGTTGCGACCAACTTCTGTTGCAACCAATCAGAGATGTCCATTTATTCTCTTTAGAATTATTACACACACCTTTATTGAAAACGGATTTGAAAGATTTATTTCTCTTGTTTCTTGAAATATAGATAAATAATCCGATGATCCGTGTAATAAATAAGATATCACACTCGCTTACGTTCATTCAGATACCGTCGGAAGAAAACTCATTTCGTATAATTCCTCTGTAACGTGATCTACAAAAGTAGTGAAGTGTATATGTAGTGTCACGAAAATATAGTGTTAGTACTTAGTACTTTATTTTACGTAGACTTCAACTATTATGATGAAAGATACTTTATCAATATTGTAATTCTACAACGAGACGACTGCATGGACACAGTCGAGCGAACCATATGTGTAGAGAGGCTTACCCCACTACTGACTCCATCCTCGCTCACCCTCCCTCCTCCCCGTCAATCATTGGATTAAATTGACCGTACGTTTTTGCTATGCTTGCCCACTGAAGTGTAGTCGCCGATTTCATTGCAATGGTATATGTTAACTGCAGCATGGTTAATATCTATAAACATGTTATCTTAAAGGGGCAGTAGCACGCTATCTTAATACAGGAATGCTTCATCATAACACAATTTCCACAAAGCGCGTTAATTGCATGTAATGCTTCATTTTAATCAGTTTTTAATAATTATTATCCCCCGCCGCGCTTTTAGCGCGAAGCGGGGGATATAGTAGGCCTATTCGGCTGCGTCCGTCCGTACGTCCGGACGTCCCGTACGAAATGGAATAACTCAAATACTATTCACTGGATTCTTTTCATATTTTGCATATGGGTTCATCATATGAAGAGTCATGTTCCTACACAGGTTTGTGACCTTGACCTTCATTTCAAGGTCACAACAAGACTTTGTCATTTCACCCATGTCAGCGGGATATCTCAAGAACCATTTGCTGGATTCTCTTCATATTTTACACATAGCTTCTCCAAGGAAAGGTTGTCAGCGTGATATCTGAAGAATTCACCGGAATTCCATCATATCTTACATAATGCACCTCCTAGGAAAGACAAAGGGCTGACATTTTTTTCAAGGTCACAGTGGAGCTTTGACTTTTTCGTCATGTTTGACAGTCGATTTTGTTGATCTTTACATTATTTTTAAATATTGAAGTATTAATTTGCGGCGGGGGATCATGTCACCTTAGTGACAACTACTTGTATATATTTGTCATTCGCGGGCTCATTGTATTTCTACTGCACCTATTGCATTTTACATAACTTACATGAAGTCGGATTTCTGTATTTATTTTGTTTGTGCAATAAAATAATAATCAACAAAATTCTCTTGATTGTTTTGTCAACCGACCTGAAATAAAATGGAGATATTAAAAATGATATCTGAGAAGAAATTTTTTTTTGCACTCATCGAATACGTGCTCTCTTAATCAAAGGGGAGATCACTCTAGTTCTGCAACTCACTCACGGGACTCGTGTGAGACTTAGCGATTGGTTTTAATCCATACATTAGACAAGCATACTTCTCCTAAATGTCATGATGAACTTTACAGAACATATGTGCTTCACCTCCTCAAGGAAAAACAGACCACCGAGAATGCCTCACATAGGTATTATCATAGGCAACAGACCCTAAATATATTATTAGTTACACGGTGTTTTGACAGGGTGTACGGGACTGTAAAACCCTTGAATATTCCGTATTTTCCTGAAGCGCAGCCGAAAGAAATGCGGAATATACAAGGGTCTTACAGTCCCGTACACCCTGTCAAAACACCGTGTTACGAATTTATTACTTTTTAGATCTATTACATTTACTCATTTCACTCATTTCCGATCGGCTACATAGCTATTTCCGTTTGTGATCAAAACTCCGCACACTGTGAAATAGCGAAAACACTGTAAAGAGTTTACCGCTCCATATCAAGGGAGATAACTCTGCGGCTGAAAAATAATCGATTTTGAATTTATTATTACCTGAAGAACAATAGAGAGACACATGTTTTTATTGAATTAGTTTATTAACGCAATCAAAATAATAAAAAATGTATATAGGTTGAAATCACCGTACTTATGTTTGTTAAGGTAAGTTTCGATACTGAAATTCCGAGTCGAGCAACTGTTTAAGTTCCGCGTTCCATCACAAGGTAGGCCTAATCTGTCAGACCTGTGTAGTTACTCACATGACCTGTCTTCACGGGTCATACGGATGGTACACCCTGGCAAACCAACCTACAAGGTATCGTATGAATTGGCTATTGACCAATCAGAATTCAACAAATTTATCTAAATGGTAAAAAATAAATATATATACCTACCTAGTGTAGAACAAATATAAAGAAGATAAGACACAGCGAATCCTGCCATGGGACGGGAACTAGTTTAACTGGTTTACTGGCTCCAAAACGTTTTGTAAAATTCAAGCGTGTTATACCTTCTTTATATGTTATATAAATAGGTAGGCATATATACCTACATGTATATGTATATTTATGTTAATATTTAGGGTCTGGCGCTTGTGGTTATAATGTCAAATCAATATTTAATCTCAGACCCATTCTTCGATGTCAGGTGACCCCCAATTTGACAATTCATATTATGTACACAATACTGGTAAATATGGTTGCCTATAACGTTTTTGCATTTTAACTTCTCATTTGAATTACAAGTTGTAATGCAGGCTTTTGTTGGTCCAAACGTCCTCACATTCATCACCTTCCTACATACCTTCACATTCCCCTACCTACATGTATCATCCAAAACTGGGTTCCACAGGAGATATCGCTTGTATGAGATCAAGTGACAGTAGACAGTAGATTTTGAACAATGCCCTGTTGGCGTCAGCTACATGACATCACAATGATTTTGCATCGTCCAGTAATGACATCACAATGATATGACGTCATAATCATGATGACGTCAAAATACTGTCCAGATATGTTCATTTCTCATTAAAAACTAATGAAGAATGATTTTGGATGATAAATAGAATCTCACCCTCTCGGCAAGCCTCGAATATTTGTAACTTGTATCAACTCGTGTTGATATATTTGATATCAGAAGACACTTGGGTGAGATTCTCTATGTACCTATTTGTTGATCAAATTAATGATAATAAAAGTACAAAGACATTTCCTTCCTGAACAATGTTTTTAAATGTTCAACTGGCTTGAAATATTGCATTCGTCGGTATTTTTAGAAATTGAAACAACATTATGCCTGACATATACATGTAAAGACATATTCTCTGTGAAAATTAATAAATGTGCCTGATTAATGTAAGTTATATTCTGCACATATTTACAACATTTTAAACATGGTAGGGGTCAAGTTGGTGTAAATTTCATTTCTTACCCATGTCTTAAACAGAGCTATTTTAACTACAATTTAATCACAGTCACCAATTAATTAATTCAAACTACTGCAAGTAAATACTATAATCAAACACATCAGGGCTCTGTTCCATAACATCCATAACAGCGAGCGCTTATAATCGCTCATTGAGCGCTACATCAAACCTCTCTTGAACGCGATTGCTCAATGTAGCGCTACGTAGCAAAGCGAGCAAACCTCGAGGAATCACACCGTGTCGTTCAGGAAAGAATGGGCTACATTGAGCGCTACATTGAGCGATTATAGGCGCTCGCTGTTATGGAACGGAGCCCTGATTTCTTTTAAATGTTGAATTAATCGAAACCAACTGAGGTGAATACTTTCTTTTGCCTGGTAGTTTACTTTTAAATTAATATTCCTTTGTTCGAATATTAACGTTTTAAATTATTGTTATACATGTATGGTTCCCTGAAATCATATGATGATGCTCTTTTACGAGTTTACAGGTTTAAGTCTCTACTATTCCATACCATTATCTGAAACAATTCAATCATGCAAATGCGAATCAACTATGATTGAGAGGAAAACAGGAATCAATGAGGTTAAGCAGATTCCATGAGAATCAAGAAGTGATATCAAGAAGTATTAATCGAAGATAAATTACTCCTAATAAGGCTTGGGCCGGGGTATTATCTGTTACAAAAATGACACATCTGCAGTCCGATCTAAGAACGGTCAACTTCTTTTTCTTGCAATATTAATTGTTTACTGTTCCGCTATCCATACATGCGTCGTGTTCATTGTTCTTTACGTGTTAAAGTTATTAAGAAAAGAAAATTCTTAAAAGAGACTTGATCAACACTTTGATGAAACAGAGTTTCCAACAATTTTAAAAGTCAATATTTATACATGATAAATAAGTAACAATAAAAATAGGATTCTTACAACATAATGTTAGAGTAATGATGATAAGAAATGTTTTCCCTCGTTTCACACTTGATGAACACTTTGATGAAACATTGTTATAAACCAATGTTAAAAATCAATATCTAAAAAATAAATAAGAAAGCTGAAATTAGCATTCTTCAGCATTGTCTGTCAATGTGCGTTGTAAAGTAACATCGAGAGAGAAAGTTGATGTACAGTGGCAATTCTTACTGACATAGTAACGCTTTAGTGTGTTATAGTAATAAACAGTTAGGAGATACACATACTGTGTTTGAAAATCAGCGGCATATGACTGAATTATTATAGCTCTAAATTTAATTTAAATTCGAACGCGTAGCATGAGGCTTTAAATGAATAATTTTTACATAGTCAAAAGTAAATGGCAAGTTTACCAAAAGTTCATAAATTTGGAGTAGTTGCTAGTAGAATAAGCGTTTTAATAGTCGATATAGTGTATGCATTCTTAATCTTATTATTAATGTAGGTTAAGTTTGGTTTCAGACCGTTTTGTTTTGTTTTGAAAATGGTGTACTTAACGGTTGTGATTATCGTGTTCAGTGTTCTGTTCTGTTCCTTTATTCAAGTAATTCAAGACAGATGTTTCTTTTTGATAGAATTATGTTTGCTTGTGTACGTGTCTCTATCCATTCTTTTACTTTATTCCATATATCTTTAACAATTGGACATTCGAAAAAGAGATGATTTATTGTTTCTATCTTTTCCTCACAGAAGATGCATATATTTTCGTCTTTATTTTTCATCTTATGCAAAAGTTCATTTGTCGGGAGGATTCTATGTATGATGAAATATTTGAAACCGTTTTGTTTTCGTTTTTGTTTTAGAAATGTTTCCCATCTTCTGTTATCATTTTCTTGGCCATCACTCGGCCATGGAGCATTGATAGATTCGAACTATATTGATCACTTGCTCCGAATGCCAAACGCAGATCAATTATTTATTTCCTCTACACAACGTGTCTCTATAATATATCGCTAGGGAGGACGCTGTGGTCAATGAATGTTGTCGGTAGATAATAATGTGAATCTCGTTTTATTATTTAGGATATTTATTATTCCATTTTTCGTCATACATTTACACTGTGCTAGACTGACTATCCTCGACCATTCTCGGTATAAAACATCTTGCAAACTGTCTAAACTAACTACACAACACATACGTAAATCATTCGAACTCTGTACAATAGTAGCTCATCTCGAACATGTGTTCGCCAGTACATACGTTAATACATTCATTTCATAAACAATACTAAGATATGTAAATACTTCACTACAACATGATTTTAAAGACTTTAAAATTCAATCAAATTCGAATTCAAACCATGAGAACTACAGCATACATCATCTTATGGAACCTTGTCTTAAAAAAGTGTAAATCCCATTCACATGAATATATCAATGTTTCCCCATTTATTAACAAGCTGGTAGCATTAAACAGGGTCAATGGGGAACCCGTGCCAATGTGTGTGCATAGTTGAATAAACCAGAACGACACATGTCGAGACTATGACAAACCAGCCACCATGCTTTCAAAGTTGAGAATCCTTTATATATCGCTCAAACGTCATTTCAAATTCACTGTTTATAGCAGACTTTGTGTAGCTTAGTTCGCCTGATTATTGTTATAGTCATATTTCCTTTGAATTCGGTGTACCACGGGGTACATAAGACATTACCTGCACCATATTTAATACGCTTATAGTTTTTACTAATCAATCTACTGTTATATTGAGCACCAGCACGAGTTCTTCCTTCACTGTTTCCAGCCTCCGTAGTCTGATGTAGAGCGAGCACTGTTTTAGATACATCGATCACGTGATATTTTTGTTTACAGGCATGAAGAACCAACCAATTATCATATGCAGGTCTACCAATCACAACACCGAGAATATCTGCCCATGGGAAGGATGAATCAGTTATGAAATAATCCTCCGCATCGGGCCTAAATATTTTCCCTTTTTTCCCAAGAAGGTGTAACCTTGGAACGTCTTTGCTTTCCAATTTCTTCACATATTTTACATTCGTCCTTCTTCCAACAATCAGAAATGGTTTCTTATGTTTCCAACGTTCCATTGCGATTGCTCGAAGCGTCTGTAAAAGTCCCACGTCGAATAATATATCTCCGTTTGCGTATCCATAGAAGATAGATTTGTACTTGGCCATCGCGTCGAGGAACATGTGTTTTAATATTGGAATCCCAGTTGATGAAGTGTTGCTGACCTGAAGAGCATCCCACCCATGCTTCTTTATATCCGACACGTTTGTACCGTTGTTGTAGAAGAATACGCACTTTACATAGGGCTTCAGAAAGGCCCAGTCCATGAGTGTATTGCTTCTTTCTACTACGTTCTTATCATGTAGTGGCCAGGTAGTAAACAACGTGAGAAGAGGGTTTTTTAACGTTTCCAATCTCTTCTCCAGAAGAACCTTGTTATTCCAAAAGGATTCGCTATACGGCGATTCAACAGAATAATTAGATACCAATAAAACGAACGTTTCATTGATCTTTTCTTGATTTCTTGATTTTTTTGGTTCACTGTTTTTGGCCAAAAGTTCACGAATAGCTTTTTCATTGTTCAGAGATAAAAGTTTATTTGGTGAAAAGTGAACTGACCCTGTTCTAAGTTTGTGTAAAAAGAGATAAACACATGATGACATGACGAGAAGTCCAATGTACACTATGATGCTTGTCTTCAGAATCGATGCATGTATACAGTTCATTTTAATCTCTGAAACAAAATGAAGCGTCATAATTAACGCCAAATAGACAATTAATAAATTTACATGTAACGTTCATGTTGTCTCCCCTCCCTGTAGAATTCTCCAAATAAATTGTTGGCTTTGTATGATTTAATTTACAAAAGGATAACCTGCACACATTTTGATTGAAACAATTTATGATGTCAATGAACAGTTGTCAAAGAGTTTTAAAGCCGTCGATCCTTGCATCTAAAATAACAATATTGTGGTATCAGTTGTGATACAGTACATATTCACCTGTTTAAAGATATCTTAAAAAAAGGTTCAGCTTATTACTCTGTTGAACATTATATTATACGGGAATTCGCTTAGTATAGACATTCAGGTCATGTTTTTCTACTATGATATCCCTCATTTGAAAAAAAATGTCCGATTTAAAACTTTGAAGAACGTTACATCACTTTATTACTCGCCCGTTGAGGATATCGCTGTTAAATGTATTTATACGTAACATCGCGTGCTTCCGAATGACGTGTTTAAATTATGACGTCACAATGTGACCATAATGGCGTGAGTCCTATTTCTGGTTCCAGAATTAACTCATCAAGAAAGATATTTACTGAAAAGTGTTCTTTCTTGATCTCTTCGTAGAAGAAAATCTTGGGTGTCACGAGTTATCTCCCTTGCCAACAAACTCTCAACTTGATTGCGGACTTGATCAGTTGTGATGGTATGGAGAATTCAAATAAAATAATTAAGCAGCATATAGCCAAAATTGATGATGAACTTCGGTTTAAAGAACTGATGAAAAATCTTATAAAGGGCAATACATTGAGGACATATCGCACATTTGAGAAATATAGAGTACCAGAATCATATTTATCCTGCACGCTGCGAAGGTATAAAAGTAAAGTGTCAGCTAAATTCAGATGCGGGTCTCTGTCTCTCGCAATAGAAACTGGACGCTTTACTAGACCTGTAACCCCACTGGATGAGCGCATCTGTCCTATCTGTGATGTCATCGAGGATGAAAGAAATTTCTAACAGACTGTCCTACTTACGACTATATTAGACAGGAACTTTTGAATGATAAATCGAGACTGAAATAAATAAATCTATGTCTGTCTGTCTGTCTGTATGTCTGTCTTGGTCACGCTCAATACAGCGAAAGGTAACAGTTGGTCTTCCAATAAGTGAATACCCGTAGCCCTTCACACAAATAAAACAACTTCTCTACAGCATTTGCATATACAGATTGGAATATCACGCTGTTCACATAGTTCACATATTTTACCTTTTGCACTTACACATATGATCATGCTATACTAGATAACAAAATAGAGCCATGGGCTCTGTAGCTCCTCAGAAATTACGTAATTTAATATTTAAGAGAGAGAGAGAGAGAGAGAGAGAGAGAGAGAGAGAGAGAGAGAGAGAGAGAGAGAGAGAGAGAGAGAGAGAGAGAGAGAGAGAGAGAGAGAGAGAGAGAGAGGGCAGGGAGGGGGAGAAGGGGGGCAGGGTGAACCCTTTGCTTTTAATAGTTCCTGAAGGAATTTTTTACATTTAATTCAACACCCTGCAACGCCATATTTGAGAAGTGATTTTCACCAAATGAACAAACTATAGTATATGTGTTATAAAGATGTTATTCTGAAAATTTTAGCTTTCTGTATCAAATAGTTTTGGAGAAGAAGTCGTTTAACCCCCTAACCCCGTTGGACCTCCTGACCACGCCCATATTTGATTAGCGGTCAAGTTCAAATGAACAAACTTGCATCTTCATTTAATGAAAATATTATTCTGAAAATGTCAGCTTCCTATGTCAACTAGTTTCGGAGGAGTCGTTTAAAGGTTTTACTGTTAACGTCTCTGGCGGGCATATTTGTGGAACAAACTTTGACCCCCTAGGTGATGGGTACCCACCCACCAAAGTACAGCTTTGGGGGTGTAGCGGTTCTGGAGGAGAAGTCGAAAGAGCGAAAAGTTTACGGACGACGGGCCATGCCATTTATAAGCACACCTGGCCTTTCAGGCCTTGTGAGCTGAAAAGGAGAAATGAGCTCATCCCATTAAAAAAAATGATCCACTCAAAGTCATCCAATGTTGGAATGGTTACAACCTTCAAAATGTCCTGTTATCCCGTAGCGAGGTTTGTTGTACACTCTACAACGACGATGAATGGCTTCACTTCTCATTATTTTAGTTTTGAATTTATGGGCACTAGATTTTGTGAAATGCAACATCCTAAATACTGTTACCCTCGATAATATGATTCAACTGGATTGCGTTATAATCATGTTTTAATAACATATAATGTGTAAAAAGGAATGTCCCCTCGAATTGCCCTTGAACCTCCTTTCATATTATAATATAAATCGACGTTACGACAATTCATCAGCAAATCGATGTTTCTACAGAAGTGTATGCATTGAACAAACGAAAAATCTTTGGCGCAACATGATCATATCTGTATTACCAAGGACGTATATCACAATTCCTTGGTATTACTAAACTGATATTAAGAATATTGTAATCGGTAAAACATACACACTTGCACGAAAATAATTGCTAATTAAATTTAGAAAGCAAAATTATTCAACTCAAATGATAAAATACAAATTGACATTATCTTCAAATTGTACTTACGAAGAATGCTCGCCAACAGTTCAATTACTCACTGACATGATGTAGCACAGAGATCATCACCCTCCGGTTCTCACGGGGCCTGTACATGTAAAGTATTCACCTCCAAACTACGAGAACTGCGCTTAGAAACCTATGTTTGTCTTTCTTTCACAAATCTCCCATACAGTTATTTAGGATTGCCTATTCAAAGCTTCGCTGGTGTACTGCAAGGTGCTTTCATTAGCGCATCTCCCACGAACGTTCAATCCGTTATATATACAAGATCTTAACGGTGATGCTCAGAACAAACAAAATTAAACAAAACGAACAAAATCTAATCTTCCCCAAGAGGCGTTTACAAGAACGTTTCCCACTTCCAATAATGTCAACTGTTAGAGGGTAGAGGTAAACATAACATGACACGTGTTTAAGTCATAAAAAAAGAAACACTTTTACAATCATATTACCTCTTTGGACATAGGCTTTCTCAGTAATTCAGCTGTTGAAAACTTGAAAACATAACACAAACAGACATTTATTGGTTTGCATCATATGTACATTATCGAGGGTGAATTTTGGACTAATCATGTTTCATGACATATAGCGGCGAAGACGGCGGGTAAAGAGCCAATCCTGGTAAGAAATTATTTTTTGGTGTATTTTCAAACAACAATGGGAACACATTAATCAGTATATTCGCGTCGTGCCTGAATGTAGCAATTGTTCCATAGTAGCTTTCAGATATCTAGTTGTCATATAGTGACATTACACGAATCGTTATGTTCAACATCATAGTGTCATATATCTTTCTATATCAGTTGATTGATTTTCTTGCTTTCTTTTTCCTGCATTATAATGATTTCCTAGACATCTTTTCTGAATGAAATTAATGAAACATAAAAGTTAATTAGTATCTAACAAGGTTGAACATTGATTTATCAATTTTCTCCAGAAATGTTTTGACATGATAAGATACAAAGTTCACAAATAAACCGGTAGAGATTGGCAAGTACATCATTTTCGTGCACACTGATTTTAAGAATTTCATTCACTTTTTCAATAATTAATTTGTACTTTATTTAATTAGTTTAGAATAATATACTATTCTGTGTCTTATATTGAAAAGACCAGTAAATGATAAATAGTACTAGCCAAGTCAGTCTATAAGGTTTAACTTTCAATTGCCTGCAAAAGAAATGCTTTTAGCTGACACAAAACACAAATCTATCCCTAAATGAAATGTTGAATTATAAAGTTGAAATGTGTTTTGTTCTATTCGACTCTCCTTGGTGCAGCTTGGCCTGCATAACTCGCAATGTTTTGAGCGACATCACGTGTAGGTGAACGAAAGCATATATCGTTGGAATCGTGAATGATTCATCAAAATAGGTAAGTATTTATATATTTTTCTAATCTAACCGTCTTTAGCATGTCCCACCCCTCGGACTTTTCTGGACTTGTCCCTTCAATCACAATTATATAATCATATTTTTAAAAAATCATTTCTTCAAAATCAAAATAAATGTTTGTATTATATGGAAGACGTTCAGAATTACTGGCCCGAATTTATGTAGCGAATTGCCAACTAATTGAAACTAAGATTTCTTTGAGTTGGGTACCATTGGAACGGCGGTACGACCGTTATAATGTCACAACAGTACACTATTGTGAAGTCATACATATAACACAAATTTAATATTTGGTTGATCGACGCTTGAGACTCCTATATCTCTTGACATTGTGATGGGAAACGTTTCCTGCTAAATCTGACAAACGCGGGCTAAATAAAAAATCTTAAAGCTATGCATATGGGATTGAATATGCTTTGAAGAGGTGAGTTATGAATAAATTATCATAAAGGTTTGAATTGATCGCTTTGCCAACTTCCAATTTATTATTTCTTTCATTGTGAATATTTGTCTCTGTCCAATACGGAAGGCGTATCTGTACCAATTCACCTATTTCATACGCATCACTGATTTTGAGGTTCACCGAACAATATTTGAGCTTGGTGAGAATGAATCCATAAGAGAGTGACGTAGACAAATATGAAATCAAAAAGACCTCGTTTCGTCGGGGAAATTCTCAATTGGTGGCAAACATTTGCCTAATATGATGAGTTTTTTTTAATGTGATATTGCTTTGTATATGCCCCGGTTCAGGATATAAATGGGGAAACTCATGTAAACACGGGAGGGGTTTGCCAAAGGTGTAATGCCATATACGAAGAGGACAACATACCTTACAGAAGTAATCTTCTTTTCTGATATTTTCTTTCAGAACTCCGCAAATAAAATGTTATACATATTACGTAGGATTGTTCCGATGTTATGCTCGATAACCCAGTTATATCTACCACATGATATATGTGCAGTTTGCAAAGTAACGAATACAGATTTACGGACAAAGTGCACACGAGAGATAGCGGGTAAGCGGGAATCGGGAACACGTTTTCTACGGAAACGTTTAATTTATTCTGTTTTAAAGTCCATGTATGCTAACATAAAATCTTGTGTGCGTTCTGGTGGTGATTCTATGGACTATTTTGATTGCCCGGTAGGATTAAGACAAGGGTGTATTTTAAGCCCAATGTTGTTTTCATTTTTCATCAATGAATTGTATTATGAGATCGTTAATAATGGAAAGCATGGTATTCAAATGTTCCCAGATACATTTGAAATATTAATGCTACTTTTTGCTGATGATGTGATTTTAGTGTCAGACACTGTTGTAGGATTACAAAATCAACTTAATATATTGGAACGTTACACAAAAGAATGGAAGTTATCGGTTAACTATGACAAAACAAACATTGTAATTTTCAGAATGGGTGGGCCGTTAGCTTCAAATGAACAATGGATACTTAATGGTTTACAACTTAAGATTAATAGTCAATATAAATATCTTGGTATTTTGTTTACCCACACTATGAACTTTTCAAAAAGCGTTGAAGATTTAGTATCAAGAGCGAAGAAAGCTTTATTAAACGTCATGTCTGTTTCATTTAAAATCGGAATGTCTTCCCCTAACGTATTTTTTAAACTATTCGACTCCCAAATACAACCGATAATGTTATATGGATCTGATATTTGGGGATTCCAAAAATTCGACTGCCTAGAAAAACTTCACCTATTGGCATGTAACAGATATTTATCCGTTGGATTATCAACCCCAAACTGCATGGTTTACGGCGAATGTGGAAGACACCCGTTATATATACATTCTCAGGTAAAATGCCTAAAATATTGGATAAGAATTATTGGTATGCATGAACAGAATTCCAAAGCTAGCTTATAACATGATTTTGCACTTAGATGATATTGGTAAAACCACTTGGGCATCTGATGTAAGAAACCTCTTGTTCTCTCGCGGTTATGGCTTTGTTTGGATGAACCAAACAATTGGAAATATCAATCTATTTTATATAACTTTAAAAACCAAGCTATTATATTATTATTATTATATTTTATCAAGACTGGCATTGCATCTTCTATGATAGCTCAAGGTATGATAGTTACAGGACATTTAAAGTTTACTTCAACCAGAAAATATTTATCTATTTTATATTCTAATGATTTAAGAAACAGTTTAATCAAATTTAGACTTGGTTTATTAGATTTAATGATAAACAACGGCAGAAAAATGTACATCGAAAAGAGCAGAAGAATGTGTCCATTATGTAAATCAGCAGTTGAAAACGAAACTCATTTCATGCTTGTTTTTCAATTTTACTCCGTTTATAGGAGAAACAAAATTCCTGATTTGTATTTGTCAAAACCACCTGCTCTCGCTTTTATATCATTAATGTCTTCTCAAAATTACACTATAATTCTTAACTTGTCACTGTTTATTAAACATAGTATGAAACTAAGAACTGAACTATTACATTTAAATGATGGAAATTCGTCCTGAAGCAAAATCACTATTTTAGAATTGCTTGCCATGTTGTTCAAGTGGTGTTCTCTATCGTTTGTATTTGTATAACATCTGTATTATATTTATCATTTGTATATGTATGTTTTGTATATGGGCCGGAGGCCTTAAATACAATAAACACTTTGGACTTTTGACTTGACAAGACACATAAATCGTACAGACACTTTAGAATAATTACTGTAAATGACTTAAAATATACATAGAAAAAATACTTACATGTACAGCCCACCACTTAAGGTATTCCAGAGTAGTGAGGGCGATATTGATTTTGTTATAAATTATATATATATTCTTTGACACGGCTTATATATTATTCTGAACAGACACAGCTATGGCCAGAACGAGGTTGGTCATGCATGAAGTTTAGTTGGCTTCTGTTTCCATATTAATAATGAACTAAAGTTACATGTAAACGTATTATGTTGTGTTTCATTTTCAGCCATATAAAATATAACTCTAGTGCAATGCTACCTTGGAATTCAGGTAGATTCAAGCCACGCAGGTTTCACTACAATGCATAGTGACAATGTAACTACATGTACAGGAATTCTCCACGATATAAGCGATCAACATATCGCACTTGTACGCTGCAGAGCAATGCAATCAATAGAACTAAACTAAACAAAACAAGGATAATACTTTTATTAATTAATTAATGTATTTAAATTGATATGTTCAGCACGCGCCAAAGTATATAAAACACTATTGCACAAAACATTATATCAGTTTAATATCACGCATGACATGGTATGAATATCCATGTATGTATTTTCAACTATTGATATTTTTAAAATTCTAAATTTTTCATCCATATTTGAAATTACATTTGCATATATATTAGCAGTATGGAAGTGGAAGATATTTTATTCGTAGAAAAGAAAAAAAAAAGGAATACAAATATTTTAAAACCATTTTTAAAAATTTTGATCATGAATTAAGAATTTAATTATTGAATATACAAAAACGTCAACATGGTAAAGTGTATACAAATAACATATAAGAATCATAAGGGTCTTCGTACACTACAATAACTCATCAAATCAGCAGTCATAAGATTCAAGAGTTATGTAACCTTAGTGTTTAACATTTCTGAAAACCATAATAATAAAATAAAATGTATAAACATTAAACAATAATTCAACAGTTTTAAAAATCAATAAATTCAATCGATTGGTAAATATTTCCCTTCTTTTGCATGAGCGCGTCGTATCTTGACGTAACACACGACTGTCACTCCCACGAGAAATATCCCTCCAACCAATGAAGCCGTTACAATTGCCACGATGCGAAAGTGATTTTCATTGGATGCATGACATCCGCGGTTTTCATCAGACGCATCGGCGCAGTCGTCGTAGCCATTACACGCCATATCGGCGTCTATACACAGTGAGTTGCTGCACTGGAACTCGTAGGCTTGACAATCTCCTGAAATGGAATTAGCTAAACATTAACACTACTGATTTTAAATATTAAGAAATATATGTCATTTAAAGAATATGTAACCAATATCTGGATAAATCTGCGTTTAACTATATGTACATGTTGACCATATGTTCCATACATTCGAGTTTAATTCCGATAAGACATATATCTATTAAACTGTAAAAGATATTCTGCCAGCAGCAAAAGTTTTCTTTGAAGCATTCGTAAAAGTAAATCTAGCGTGAAGGGACATCTAAATTGAATAAGGTGATGGTATCAATTCATTTTTGCAAAATTTACCTTCTTAGCTTACAAAGAAAGCTATTATGAAATAAAATGTCCCATATTCGCCATCATGAAGCCGTGTGGCATTTGAAGCTATATGTTATGCATATCACTCTGCAACTATAATGATCCGACATTTTTATTTTATCGAGAAGAGGAGAGAGTTAATGCTTTCTCAATAAGAAAAGTAAACTTTCTACTATTTTCTACTATTTGTGTCTACTCTCTCATTAACCATCTGATAAAGGGGTAAGCTTAAATTATATCTGCTCCAAAACACCGTATTCTGTCACAATAACCTAACAAAAAACCTTCGGAATCCGTTGTGACATGGATTATTGATAGATTTCAAATTGGAATCCTTGTGAAACTAACACAAGTACATATTCTCACCGTCTGTCTGTGTGTGGAAGGAAGAGATGAGGAGAGAGAGTGACGTATTCTCCAGCTCCCTGGGCTGGACACTGGAGTGGTAGGCGAGGTGCAGGGACTGTCTGCTGCTGTTGTACACAGGGATAGAGCCGTTCTCGACACACTTCAGGTCTGTGCAGCAAGTAAATATTTAACGAGTTGAGACTCTTCAATAAGTGAGACATGGGTTGATTAAAAGCGGTTCTGTACCCCCATTTGAATCTTGGCGACAATCTATTATAGCTTTTGGGTTTCTAAAAGCTTATGTTTCCAGATGCTCTAAGTGACACTGGGTAAGTTATTTTCCTAACACATAATTAGTTAAGAACAGAAAAGTTTCTTGATAACAACTAAATTTTCCTGTTCTTTTGTATACCACTTCAAAATGCTTTTCAAAGACCTGACATAATTAGTTGTTTCAACAAGTATATACCAAATGAAACCTTTGACCTCTTCATGACATAAAGAACTAAGTATACTCAATTAAACACGTGAAGAGCAATTGCCAATACATCGATGCATTGATATATCCTCATCATTACATTTAGAAATTCACCAAGTCCTGTACCAGAGGTGTTTTGACTTTCTGCGTATAGATAAGGCTAACAGTACGGTAACATTTGGGATCATGCATATATCGCAATCTCATTTAAATCAGATCGAACGGAATACTCGTTCTTTTTTCCTCGGTCTGAGTACTACCCCGTAGAGGTCATGCAAATTGACCTTTACTAAGGCATTTCATCTTCAATTAATTCAACCAACCAGAGACTTTCATACATTGAATGTGATGTGTCGTATGTCAACTCAAGTCGGCCGAATGGCTTGCTAGCCTCGTCGCTGATTGGCTGGAGTAAAGGCCACCTGACATGACCTCTATGGTACCGTACTCAGATCAGAAACGCAGCGAGGTACGAGTGCTACTTTCCATCGGATTTCAATGACACCAGCAATTATCACTGCATCAATTTGTTTGAATTACTTATTTCGTTATATGATATTTTGTTACATCTCACATTTATTTCATCCATCCACTCACCGATGCCTGTGCTATTTGCCCCCTCTATCCCTTTTATACGGAGATAAGTCTTATGGCAAGCTTTGTCGATTGGCAATTGTATTTCCAACACTTGGAGAAGTAGTCTGTTGTCTGAAACGTCAGCTTCAACGATTGTGTGACAGTTTTGTATTGTTGTAGTCTCGTTGACTGCGAGATTAAGCACGAGATCTTCCGATATGCTGAGTATTTTGTTGCACACGTCCAGTAAGTTGACTGTAAATAAACCATTGGAATTTCATATCTGTAATTGTACTGTGGATGGTTAATATGATAACGATATAAAGTATCTTCTAATGATACATGTATGCATGATGAATTACGAAAAGGTACATGTATGGTGATAAAATATTTTCAAATAAGATTCTTCTTTTACAAATTTAGATGATAATAAAAAGACGTACATGTACCTTAAAGTTGTCTCCAAACAATAGAGATATGAGCATAATTTAAATTTCTACAAACAACGTATCAACAAAGATATGGTATCAACAGCAAATAAACTGATATTGTTAATTCACATCGTATTCTTTCGAAAAAAGATACCATTACTCTTAGTTATTGAAATTGTTTTTTCTCCATTGTTGAGGGTTAAACTAAATAAATAGTAGTCTAATCTCACATAAATTACTTCATAAACATATATCGCAAAACTTCACTTGAAACACATAGTAGTTTTTCTATTTCCCAACATATTTTAAAACATACTTACAAACTGAAGGACTGTACATCAGTCTCACGTCAGCAATATAAACACTACTTACAACAAGTAGGTAAAACAATAGTTTGCGATGAATCACCATTATGAAAAGAATAACATTCGTCTACATTGTATTCACTTCTCCGCGTTGTTGTAGGTCAAAGTTCGGTACAATATCTGGTAATAGATATAAGAGATATGTAATTCGTGCATGGTATGTAGAGGGAAGGTTGTTATCAAATCAAGTGCTATAGACAGAAATAGAGACAGACAGACAGACACAGCAGAGACAGACAGACAGACAGAGAGCGACAAACACATAGACAGAAGCAGAGAGATGGAAACAGACAGAGAGACATATATCTAAATACAGACAGTCAACGAAAGATGAAGAGAGACAGACGGAGAGAGACAGACAGAGAGAGAGACAGGAAACACAGAGGGACAGACAGAGAGACAAACAGACAGAGACAGACAAACAAGGAGGCACAGAAGCACAAGGAGAGACAGAGAGATGGAGACAGAAACGGAGAGACATAGATAGAAATACAGAGACAGACACAGAGAGATGGAGAGGGACAGACAGATAGATAGATAGATAGATAGAAAGACACATAGACAGACATTACGATGGCTGCTGCTGTGTTCTTTATGTTAGCATGTACCGATATCAATATACTATTTTAACTTGTATGATGCTTTTTATGCCACGTTATTGTATACATTTGTTTCATTACGTCCCTCTTTGTATAAATTCTGATTTGAAACGATAATTAATTACTGAAGAGTAATGTATGGTGATTATGATTTATTTAATGATAGGAAAATACTACATATCTTGTTCACTGGTTAAATGTAGTTATACAAGCCTTCGTACGTAAATCCATTATGTTTATATACTTGTTATCACACTTACCCCAATACATTTTGATTATGATTGGAGTAACTACTTGGCTAATCTTTAGCTACTGCATACATGTTATATTACAGTCATAACTTCATAACTATTTCCCTGTCAAGCTTTAATAACTATACAGTATACACGTTGTGTGTCTTGTAAAACCCTTGTCTAAATGGTATACTTTCTTTTAGGTGACAGTGTAATATTATTTATTCATCGTAAAGTGAGTGATCATCGTTATCAAGCACGGCTGTTATCACAGCGTTATCACAGCCATAGACCTATATCAGAGACAGGTAGGACGACCTTATCAACAAAGTGTGTCTGATATTTCAAGTTGCAATTTTAATTTAATATATCAAAATGAAACAACCCAATTTGCTGATGTATTTGGTCACATTGTTGATATTACCTACATCGGAAGCCTACACACCTGAAATATGTAAGTAAACGTTTTGATACGGCGGCCCTTTTGTGTTATCAGTGTACCCAGGTAAAATAGGTAAACATGGTTATATAGTACAGAGTCGTAATATATTATCATTACTTGTGAAGTATTTGTGTACTCGTATGAATAGAGTCGAAAAGAACTATTTTTGGACTAATGTTATTGTTAATGCTTATAACATCACTTTCTCTCAAAATTGAACATATGACGTATATCGTACCGATTAATTAAAGTGTCAATTAAGAGGATGTTTCAAACCCGTCGGTGTAATACAGGGGATATAATCAAAGAAAAAGTATCAACTACGTATTTCTGAAACTTTGCAATATACTACTGAAAATATATGTATATAGCTTTTATTGTTTGAAATTCTATGTACACCCACGGGCGAAAGAAAGTATACCATATTTTCAACAAAGTCAAACATAAAATATTTCATGTATTAATACTTGATGAAGTCAATTTTCAATATCTATTATGAGGATATATCTCGTAAAGTGATAAACATAACTTCACTCACGAAAGTATGATACTTGATATTTTATAAATGTCCATATACACATAGGATATTTCAAAGGGGTTTTTGGACATAATGTTTGGTAGTTAAGGTATTGTTTAATGAAATATGAGAATCATGTTAGTACTGAACATATTTTCTAAAATTACAGATTAAGTTGGTTGGTTTTTAGAAACTTTTAACGACGATTTTAGAAACTTTGTTTTTTTCTGTTTTCATCATTCGTTGATTAGAATGTCTGTTTATTTTGCCCGCCAGTGTATAAGAGTTTGTGCTTGTTTGTTTTATGTTGTTGTGTGTTTTGTTTTGTTATGTTGGGTTACCATATCTGTAGAACAAACATAAGACATGTGTCTGTTCGATAAACATTCATGGTTTTAGTTTTACAAATCTTCTGTCTACACGTATCTCAGCTCCACTAAAAAAAATTGGGGATTTTAATTCATTGTTATAAAGATATTTATTATCATTAATGGGGAGGGGGAGGGGGGGGGGGGGGGGGGGGTCGGGGGACACTGTATACGTCATCATCTGATGACATTCTTTTTCAAATGATCATGAGATATATTTGCTGAAGTGTTCCCGCCTCATTTGACCTGTTATATTTCGTTTCCTATTTACAGATTTTCTGGACCAAGAATGTGAAAATGCCATTATCGCTAACAAAGATATGATCCTAAAATTTAGTGACAATTCGACTGAAAGTGACCCATCGGAGTGGTCATGTGAAGTAGCCGTCCAGGCCACTGACCATCAGAGACTGTTAATTACCCCTCTTCATCTGAATATCACCCAACCATTCGTCTGCAGTGACAACGCGCTGTCCATCCTCAACTCGGACGGTCAGCCATTGACGAGTATGTATTTATATGTATCCCAGTGTTCAACATTTTTCAACGAGTATGTATTTATATGTATCCCAGTGTTCAACATTTTTCAACGAGTATGTATTTATATGTATCCCAGTGTTCAACATTGTTCAACGAGTATGTATTTCCCTGTGGTAAGTGACTTGGTGCACCATAAACATTCCCCTAGGCCTGTGGTAAGTGACTTGGTGCACCATATACATGCCCCTGTGGTAAGTGACTTGGTGCACCATATACATTCCCCTGTGGTAAGTGACTTGGTGCAACATATACATGCCCTTGTGGTAAGTGACGTGGTGCACCATATACATGCCCCTGTTGTAAGTGACTTGGTGCACCATATACATGCTCCTGTGGTAAGTGACTTGGTGCACCGTATACATGCTCCTGTGGTAAGTGACTTGGTGCACCATATACATTCCCCTGTGGTAAGTGACGTGGTGCACCATGTACATGCCCTTGTGGTAAGTGACGTGGTGCATCATATACATGCCCCTGTTGTTAGTGACTTGGTGCACCATATACATGCTCCTGTGGTAAGTGACTTGGTGCACCATATACATGCTCCTGTGGTAAGTGACTTGGTGCATCATATACATTCCCCTGTGGTAAGTGACTTGGTGCACCATATACATGCCCTTGTGGTAAGTGACGTGGTGCACCATATACATGCCCCTGTTGTAAGTGACTTGGTGCACCATATACATGCTCCTGTGGTAAGTGACTTGGTGCACCATATACATGCTCCTGTGGTAAGTGACTTGGTGCACCATATACATTCCCCTGTGGTAAGTGACGTGGTGCACCATATACATGCCCCTGTTGTAAGTGACTTGGTGCATCATATATATGCTCCTGTGGTAAGTGACTTGGTGCACCATATACATGTCCCTGTTGTACGTGACTTGGTGCACCATATACATGCTCCTGTGGTAAGTGACTTGGTGCACCATATACATTCCCCTGTGGTACGTGACGTGGTGCACCATATACATGCCCCTGTTGTAAGTGACTTGGTGCACCATATATATTCCCCTGTGGTAAGTGACTTGGTGCACTATATACATGCCCCTGTGGTAAGTGACTTGGTGCACCATATATATTCCCCTGTGGTAAGTGACTTGGTGCACTATATACATGCCCCTGTGGTAAGTGACTTGGTGCAACATATACATACTACTGTGGTAAGTGCACCATATACATGCCCCTGTGGTAAGTGACTTGGTGCACCATATACATGCCCCTGTGGTAAGTGACTTGGTGCACCATATACATGCCCCTGTGGTAAGTGCACCATATACATGCCCCTGTGGTAAATGCACCATATACATGCCCCTATGGCAAGTGACTTGGTGCACCATATACATGCCCCTGTGATAAGTGCACCATATACATGCCCCTGTGGTAAGTGCACCATATACATGCCCCTGTGGTAAGTGCACCATATACATGCCCCTGTGGTAAATGGCAACAAAACCAAGACGTGCAACAGTGGGAAATGTGCAAACTGGTGGATTATATCTTTAATTTCAGTAGTTTATTAATTTCAAGGCCATTTGAACCATATTGCAATAATATAAACTAAAATACACACATGCGTATCAAACAATCTACATTTACGTAACACGTTGTAAAATAATGTATCCAACATGAGAACACACTCATCTGATGTCATTTAACATTTCAAACCGTTAACATGTCTGCTGGGATTGAAGATTAATGGTGCAGTATCACGAAAGGTTTGATATATTGGACACTCATATATATGGATTTCATCATTTACACAAAGGATTGTCTTAAAAATAAATTTCTACTATTTTCAGAAGATTTTATGACCGCTTATCGAGAAGGTTTATTATATTGGTGATAAATTTAACACTGAACGTAGCGAACGGACGGGATCATGACACGTGATCAATGTTTTGTACTGTACAATCTATTGTATCTAAATACAGTTTGTCTTTAGTCTTCCAACCATATGCCATTGGGAAAACAGTCTGGTATATTCAAGATGTTTTGTCCAAACATATAACATCAAATTTATTAACTATTGACTATTTCAGATCCGCCCTGGATTTGTGGAGACCATATGTCCCGAGACACACTGAACACATCAGGGGGATACGCCTGGTTCAAGTACAAGAAGACAGAAGGGATCACTGACCCCGGATCCTTCCAGCTGCTCGTCTCCTTCTTCACAGTTGCTAAAAATGGTAACACTTCCATTCTTATATGTGAATAATAGGGTAATATGATATTTGGCATCCTCGATGCTTAATCATTACCCTCCGATTTAATAAATAGTTGATACAAAAATAAACCTATTCTTGAAGCTTACTAGAGGAAGTAGTGCTTATGTTTTAATGTAAACGGTTTTGTTAATAGCAAACTATCCACTTCCAGTCATCCAGTTAGGATGTGGACGCTATCCAATGTATATTTACTTATGAGAACCTTTTACAGTTCGGTTTATGTCAATGCCAGATACTAGAGTTGTAAAGAAATGCTATGTTAATATTTTATTCTTTGATAATAATATAAACTGGATGTTTTAAAATATTATGAATATTTTGGATTTGGCTCTATTTGGAAAGATCATCAAACATGGCACGATATTTAAATTTGTAAGGAAATGCTATACTATGTTAGTTTTAAATTCTTTAAATAGTTATAAAATGTGTATGTTTTAAAATATTAAGAATATTTTGGATTTGGCTATAGTTTGTAAGGATATCAAACATCATTAAATGATGTTGATATATTCAGATATGAGAATGGGCTTGCGACTAAGAGTATATGGTGAAAGTGGGTTGTGAAATTCAATGTATTTGATATAAATAATTATTGTTTTGAAAAATGTATTTATGATCTTCATGATACATTTATTTATCATATAAGTGTATGTTCAAAGACGCATTGGGCGTCACTGTTTTAAAAATGGTTTTGGGGTATAACATGTTTGGAATTTTAATGAAAATGTTTTTAAAAAAATATGAAAAGCAAGTTAACGACAGATGTCGCCGACATAATGTACCGTTTACCTCCATACATCATTGCTCTATCACATAAAAAAAACCTTCCATATAAGGTGAACATCGCACAGTTAAGGACATTTGAAATATTTGCTTATTGTGACGTCTGGAGACAATTAATTGTTAGCCGTATTTGTCACTTATATATATAAAAATATCTTTCAATTTTGTTGGTATCATTTCTTTTGCCAGGTAGTTTATTTAATCACATTTGTGAACTTATGATAACACCATTATACAAATTACTGAAAACCATATATGATGCAGTTCTAAATTCGAGCCCAGTTGGAAAAGACGATATTTTAAACATAATTTAGTAATCTTAGTGTTTATCATCGTTGCATTGTTCATTCGGACGGTGTATGTCAGTTTTGAATTATCGTTTTAGACTTCTATTGTTTTTTGGTTTTTATTTGTTCCCATAGGTTACAATTTTAAAAAGAAACAACACAAACAAAACATAAATTAATAAAATAACAGCATACATAGAAAATACATGTTAAGTATAAAATACTTACAATATCTAATAATAGTTTTCACCGAATTGAACTGAACAGTGGGATGAGTGACCTCCATTTATTGTTGAATTTATCGTTTTCATTGTTTCTTATGGAATACATTTTTCAACAAGAAATATTTCTTGTCATACCTGTGGTTACTAAATTTGGGACTCGGATTTTTTATATTGCAGAGATTTAAATATTTGTTTGACAGAGATGATGGTTTGATTTATTAAAACATGTTTGTGTAATGGAGTAAACCAAATCAAAGATTTTGAGAAGAAAATCTTCTGCGGTAAATATATGTTAAGTCAAAGTTCAAGATCATTCCAGAATTTGATGATTTCAAAACACTCCAACGGGCCAGTAAACATGACATATGCTACTGCAGTGCTTTATATGTCAGTTTTGAATTCTCATTTTAGACTTATGTTCATACTAAGTGTGTTTCCTTAAATTTGTCTCGTCAATCGTCATTTCACAAACCATAACAACTTTTTTGCAGGAAATTGTCCATCAAACAACTTCAAATGCGACAACAACCTGTGTATATCTGTAGACCTCCAATGCAACAGCTACAACGACTGTGGTGACGACTCCGACGAGACATGGATGTGTAGCACTGTGAATATCGTCCTTGTTGCTGTTGGTGGCAGTATAGCGGGGCTCATCCTCGTTATTACAACGATTGGTTGCATCTTGAGATCGAAGAGAAGAAAGACATACAAATCTATACAAGACTAATGCAGTTTGGCGTGGATGCATTGTTACATCGTATTTCCTTCAGTTCAACTCATGGTTAGGTGGCTGGGCTAGTTGCCGCTTCAAGCACTCACTCCGACAGTAATCTTCTGGAAGGCGATACTTCACCCTTACTTCGAATTTGTGTTTTAGGAAATCTTGACAAATCGGTATACATAAAGATTTCAAATAATAAAATATAATCTTTTGTAAATATTTAATTAACATACAATAGTTGTGTTATATGCGAACATGTAGTGTATGACATTGTACTTTTGATATCAGTACCGACACGGGCTACATGTTAGTTGTTATATAATGAGGTGTAAAATACTGAGATATATCAGTGACATGAACTGTCTATCAAGCTGTAGTGAAGATATCTGATATTTTCACATTGGCCAATGACGATCTAATATATCGCCGGAACTACTTTCCACTTTGAAAGCGAAAGGGAATTACGGAAGTCTTCAATTAAAATAGTTTTGAGCCACTCTGAAATATCAGCTTTACCCATGACACTCGTTGAAATAAACCTGGTATTTGACATAATCAATAAGGTGTCCTCTATACAATGTGTATATACAAACTATTCTGTGTATTCTGTGAATGTTGTGCTCCTTTGCTCCTAATGTTTGATGTCCAAACCTGCCCCATATCAGCAATTTCTGTCGATTTCATACATGTACATCGCTAAGCGACGGCAACGTCCTCAACTTGTACAGATGACGTAAACAACTGCGATGGGGAAAGTTATTTATCACCCACAACAGATTTTGAAAATTTTCTTTTTAACAGTATAATCTACACAACTTACACAGTATAACCTACTCACAAACTCACAATAAAAACATGTAATATATTTAATGATGTCATAATGATATTTCAAAGCAACAATGGACATCCAGTGGATCATGGAGGCGATGTGTTAAGAGATGTGTATCCCTCCCGCAATACAAAACTTCAGCCTGGTTTCGTAAAAGTCATATGACACACGTACTCGGGTAATAATCTCTACATGTATATCTTAATAAGGAGAACCCTTCTTTTCAGATGGAATCAGCTCAGTTCAATAATCATTACATTTTTTTCTTGAACTACACGGGTCAGCTTCGGATACTTCGAAAACAGGTCATTAAATTGTTTTCTTTGTTCAATAATATGAACATAGAATCATCCGATATGATTCAAAATTAAAGAAATACTCAATTCTAGCTTTAGATATAAATAAAATAATGGGTGAAATATGCGAGTATGTAGATTGTTGGAATTTGCAATTTACCGATGAATAGTCTGAAAATATATATATATACTGAATATAGTGAGTGAGTTATTGTTTAACGCCGCTTCGGCAATATTGCAGCCATTAGCGGCGATATACTGAATATAATGAATATATATACTCATGGTAAAAATCGTTGACACCCCTAAACAGAAAATGGATTGCAGCAAATTAAATGATAATATGGTATTTTCGAAATTAAATGACACAAACACATGACGTAAACTAAGTAAATACTACTTGCCATATATGTATTGTGTGCGAATAAGACTCAATGAAAGATTTTGTGTATACTTGGGTTCAGTAGAATTTTTTTTTCAAATGCAACTTTTCATTATTTATTAGAACCAAAATGAGAACACTCAAACACTGTAACAATGAACTAATGCCAAGATCTCAAGACACAAGGAATTAACTCTTTTGAATAAATTTCATTTTCTTATATTCCGCTTTCTTTGGTAACAAAGTACAAGTGAAGAAATAGGAAATGCTCAAGGACACTATCCAGTAGTACAGTGTTTTACCAAAGAAATAATCGAAACTTACACGTAACGTTGTTTATATTACATTTCATTTCTATAACTATTACATGCTGTCAACCATTATTACCATGAATATATTACGTCAAACTTTAATATTTGTTATATTTTTTTCAATGATAATATTGACAAAACGACTGCAGTCATCGCGGAATAAATTTAGAAATATGTGTAAGTTCACATGTTAACGAAACATGCTATGCTAAAATATGCTATTACAGTTGATAGTGAACTATTGACAGCAGATAGTAATACATGTACGTATACAACTGTGGTGTGGAACTGTGTGTATACATTCAATGTGCCGCATTGTGGATCAGCTGGCTTATATTAGATAAAAACATTGTATTGATTCGTTTCAGAGACATGGTCTACATTCGTAAGGACGACACGAAAATCATTTAAAGGATAGATGCAATGACATATGGTCAAAATCGGATTCATTAACATGGGATGTCAATTTGACAATTGCTCGATTTTAAATTTCTGAAATCGGTCCATAAATTACTTATATGCGTTTTTTTTTTTTAAAAACACCTAATTTAGCGACCAGAATGATAGTCTGCAGGGATGTGGCCCCTGAAGGGATGACTTCTGTGACGCCACTGGAGTAATCTCATTATCGGCGACAGTCATAATTCAACGTAATTTCGCAACTTTTTAATTGTTAATTTCACGAAGAAATCTTTAATAAACCAACTTAAATTTCCCATATATCGAATCTTTAGATATCCAACTAGGTAATTCCGCAGATGACAGTTACACAATTATTACATAAACATGTCTTTTGGCGTTGTAATACACCTCATAAATTCATTTAGCGCCAGTGATAATCATCATTAATTAATTAACGAGGCTCGGCGGAGTAGCTGTCTTGCCGGCCCCATCTGTCGCTTATCACAGTCACGCCTCAGTGAGCATTTTCAAAATGAATCGCCCAACTAATTGCGGTAGTGTTAAAATGGGTGAATTAAAATCGTCTAAATTATCCATTACAAGTGTATATTGTCTCGATTTCATGCTCAACTGATTCCGATGTACAATATACGTAGATGTAATCATCTGTCATTCTCGAGAAAAATGCATTTCATCAGAATCTTTAAATATAAGCAAGCGTAGAAAGTAACACACATGCACTGAGGATCAAGTGTAATGACTAATGCAACTTTTACTTTGATTTGGGAGGAATATTTGGAAGATTCAAAATAGATAATGTATGGATTTACAAGAAGACCATTTATGATCAATAATTTACATCAGCGATGTAAATTACACTGTTGATGTTTATGATCTATCATAAAGGGCGTTCTTGAAGATTAAATCTATTTACGCATAATAACAAAATACTATCGAAGTAATAACGATTAAAAGCAATATGCCAGTTAATATTAACGAACATGAAGGAACAAGATATAAAAACCATACTGATAATCAGGAGTCAAACTGTGAGCACACACCATCATTCTACAACGTTGAGGAGGAGTCCAGAGACGATCAGCTCAGATTTCTCACAAGCTTTAAGCTGTTACTTATAATGTGTAAAGTATTTTCAAGAATACAACAAAGAAAATGAGTAATTACTGAAAAGAGATATGAATAGACATTCCAACCATCTTCCAAGTTAATGTATAATGTAGAGGTTGCACAGGTGAATCAATGTTTCCACGTAACGCAAGCAATATTTTATGATCGAGCTTGTCAACCCAGTCATTCCTCTCAACAAATTACATCTACATTATTGGTCAAGAAACGAGCTTGGGCAATTAACAACGCGTAACTCACGTAACTGGAAACTAGGTATTTAAAAGTGAACAACTTCAGGATTGACATTTACACGATCAGAGTCCGATGCGATTTTAATAAATGAAAAAGGGTGTTTAGGTATGCATTTCATTCATTATCCACAAAACCTTTAAATATTGTCTGAACATTAGGACTGGGGCATTTGATTGAACATTTGAATATCCACTTAAACACTAGATCTTTCAGAATTATCATCTCCGGAACAGACATATACGTGGCCAAATACGAGTACATCACACCATTGAAACAGTAACCTACACCCATAGATAACATATCTACATGATAAAGATATACAGACTAATGATATTGGCCACAACTACTCCTATAGGGTCCAAAACGGCGGTGGATGATTT
Organism: Gibbula magus; assembly: GCA_936450465.1. Lineage (NCBI taxonomy): Eukaryota > Metazoa > Mollusca > Gastropoda > Trochida > Trochidae > Gibbula > Gibbula magus. The sequence goes on from OW388299.1 coordinate 1,627,195, forward strand.
GAAATATTCACACTTGAAACATGAGTTACCTCCAGGAACGAATGATCTGTCTTGTGTGTTGTATATGTGTTGCTTTATGTACAGAGGAACGTGAGATTGGGCGGACTCACTACCCAGGCATACGTGAGTATACACGTCCAGGGTCTCTATCTTCTGTTATATATTTCAATATGAAAATACATGTAGGTGGCGTACCATGGACTTGTCATTCAGATGTCATATATTTAAAAATATATTTCTGTAAAGCATAGAAAGTGGAGTCCAAAAAGCATTTGTGTGTTATGTGTACAGTTTTGCAATGAATGATTACTAATATCGTAATGTCCTAGGATATATACTCGTATTGTTTTTGCACAATACCCTCCATCCATCTAGAACAAGACATCACAATGGTTTCACATAACCAAGTTAGCGCGTTCGGCTTCGGATCAAGAGGTCCGCGTTCGAATCCCGCCAGGGGCACGGCAACTTTGTCTGCAGTAGAGAGAACTGTTCTACACGCAGTAAGTAAGGTTTGGGTGCAATGCTACACTGAATTTCAGCGTAGTACCCCCCATGGTTCGCTAGTTCCAGCCGCTGCTCGCGGGCTTTCTCCCTGCCATTATACTAGCAGCCGCGATATAAGTGAAATACTCTTGAAAGCGGCGTTAAACCCCAACTCACTCACTCACTCACTCATTCACTCACCCACCCACCCACCCACCCACCCACTCACTCACTCACTCACTCACTCACATAACCAAGGAAACGACCCATAGTGTTGTTAAGTCAGTAACCTGATGACCTCATGACGTCATGACGTGAAACTGCTATAACCTCATTTGACTGTAAGTTTAATACCAATCGTGTGTTCAATCTCTAATGAACTAGAATCTCAGCTTCCTCTAAAAAATACCGAGCCATGCCTCGATTACTTTTAACTTAGATAAAAACAAAATGATTAGATATATTTACTTAGAATTTACTAAGGCGATGTCCTCTCCATATCGTTATGTAGATACAGTTGAGCTATAAAGAAATTACTAGGTTAACACCGATGGATATTGATGCGACAGTGTTTAATTAACTTGTTCGGCGCTACTTGTAGGGCAGGACATGTACCGTTGTATACTATTTTCACGACCAATCGGTCACATCACTACAAGTTTATTCAACGATAGGTCAAATTACAGAATACTGTTTTCCTTATTACAAGCTCTAAGCAAATTAAAATATACATCACTGAGTTTAGCTTGAGGTTTCTACTTGACATACAGAGTGATAACCACTGTTATCATGTGATTAGTTCAGACATGTGTTGATTGATTTCACTACGTTTGATGATTTCGAATCTTCAAATACCTGATTATATTAAGGTGTGGTGATGTCATGTAGTTGGCTTTGGGCATTGTGCAAATCTTCTGTCAAATCCTAGGAGATATCGATAGATCTTACACACGCGATATCGCCTGTGAAACTGTTTTGTGTGATAAATACGGATTCGTCAAACGATATCGGCGAATCTGCAAGTCATGTACATTAAATTTTTAATGCTATTTTTTAAGAAAGTCACTCTGTAAAGCAAGTACAGCCCTAGAATGAAGCATAGAGCTCATGGTTCGAGCACGAGTGGTTAGCAAAATGGAGCAGCTGGAAAATATATCTGTTAGGGATCTGTATGTTAAATTATTTAAGGCTCTAGTATAATACGAGCCGAAAATAGCAATGTTTAAACTTGATACAGTTTGAAAAAGATATTGTTTATATCCTTGAGATCGGTTTTATGCATCCCATTTCAGTTAAAAATGTTATCTCCCTTTCTTGAAGGTTACATGGATGAAGAATGTAACCACACGGAATACACTACGACAGACATGCGCCTGCAGCTGACCTTTGACACGGATATGCCCTTAGAGGTCAACTGGACTTGTCACACCAAAGTCATGGCTGATCATCCGAATGCAGTATTGCGCGTCAACTATATCGATATCAACACTGACTACAGTGAACGATGTCAGAAGAACGCTCTCTACATTTTTGACAGCAATGGGTTGGTGCTCAACTGTAAGTTGGAAAAAAGATCTCTATTTAAAACAAAACTTGTTGACAGGTGAACCGGAACACATAATTTTTTTTACAATATCTTACTGTATACGATGTATATAAGGTATCCCCACCGTCTATATCAATAGTCACAATGAGTGACAGCCGCCATGTTGGATCCGTTATCAAAAGTCCGACTATTCGTGACTTTTATATCAAAACAAACACAATGACAGACAGACCTACAGATTATTCACTCACTTACTCACTTTGTTTACATATAATATATCGTAAGAGTATAAACATGTAAATGAGTGAGCCACCCATAAATGGGTTATGGGAGACTAAAAGTATGCATATGAATAAACTTCAGTAAAAGTACTAAAATTTACATTTTCATTACAACACTGGTTAAATAAAATTGAACGATAATCCGAATATGGCAATGAAGTAGAAAATGCGATTCATCTTCGACATCACCGGGGCAAATATAGCAATTTCTTTCAACCGATGTATTGGTCAGGCCTACCAAAGAAAAATAGAGCTCAATCGGCTTTATGTACATTAACTAATTCAAAATGTCAACTTCTAGGTGAGAGGTACAACACATAGGAAGCATTTTAAACGGAGAAGATGAAATAGGTCTTAAGGTCCTAACCCCTCTGACCTGTCTTTGAGCCCAGAGATAAAATTTGAGATGATTTGAGACAATGAAGACACACTTGAAGATTTGTTTCCTTTAAATTCCCTCCCTTTGAAGAGCACATACAATCTTAAGATGAAAATAGGTTTTCAGGTCCTGACCTCTGTGACCTATATTTGGGGTCGAAGGATCATGAAATCTACAATTTAAAATCCCCATTGACCAGTGAGTCTGTACACAACTTTTCAGCTCTCTAGACCAAGTGGCTCTGGAGAAGAAGACGAAAATGCGAAAAGTTTACAGACGGAGGGACGGACGGAGGGACGGACGGATGGACGGACGGACGCCGGACACCATGCCATGCCATTAGCCCATCGGGCCTTTCAGGTTTTTGACTGTAGCACAGGCTTTGATGACGAATTTGGTCTGTTGTCTGAGTGATGCATCATTCAGTGATACTGTCCATGCAGGATGAACCTCTAGTTTGCTATGTATCCGCTGGAATTTGTGGAGATCATTTGTGGGTCATCTATCAGCCGATTGTTCAATTGTGTCACGTGATACTTATTGACTGACGTCGTCACAACTTTCTTCAATTTGGAGTGTTTTAAGAAGAACCCTGATTGTAGAAATTGTTCCAAGTGACTATACAGTAGGTACTCCTTGAGCAACATAACCTAACGATGACGCTGTGACGTTGTGTAAGAAGCACGGGATCAGTCGGGATATGCACAGCTTGTGTGGCAGGTATCTGTGGTCCATATTCAAAAGACACAACTTCCGTTTGTCTATTTCTGCTTCTAGAGGCAACACTCCAAGTAGCCCAAGGGAGATATCAGTGCGAGTGATGAGTGGTAGATCTTGGACTGATTTTATGTTGTAAGATCTCTCCAGCATCAAGATCTCAACTATGGAAATGTTTATCCACAATTCTGAACCGTACAGGTTTTTAGGGAGAAACAACTGTCAGACGAGATGAGAGTTACCCGCCCTTGGCGACATGACGTGCTCGTAACGAGCAGAGATATTTTTTTCTAAAAAGTTTCAATTTTGAGGCTCTCCAACAGTCAAAAGTCATTTGAGGAGTTTTATGAGTGAATAATTAAACGTTCGCTCGGAAAATGGTGTCCATTGAAGTGTATAGAGCACGGATAGGCTCACATACCCAGCCACGAGGGACCCGGCAAGTATCACTACCACAACAGGGTGAGTACTCGCCATTCGTGTCGGGTACAGATCTGCACTACAGACTGTTTATTTGTCTGATTTTCTTTGGAACAGTGGTATCATCGTCAATGTTAATCACTTCACATCTGGAAAATTTTTGTTTTGATCATTATCTACCAAAAGAAGAAACGTTTTTATGTACTTCTTGTGACGTCAGCACATCAGAGTGTGACCTGATTTTGACCTCTCAGTGTGCAGCATACGCACGTGAGAAGTGTTTGACAGGGGGCCATGCTCTACCCGTGGGTGTTGTATCACAGCTCCTTATGCGCTCCAACGACATTGAAAGTAACCCCGGCCCTATTACTCTGGATCAAGTTAAAGACGCAATATTACAAGAGTTACGTGACGTCAAATCAGATCTTGCTTCCCAGATTAGCGAAGTGAAAACGGAAATAAAGAATCTGAACCACAAATACAGTCAACTTGAGAAATCCATTTCCGAGATGCGTGGGGATATAAACAGTCTTACAGATAGACAGGAGATCATGTACAGTGATATCGACGCGGTTTCGGAAAAGGTAGAGTCTGTTGTCACACATCTATCAAATATTGACGTTGAACTTGATAAACTTGAGGCTCATAGTAGACGTGACAACGTCATCATATACGGCATACCTGAGGATGAAAATGAGAAGTCAATAGCTAGCAAGGAGGCAGCCTTAAGTGTTCTGAATGAAAACGTAACATTTAAAACATGGCATTCTTGTGACGTCAACAGAGCACATCGTCTAGGTGTGAAACGCTCCAGCTCGGAGAAACCACGACCAATGATTGTGAAATTACAGGCATCTGACGACAAGGTTCGAGCCCTGAAGGCAAGAGCGGTCCTGAAAGAAAACGGCTATGGAATTGCGAGCGACCTAACATCACGCCAACGTCAACAACTACAAACGCTAAAAGGAACAGGCCATTATGGGTACTTTAAGAACGGTAAGCTTGTGTCAGTGCCCCGTACAGATCAGCGTGATACGTCACGCAACACAGGTAGGAGGATACCAACACGGAGTCAGACGACTCAGGGTGGAACCGTCTAGCGATGTGGCCGAAGCCCGGAACAATTTCCACAGGGATCTTTCTCTCCTAACACCGTAAACAGAGCTGACAGTGAAGCGTACGATAACTGCACTGACGAACGCTTTTCTTTTCTGTGTTGGAATGTAAATGGTTTGAGAAGCAAAATTCAAGATGCAGATTTCATTGACTATCTCAGGAAATTTAAAATTATATGCCTAGTAGAGACATTTGTTGACAATTTGAACACGAACTGGTTAGATGGATATGATGTAATTTATTGCCCTGCTGTTAAGCTGTCAGATTACGGACGTCTATCGGGTGGAGTATGCCTGTGCATTCATGAAGGTATCAGAACATTTTGTAAGTTGTCTAATTTACATATCGATAACACTTTATGTGTAACCTTGTCAAAGGAATTGCTCACAATCGACAAAGATATCAAATTAATATGCACCTATATTCCCCCAATGGGCTCACCGTATTATGCTAGCAGTGAATCAAGTTGCAGTATTGATAAACTTGAACAATTCCTTGTTGATAACTTAACAGATTTCTCCAATTCCCACTTAATGTTATGTGGCGATATGAACGCTAGAACTGGTCAACTCAATAATCCACCAGTTGATAGCAATGACGATTTCCACAATTATGTTTCATATTGTGACGATAATGACACTCCTGTTGAGAATCGTAAATCATATGATGATATAGTTAATAGATTTGGGCGCATACTTTTAGATATGTGTTTTGCTTTTCAATTATACATAGTTAACGGTAGAGTGAACGGTGACCTAAGTGGTGAGTATACCTACTGTAGTGATAAGGGGTGTAGTGTGAATGATTACTTTATTTGTTCTCCAGAACTGTTCCAGTATTTCCAGTACTTTAATATTGGTGAACATGCACTTTCAGATCACTTTCCACTGGAGTTAGCTTGTAGCTTCCCTGATACGGACTGTATATCAAGTATGGTGACTGATAGCCCTACTGTTACTGAACAGCTACGCTGGAACGATTCATTTTGTACTACATTTATTGATACTTTACGTCAAAAATTAAGTCAGTTTGGTGAAAACTTGATGATAAACTTAGAATTTGATATTGATGGAGCTATTAATGATCTTGTGATGGTTATATTGCAATCGGCTGACTGTATGAAAAAGGTGTGCAAAGGCAATCGTAAATCTACACCGATTAGCAGCGACTGTAGATTAGCCAAGAGAAATGCGCGTAGAGCTTTAAGAAGATTTCGCTGTCACCGCACTGATTATAATAGAATAATATACTGCCGAGAGCGAAATAAATATAAGACATGTTACAGAAAATTTAAACAGGATCTCAGAAGTAATAAACTAAATAGACTAACTAATTCTATCCATTGCCAATCTAAGTTCTGGAAAGAAATTAGACATATCAAAACTAAACAGCCTCAGAAAAATGTCATTTCCAAAACTGAGTGGCTTGTCCATTTCAAAAATGTTTTTTCAAATGATTCAGTGCTAGACCAATCTGACTTCGAGCAAGAATTTTTCGGGAATTTAGATGATTTTAATGGGCATTATGATGAAGTTGACGAACTTGTACTTGATTCGCCAATATCCGATGAGGAAATAATTAAAGCTGTCTCACATCTAAAATCTGGAAAAGCAGCTGGTCCTGATAGTATCATTATTGAAATGCTTAAATGTTCTATTACAGACATTCTCCCATTTCTCAATAAATGTTTTAATATCTTGTTTAGAAAAGGTGTATTTCCTCGCAGTTGGTCAACCTCCATAATTGTCCCATTACACAAGAAAGGTGACTACACCAATCCTGATAATTATAGAGGAATATCCCTTATGAGTATCCTCGGTAAAGTATTTACCTTTATTCTAAATAATCGACTTTCTCAATGGGCAGATATGAGAGATAAGATTCCTGAGAATCAAGCTGGTTTTCGTAAGCAATATTCCACAACTGATCATATTTTTACTTTGTATGCACTTATTCAGAAATGTCTCTCTCGTCGAAAACATAAACTATATGTAGCCTTTGTCGACTTTAAAAAAGCCTTTGATTCTGTCGATAGACAAAAACTTTGGTATTGTTTACGAAATGCTGGATTAGGTGGGAAAATGTATACAATGTTGAAAGCAATGTATTCAAATGTGAAGTCTTGTGTACGATATGGTTGCGATGTAACAGATTATTTTGACTGTCCCATGGGACTAAGACAAGGATGTATAGTTAGTCCAATTTTGTTCTCATTTTTCATAAATGAATTCTATCATGATGTTATACAAAATGGTAAACACGGTGTGCAAATGTTTCCAAACATGTTCGAAATATTTATACTTCTATTTGCAGACGATGTTATTTTGATGTCCGAAACTATTATTGGTTTGCAAAACCAGCTCAATATCCTTGAAAATTACTCCGAGAAATGGAAACTATCTGTGAATTTAGAAAAAACTAATATAGTTATATTCAGAAGAGGTGGAGCTGTTTCATCAAAGGAGAAATGGTTCTTTCAAGGAAAACCTGTCACTATTGCTAATCAATATAAATATCTTGGTATAAATTTTTCATACACCATGAATCTAAAAAGCTGTGCTCAGGACCTGTATTTACGCGCAAAGAAAGCTATGATTTCAATTTTATCTATTTCGAATGAATGTGGAATTTTGAGTTCAAATATATTTTTCAAAATGTTCGATGCCCAGATACAACCCATCTTACTATATGGATCGGAAGTATGGGGATTTCAACGCTACGACTGTTTGGAGAAATTACACCTTATGGCATGCAAGAAGTTTTTATGTGTTGGCTCCGCTACTCCAAATTGTATGGTTTATGGTGAATGTGGGAGATACCCTATATACATTAATTCACAAATACGGTGTTTGAAATACTGGTTTAAAATTCTCATAATGCATGATGGTCGCTTGCCAAAAATATCGTACAATATGATGGTTCATGCAGATGATATTGGTAAAATGTCCTGGGCATCACATATCAGGAATCTTCTGTTTTCCCATGGATATGGGTTTGTATGGATAAGTCAGGGTGTTGGTGATGTACATAGATTCTTAAAAGAATTCCGTGATCGATCTATAACTATGTTTTACCAGGATTGGCATTCCACTTTAGAAAATAGCTCCCGTTATGATATTTATAGAACATTTAAAACTCTAATAGAACCCGAATTATATTTGTCTAAACTTTCATTTACGTACAATAGAAACACTTTTGTCAAATATAGAATGGGCTTGTTAGACCTAATGGTAAACAGAGGCAGGAAAATGTCCATTCCTAAACATGATAGATTATGTCCTTTATGTAATTCTTCAGTAGAAGACGAAATCCATTTTACCTTTAATTGCCCATTTTATGAAGATTTACGCTGTAAATATATCCCAGAACGTTATTCAACGAAACCATCACTAATAGCTTTTACCGCGATAGTATCAACTAAAAATGAAACCACACTACGTAATCTAGCTCTCTATGTTAAACATGCATTTGCTCGTCGCAACGATCATTTACAACTGCTAAGTTTATAATGTGTATGTTTATTCATATTTATATTTATTGATGTAACCTTGAATGTAACTCTCTTGTACATGGGCCGGAGGCCTTAAATACAATAAACTATTGTCTGTCTGTCTGTCTGACTGATGAGTAGGTTTGTAAACTGTGGATGAAACCCGAGGGCTATCTGTGACCTCACACTAGACATCAAGGTTTATAGCAGATTTCGTTACATGCTTTAAGCTGGACATGTTGCCTATTGAAACCATTCCAACATGTCGTATTGTTTCCTTCCATGGAAGGGGTTAGCATACATCAAACTTGCTCTGTTGAGATTTCTGCCGGTATGGGAAACTTATAATCTCACTTTTGGAGGACGAGAGCACTTATTTCCAGTTATTACAATTTTCACCTTCCTGAGGGCAGAGGTCCTGGATGACACAATCATCTATCTGGGTTGGAGAACACACATTCAGAACCATAACAACTGCACTTAGTTTCGATTCAGAAATGTTTTAGAGCAAGGAGTTTATTTACAGCAGGTATAACGTCCCTGGCAGTACACCGCCCTGTCTGATCATACGAATAGGTCTGGAGCAGATTGAGTCCAGAAACACTCGACACACCATTGCCGTGTACATGTTGTCTAAATTTGTCCAAAGAAGTCGTTGATTCCACAGTCAAATAACTTGTACTTCAGACCATTGTGCCATACTGTGCCTTTGATATAACGAGGAACACGACACGGGTGTCTTCTTTCCGTTCATGGTAATGGTGTATTGTCTCTTGCAAGTTGAAGGATGTGTGAAAGGCGGATAACTGAGGTTGATATGCCATCTATTGTGGATCAGGAAATGTGTCCGTGTTTCTGAGCTCTTCTAATGGAGACAGAAACACCATCTTTGGACATACTGGTGAGAGTGATATTCCACGGTAATAGTTGGGAGTCTTTTTGGGTTTATTGCCACCTTTAAACAGAGGAACTAGTTATACTCTCACGTCAAGCAGTTGGGATCTGTCCGGATACAAGAATACTAGAGAGGTGGAACATCACTGTCTTCCCTCCATACACAAGCTTGTCAGCACCACCAGCCTTGTTGTTCTTTAGTTTGGCACAACACTCGGCCAATTCTAACTCCGTGAACTTCAATGGTTGTGGCCCACGTTCTTCTTTGAAAGTAACGCGGATCTCCTCAACAAGGCGCTCTATTTGCTCACAGAATGCAGACTGCTTTCTCGGTGTTTGGCAGCATACACATCTTGAAAATGGCTGGTCCAAGCTTGAAATACTGCCTCGGGATCACTATGAACAGTCTCTTGATATAGAATTGGAGAAAGTGTTGACTTGCGTCCACCTCTGATGGATCGGACATGATTCCAGAAAGTCCGGATGTCAAGGTAATGGGATAGTTCAACTTATTTGATAGTATCTGAGATGTGTTTTTCACTCGCTTGTCTCATGTGCTTCCGGAATTCGGATTTTGCAACTTTATATTCACTGAAGGACTGGCTCCCACTGTGGTGAGGTTTACCATCGAGAATCCAAGCAAATCGCTTAGGAGTCATGTGATTATGATAGTCCTTCACGGCCTCGTTCCAGCATGGTTTCAGGAATGGCTTGAACGATTTTATAGTTGAAATACTGTTGAATAAGACTGATCAATGTCAGAAAATTCACATTTTTCCGCGGGAGGCTCAAAACTCCAAAGAAGATGGGAAACAGCAGAAGTGTAGTCCTTCACCGTGTCCTGACTTTTCGCTTTTTCCCCAGGAGACAACTTCTGGTTTCTCTTGCGTGAGTCTTGGTAAAGGTGATGGCATATACCGAGAGCAGATGCTTGGGTTATGGTCAGACACATTGAAAGTGGCATTATCTAAGATACGGGCACATACAATATCACTCATTGTTGTTTCTGGCAGCTGGTTTCTGGTCAATCATATAGCGTGGTCCATGTAAATGGGAATAGAAGGTCCGTGTCTGGCCATCACAACGATCCAGAGTGTTCACTGAAATAAGGCATCACCTCTGAATAGTGTCATTCAAACTTCTCGCGCATCTTTAGAAGTCATAGTCACTTGATTTTTCTTGGCAATAGCACTGAAATCGTTTAGATATAAGCAAAGCAACACCGCCTCTCGACGCAGAGCAACCATCAGGCAGTAACTGCACTGTGTACAAGCTGATGACCGTAATATATTTTACGGTCATCCAAAGATGGCGACAGCCGACCACGGTAGGATATTTCTTGTTCCGTTTTCAGCTCTGCAACTGTTTGTAGGAATTAACAACTATCGGAGATATATAGATAAGTGTGGGCTCTTCTTAAATATATCACATACAAAGTACGAAGTAACTCTAATAGTTGATACGAGGCTCGAGAAAACTTTCTAAATGATTACCCGTCCGTAACAAAATTTCATGATGACCGTAACATTTTAATGTCAGTCTGGCATGATGACCGTAAGATGAACACAGGGGAACTAGGTATGTTTTGCAGAAACATGTCATACATGGCCTACATACCGTATATTTGGAATTGAAAAATGACTAGAAAACAACTGAATGACTTCACATTTTAATAAGTGGACTCCCGCATGTTCAGGATACATTCTAAAGACTTTGTATGTCATTTCTAAAATAATAAACAAATCTGGATCTCAATTACTAGAAAGTTTTTTAAAACAATAAATGAAAAAATACATTCGACCTAACTGATCAAAATGAATTTATTTATCATCTCAATCGAGATGCTTTGTTTTAAGATGACGCTTAGTACTTTCGTATTTGAACTGCTTCAGGCAGTTTGGACAAATATATACTTTGACCATGTGGATGGTTTAACATGCCGCCTCAAACTCTTTTCATATTTGAATGTTTGGAACAACTATTACACTTTAGCTGTCGATGCTCATGAACTGCAACTATGTGTGCTATCATGTCCTTGTCGACAGAGTTTATAATAATCTTATGATGCATATGTAGAAATTATTCTAATCTACGAGACTGAAACTATTTCAGAGATATGTTTACGTGTGTCTCAATGATCCATTTTAACAACATGCCTACCAAGTATTAATCATATCATTCGTGGAGATAACACGAGTATGCCAGGTGATGTACAATAGTTCATTACAGAAAACCTTCGACAGACATATGGATTAAAACGCGGATGCGCATAGTTGTACATAAATCTATGAATGATAAATGTCTTCAAATAAAAACTTCTTACATCATAATGTTTGAGGAGATGTGATCTATGAGTGACCTTGCGGAAGAATCCCTGATTGCATTGATTGCATGTGTAGGTGTACTCTCCTATTTGATGCACCCTGGTCATGTGCCTAGTTAGGCCTAAAAGCAAAGAAACATATTACCTGCAACTAAAAAGCACACGGATGATAATATATTTTCTTTCTGTCACACAATGTTTACAAAACGAATGCCTGAAATATATTCAGGTGGAAATTGAGTAAACATAGTACGATATGAAAACAATATAATATTATATCTATATATTTACGAAGTTTTTAATTTTTAAAACACAAAAAAATCTTCTTACAAGTAAAGACTGGCTTAGGTCATAGAACTGTTTATGACGACACTTAACTATGAGAGTACTATGTTGCATTCTTAGGGTACCGTATGAAAATAACGGTATTATTTCCATCATAAGTAATAAATGAATTTATAGTTCATCTAAACATGAATCTTTAACATATAGATTACAGGACATTTAATGATGGAAAGAAATAAGATCGGTTTAATATTTGAAAGTGACAACAGAATGATTCATTAATATAACTCCCTTGCCAATTCTCAATTCTTTACCAAACAACACTATTCAGATATAGGCTATGTTGCAGAACAGTTACTGATACTTATTTACACGCTATTTTATACTTATTTGTTTTTAACTCCCAGGTGTTAAATGTTTGGTGATCTGTAATGTCTTTCCCTCAATGTTAATTGTACATTTAAACATCACTGGATCTTTTGCTTGCGTGCGTGTCGAAACTGGTGGACCATCTAGCTCAACAAACGGTCCCTCAGCAACATTAGTGTCTGAATGTAAGATCATTAGATTATATTATACTTAGTATATTGTGAACGCGAATGTAATTTTATAATCACGGAACGGAACAAGAAATATTCTACCGTGGATGGCTGTCGCCACTTTTGGATGACCGTAAAATATATTACGGTCATCAGCTTGTACACAGTGAACTGGTCATCTCCAAAACATTTTACAAGCACTGAATAGGGAGAAGCAAGTTGTGTTAATAAGTGAATGTTACGATTACCAAGTTAGTTTAGCACACTGCAATACAACTTGTAAGTAGAACTTGTAAGAGTTATTCCTGTAAGGCAGATGGTCCTTTGAGTCATCAAATGATGATTTCTGTATCGGGTTAATTACTCATTTGCTCCTTTCAGTTTGTACTTTGTGACTTAATGTGACATGTTGTATTGGATTGATAATTCATAGTTTTCTGAATCTGAGTGTTTTATATTGCTGCAAACATTTCCCGTAACAATTTGATTACAATGAACCATTTGTGGTCTTAGTTTGCAACTAAAGGGTCCCATGATAAAGCATACAAGTTAACATAATTACTTGAGAAAATATACGATTTAATATTAAATTTAAAACATTTTAATGTCACATTTGGGCATGAAATGCATCGCGAAAAAAAAACTAGTTGGAAGAAATAGGCATAACTTATGTCGGGTATCTACTACTATATCGCTGTATTGAGATAGATGAGCAGATCATGAATGCACGATGTCATCATGGGACACGTGCAGCACAAGGAAATGTGCAAACAAAATTTCAATATAAAACAACTTTGTTACTGTTGTCGATTCATGTTGCTCCTGACCAAATGTTCGGCTTAAGTCAATAAAAATTATCTACTACACTCAAGCGTTAATCTGAAGTTCCTGTGCGTTGCCCGTGTCTTATAATATGTGTAATGTCCATAAGAAAGACTAAATTTATTTAACGCGTACGTCATCTCAATGACTGATGGAACGACGTTTATTTTATTGACGAACACACATGTGCGACATCAACAAGATTTATTTTAAATCTATCTTATTGTGTATAACTATCTAGATCACAGTTCAAAAACATTTCAAAACATCGATCTTAAAGCCTCAACATCGCTTCACTGACTTAGAATTATATTATATCAAAATTACACACATACTTCGAAAATAAATATAAATACATGTACATAAAAGTAATTCACATCAATAAGACGAGTATTTGTAGATATGCGTATTTATTTCAACAGCACAAGACGGCGACTGTGGCACGGACCCTCCAAAGCATCAATATCTATCTAGTGGAAACTCACTTAGGTTCTTATTCCATACTGACGACTCGAGGCAGATAGGCAACTTTGACTTACTGATAACACCAGTGACCTTTAAAACAGAAAACGGTACGTGAATCTATTATGTACATGAGCTAAAAAAATGTCATTTTCTAAAAATTTCCGAATATCAATATTTCGTTTTCAAAATGATTATCAAAATGATTTCATACCCTGTTTAAGGCCTGGTCACACAGTCCAAAAGTCGCGTAAACGCACAAATCACGCACAAAGTTTGGTTGTCGGGAATTTGACCATTTTCACTGATTTACGCGATTAAAAATCACCGATGAATTGCGCAAGAACTACGGAAAGAGCACGAACAAATCACTAACAAATCACGCACTTCAGCGCATAGACACGCAAACAGGGCGAATACGTGGTTGTGAGCGACGAAAGGTCCGTTGAAAAACCTCGCATAATATGCGCACTTGCATTAATGAACTGCGTATGAATCGTTACATGCGCGAACGATGTGTCGTATGTCTGCTAATCGTCAGTGGAAAGTCGTCGATGAACGCGATGGCGGAAACGATCACTGAAATTCCGCGCATATTTCGCGCACTGACCACGTAAGAACTACTCACACTACGCAAAACTTACGTAAAACAGCGTAATACTGCGTAAACTGTTACGCGAAGCCGAGTTTTGAGTTGCTCAAAACTCGGAATCGCGTAAAGCGCCGATAAGGCGCACATCGACGGACAACTACGGAGGTTAAAAGCCAGACAAACTGATGAAATGCGCAAATCGCACGTATCGCGTAAGGACTCGAATCGTGTGCGTGATTCATGTTTTTACGCGACTTTTGGGCTGTGTGACCAGACCTATTCAGATCTATTCTTTAAAAAATTTCGACTACAATGACATCATTTTAAGAGTAATGAATGAACATTTATAAAGATTAGTTGTTCATACTTTTTTGGAAGATCTCGTTACAATTGATTGCTAATGGATGTGATACAAATAGCTTCACAGATAGAACTTTACAAAGATACAACTTCATCATTAACCAATAAAGACCCTGAGGTAGCAGTTTGAAAACAAAGGCTTGGATTGTCGTGATGTTCTGAACACTTAGACAGACATACCAAACATTGACATTGTATATATCAGCCTTAACAGAACTTGGCAAACGTATTTTGCTATCTCAGCTTACAAATGCCCTGGAAAGTTACGATCTCCTTCCATCGATTCTTTGATCCGCTCTACAGCAAGGCCATCGAGTCTTCTGTGATTTTGTTATTTACGGTAAGCTGAGCTTAGAACATTGAAGATTGAAATATGTTCTCTCTGTGAATATTATCAGAAAAGCATTTGTTCTCGCAACAAATTCCATAATTTAGAATTGTGAATAGAATATATAAAGTTGACCCTTCGTTCATGTTACGTTGTTCCTCTATAGGAAGCTGCCCCGAGGATTCATTTCACTGTAGAAACAAACTTTGTGTGTCTCAAATTGTCACGTGCAACGGATTTAACGATTGCGGGGACAACTCCGATGAAATCGACAACTGCTCGAAAGTACCCACTCTGATTGTTGTCAGCATAGCATGTGTATTGGCAACTTCAGTACTTATCTCCCTTGTCATATTCATCGCACAGTACAGAAGAAGGAAGTACCATCGTCTGTCACGTGTGAGTTATTAAGGTTACACGTTCAGCGCAATGATTGTTTAGATTCTAACCTTATAAACCTTTTCAGACATGTTTTTAGATAACATAAATGTACTTTAAACGTACAAAAATGTTCGTTTTGGACAATATTACATACACAGTCTGAAATGTACACCTTTATACATTACAAAGATTGATGTTTTTCAATTAAAAAGTAACCTAAGATATTTTATTCATTGAATCACTTCTATTATAACATATTTTCATCACGATAAAAGCCTATAACTTGTAAGCAACTAAAGTTGAGAACTTCATTTTACTGTGTACCTACTCATGTATATGTACGTTCTCTTTAAGATAAACCCGCATCACAACACTGATTTCCCCAAGTCTAACACCGACCGACCTGGATATCAACAATATGGAAAATGAATTACCTGGAATTGATTTTGAATGATTGATCTTTCTGAAGTCATTTTGGTCAAATGTGTGATCAAAAGCACGCATTTTCTATTGTGCAAATGGCAAAGATGTATGATTTCATATTTCAAAGAAAACATACGTCTTGTTAACTGTATTTAATTAATTCTATGAGGAGAAAAACATTCACTTTGATATTTATCCAATAAGTCATTTAATTGAGCATGAACTAATTGACTGTTCTATGACGTCATCAGCATCTCCTGAAATATGTTAGCTAACTGATTTCTGAACGTGGGACGGAATGGCTTGTGTAACAGTAGCCTCTGTAGGCTGATCAGGTGCGAGGTCATATCGTACTGTACGAAGCATGCAGTGATCACTCTACACTCTACACCAGTAATAATATGACGTGTGTGCGTTGTATCGAATATGACATATTGAAAACGTACTACCTATGTGCTTATTGTGACATAATATATGAAATGAAATATATCACCATAGTCTATTATCATAATGCTTTATTCGTGTAAAGGGCTCACCGGCCCATTATACATATACCAAGTACGATGACATATAACTATAACAATAGACCTGTATTCGTGACTATAAATATTATTTGTCACTACACACATCATATTACTTTGAGCGTCATATTCACAGTATACCTGATGAACAGTTCTCGATCTGATTGTAAAGAAATAGAAAATATGTCTCTGTGATTTGATGAATACAACGATATATTCAAATTCCTTGTATGAAAAAATGTGCTATTGTAAGACAACCTTGTGAGGATAAATATGTTTTACAAGATGTCAATTTAAGGTTGATGTATATTCTATGTATTGCAAATATATATTGAAATAAAATGAATAATTAAACAAAATAACATGTTTGGAATTGTTTATGTCTTAAAGTGAAGTGTTTCGTGAAAGAAATAGTTAATTTCACATATTCCTAGCCCCTTTATTTACTATAATTGTTTCTTAATTCACTTCAGCAAAACATGAACTATTCCTAAGCACGATGTCTACAGATTTTGTTTTAAAACTGAAAATCCTAGCTAATTCTACGTCTCTAAGTGACAGTTTTTTTTATATAAGTAAATGTCGCATTTCTGAAATGTTCATTTGAAGTTTTTAAACATACATAGTATAAATTATGGGCATCAGAGCTGGATAGTTTATAAATATTATTATTACCATATTATTGAAAATAAGTTAATATTATTGATATGAGCACATGTGCACATATCACGTTTGCCTAGCAACCATTGTTTCATCGCAACTTCCCGTATTTTGTCGTCTGTGACGTCATAAAACGATTGGTCGTGACGTCACTTGGCTTACCGTCGCAAGAAAAGTGGGCCGTTTCTTGGCTATATTTACGCGAATCAAATGGAATAAAATGGGTAATAAAGAAATTATTACACTCGAAAGTGTGTCATATGACTTTTACGAAACTCGTGCAAATTATGTATAACCCTCGCTCTCGCTCGGGAAATACAAAAAATCACACTCGTTTCGTAAAAGTCATATGACACACTTCCTCGGGTAATAATCTCTATTTATAAACCGCCAACTATCCAGCTCTGATGCCCATATATATACATGTAAGTAGCGGCGTTCCTTTGATCATCGGTAAGCACTCATAATTCTACAAATATTTCAAACTCATATTTCAGGGACCATTCAACTCGACGCATATAATTAATCCTACTTGTTCATCTTTAGGAGTTA
This sequence comes from Gibbula magus, assembly GCA_936450465.1. Classification (NCBI taxonomy): domain Eukaryota; kingdom Metazoa; phylum Mollusca; class Gastropoda; order Trochida; family Trochidae; genus Gibbula; species Gibbula magus. The sequence goes on from OW388299.1 coordinate 1,644,772, forward strand.
CCTAATCTCAGCAACGCGTCATCCTGACCCTTAATTAGTTAAAGGTACATCCATTGTGTTTAATAAAATTTTATTTGTCTATAATACGTTCCAACTCACCATATGTGCTGTTTACAGTACAAAAAAACCCACTCAGCTTGCATATTCATTCCCAATCGCCAAATATATCATAATTACTACTTTCCAATTAAAATCGAAAAACATCATTTTGCATGTGTAGAAACCAAAAATACACGTCCCATTTACATAAACAGTAGTTATATGACCCATTAAACATTATTTATAAACCAAAATTGTCATATTGTCTGTTGTAAATAAGATGTTTTTTAAATGAAGATATCGTAAAGGCTATTTATCTTTTTAGTTTGAAATTCCACTTTTAGTCTCATTTCAGAGACATAATATGAGACGATCAGGAAATATCCAACTATTAGTTCAAGTATTCATTTGGCCTCCACCTGGCCATGTCATGTGAGTTGTTGTAACTACACAGAACCCAGCACATAAAGCTCGTTGGATCGTCAGACTGCTGCCTTAGACGACTCGTCCAACATTTCTCCCGATGGAAACAAAAACGTGTGAACTTACATTTGATCAGAGATAATTCAGGCATTTGTTATAAACCAGTGGGTTACGTCATGTACCATAGGTAGTCTTTAAATATACTGTATACTAGTGTACTTGGTAAGAATTACAATACGATATAAAGGCTGGCTCTAATAATGAATCTAAACAACACCAACAAGTTTATGTTTAAAATATTTATTTAGAGAATCTGTATTTGAAATATTCCAGCTAACCTTTGAAATTTACATATATCTATTTGTCATGTAACTCAAGATGATTTATTAATGATGATTTAATGAACATACGTTTCACCACATCGCATGCATGTGATTGATGGCAAATGATGGGAAAACAAACATTATGGAATGTGATAATAATTCATTCATACACATTGTTCCGTATCAATGATAGCTTTACGAAACAAAGATAAACAAAGAAGACGTACATTGTTGAGATGTTTTAATTAATCCCTCATGAACATACAGCGCAGCTACATATAAGAATATAAAGATGAGTCATAAAGAGTGTATACATTTATAGTGTTATTTACAGTTACGTTTCAATGAATTCAGACTTAAGCGATATGCTCTCTGCTGATTGGATTAAACAAGTTCATGTGACCGGTATACATTCTCGTACACACAATATTGACAGTTGAAAAGGATAACCTTCATAAGCTGACGTTTACATAAATTAACCTGCGGTACTACTTTATCACTGCATCATTGCGCAATTATTAGACTGCTATCACATGCTCTTTTCTTGATTGAACTTTGCAAAAACCCTACCATGTGAATTCTAATTGTAGTGTGATTGAAAGTTTGATTAAAACAGCATTTTAGAACCAAACATTAAATACTTTAATCATATTTCTTGTGAACTACGTTTTGCGCGTGGTGACACATAAGTGATGCGGTATTATTGTGGGCGGAGCTTAGCGCCTGATCTAAAACAAAACATTTGTTTTATCATGCACCGTACATTTTTTTGCAGAGATTTGTTGTTTTCAAAAGTTTACTTACTGATTAGAAATCGCTTAAATTGCAATGTTTGAATTTATAAGAAATAGATTTAATAATCATGTGTTTGTTCACTGGCTTATAAAGGGTTTGAAAGTTCAAGTTAGACTGTAGACTGTTAGACAAGCTCCGGCATTTATACCAGTTTAACTTACACATTTCAAACCGTTTATAAGCCAGTGAACAAACACATTATGAAATCTATTTCTTAAATGCATTAAATTTCCAAACAATCTTCCAAAACTACAACGTTCTCTCGCAAGCATTGTTACACTTGAGCCTAAAAATAAGCATGAATATTCATTAAGGTATTATAACCCATGTATGCACCAATCACTTGCTTCCTTTACATAAACAAAAGCCAATAGGCAGCCCATCATCATGATCAGCCACACTTCGGAAACTGCAGCAACTTTTACATCTCTACAAGACAACTGACAGAAGAAACTGCAGTAACTTTTACATCACTATAGAAGTATACATGTTAGGCTAAATTGAAAAAGTTAAATATTTCGACATCGGAAGAATTTGGTGCATCAGATTTGCAAAACCCAAAAAGCCAGTTGTCAACCAAATATATGGGTCTGTAGGAACGGATGTGCTTCCATTTTGTATATACTTCTACAACTTCCAAGCTATATTTTGATGGGAAAAAAATAAAATTTCCCCCTCCCTCGTCATTATTCTATCCTACAAAATTAAAAAGAAAATTCTACCGCCCTGTGACTGTGAAAAAATGTGCCCGAGAAACATTTAACTTTGTATGCAGCCTTCATGCTACTGGACTTCCGACGATATCAGTGTGTCACTTTATATCATTACTGCTCTGACAGGATATGACAGGTAGTTTGGTATTAACAAACAATCATGACATCTGTTAATATCCATAACACGTATTCATTATAATACTATATAGTAGAATTCGGAACTAAACATCAAACATAACGTTTCGTAAACGCTGTTAACATTGTAAAACTTTATAGACGCCAGTGCATAAAATTATGATCAATAATTGTCTGATCGGATTTGATCGTACAAAACAACATTTGGCTTGATAGGATGTTGCTACAGTCCACTGTATGTTGATTAACTTTAGTCCACATGTAAGTCATTTGGGAGTTGTGTTGCAAATGTTATCCAATTCCAATCCTGTCCCCATGTCATATGAAGTAGACAAACTTCCTTAATATTGTACAATGTTAACCGTTAGCTTATATTCAAGTAAAACTTATTATAATCAAAAGTTTACGGTTTCTTTGACAGCCTTGATCTAACAGCTCTGTCAATGAATTTATATGGTGGTATTAACGACCATAGCCCTGGTATGACGGCTGGGGGTAGGGATGCTGTACTGTCGGACCTGGTTGGGGGTATGTAACTTTAGTCGTTGTTGAGTGGCACGTGTCGTATGGCTGGGCCTGTTGGAAGAAGAAAAATAAAAAATTTTGAATCGTCTTACGTCTTTATAAGATATAAACTGAATATACATAAGTATAAACATGTGTTCTACTATGACTAGTATATGTATGTATTATAGGTATAAAGAGATCAGTCTGACCGACTTAAATATCAATTAAAAAAATTGTTGTCAGTCACTCATGAAAATAACATGGGAACGTGTTATCAGACACAAGTTGAACAATGGAAAACTTCTCTGAAGTAAGGATGTCACGTTGTTGTTAAGGACTCTTTCTCACTGAGTCGAAATGCGATCCGATTAAGGTAAAAATATAATGATGAGATTACTATATAAAATTTTTCTTTATTGTGTTTTTTTATAAGTACTAAACTCTCTCAAAAAAAGAAACGCAACCCCTATGTCAATATCTGACAACATCCCCTGAACAAAAATAGTGAGCGTGAATTATTATTTCTTGACATGTACTCTTAATATGTTCTCTTATGATTAGTACTAGCTCCCAAACGCAGCCTTTGTCACACACGCTGACATTTTATCTGATTTTGTTTGAGAATGTGCGAAAAAATTGATGTGCACAATACTAAAAGTCGGTTGCACGTGCAAATCAACGAAAACGCAGTTGATGTAGAGGTCTATAAAAGGACGTGTGGTTTCGCAATTCTGTCATTTGACTTACTCCGAAAATATGAAGATCGAAATATTGCCATTGGTTGCATTGAGGCCAGGCATAGTTTTGGAACAGTTGCCCGTCATCTAAATGTCCATAAAACAAGTGGTCGACCAAGGATCACCACACCGACTCAGGAGCGCTACACCCGGGTCACTCACCGACGAAATCGGCATGCCACACTAACCATCACTGCAACACAGGTGCCTGGTTTGAGGAGAGTGTCGGTCAAAACCATCAGGCACCGTTTACGTGAGGCCAATCTACGTGCATGAATACCATTTGTATGGGGAGCCATGTCTTACAACCAACGATCACACCTCGTCGGTAATTTAACGGCTCATCGGTACATCAATGACGTTTTACAGCCTCATCTTCTTCCGATAATCGACCAATAGAGGGAGCTGTTTCAACAGAACAATGTCCACCCACACACATTTCGTGCAACAGTCAATTCTCTACGGAATTCCAATGTCAACATCTTGCCATGGCCCTCCAGATCGCCCGACAATCAGCCCTATCGACATCTATGGGACATCTTGATCGTCGTATTCGTGCACGTACACCTCCACCGCAGACGTTTGAAGCACTGGCCACAGCACTACAGGAGGAGTGGAGAGCAATACCCCAGGAAAAGATTCGCTGTCTTATCCGTTCTGTTCCGAGGAGGTAGCAATGCTGTGATTACAGCTGGTGGGGCTCATAGGTGATGCTGAATAAAACGCCCCCTAGTTTGAATCGAGTGTTTGCTAGAGACCTGTAAGATTGTGACGTTATGCCATAGAGACGTAAGTTACACCATGCCAAATTTCATTGTGGTACCTTTAATAATACATGCGTAATAAAAAGTTAACAAGAGTCATCAGAAGATGACATATCCCACCGGTTCCAAAAAATTTGTAAAACACATCTTTGACAGATACTTGTGTATGTACTACCGTACTTCAGTTAGTGGGTATTACAGAGTTTCAGGAATGTTAAGGGTTTTAGACTCCTGCTCCAGAAGCAGATAAAATCAACAACAACCAACATCCCTCTCATGTTTCTATGGAAACAGAAAAAAATCAATTTTTCAGAAAAAATCTGATAATATCAAAAGGCACCACTTCAGTCAATGGGTAATACACATGCAAAGTTTCAGGAAGATATGATGAACGATTTTGGAGCTGTGCTCCGAAAACGAACCTGCCTCTGAACAAAGTCCAAATTCAACAAGTTTCTATGGAAACGAAAAAAAATTTTTTTTCAGAAATCTGAAAATATATAAAGGCACCACTTCAGTTAGTGGGTAATACACATGCAAAGTTTCAGGAAGATATGATGAACGGTTTTGGAGCTGTGCTCCGGAAACGAACCTGTCTCTGAACAAAGTCCATGTTCAACATGTTTCTATGGAAACGAAAAATATTAAATTTTCAGAAATCTGAAAATATCAAAAGGCACCACTTCAGTTGGTGGGTAATACACATGCAAAGTTTCAGAAAGATATCATGAATGGTTTGCGAGTTCTGCTCCGGAAACGAAATGATTACGGACGGACGGACAGACGGACGGACGGACGAACGGACGGACGGACAGACGGCCGGGGTGATGACTATATCCCACGGTATTACATACCGGTGGGTTAAAATTGATATAAACACTTTCTAAATGCAGGGGTTGCTTTTCGTATTTGAGAGAGTGTATGTTAACTCATCTCTTAAGTTATTAAATAAAACATTATCACTTGTGTCTGTGCCACTCATGTTTAGGATAAAACATGACCAGTGGGCATTATTTAAAAAAATGCCCAATTCCCGCCCATTGACCGAAGGCCCACGGGTAATATGTTATCCAACTTATAAACCGTTATAAACAGCATCGCGCCAATGCAGTCGGGCATGTGCTGTACGGAAAGCCACGATAAAGCGAATACTTATTTAAGGCGACCCGATTTTATTATGGAAACCCGAGATTCCATAATTGACCAACGTAAATAACATAAGTGAGAAGTTCAAATTCTATCAAAAACCTATTTTTATACTTTAACTAAGATATTGACGAAAATTCCAACTTTCTACCCCGCACCGTACGTGAGATACAGACCCCCTTGCCCATGGGTATGCCCATGGGAAAGTTCGCCCATGGGCCTGCCCATGGGCTGGCCCATGGGCGAGAGGTGGTTCAAATTTATGTTACACAAAAATTATTTTCTAATTTTTAATAATGGGTCTAGCAGTAACATATTTTAGGTATTTGTGAACTCCCCCCATGCAAAGGAAATTTTTTTTCCCATGGGCGAGTTTCCCATGGGCGAGACCTCGCCCATGGGCCAGGTTTCCCATGGGCCGGATTTCCCATGGGCTAGATTTCCCATGGGCCAATGTTGACTTTGGTAAACATATAATGTTTGTGAAATGTTGACTTTGAAAAAAATGTGTTTGTGCAATGTTGACTTTGGAAAAAATAGAATGTTTGTGAAATGTTGACTTTGGAAATATTGACTTTTAAAATATTTATTGATTTCGGTGGAAGTGTTACTTTGATAAAATATGGACTTTGGTGACATGTTGATTTTAATACATATTTTGAGTTATATGAATGGTTGACTTATTAAATATTCATTTTAGTGAACTGTTGTGTAGTTTAAGTTTAACTTATATAAAATGTTAACTTTGGTGACATGTTGACTTTGAAAAAGAGTTTTTGAATTATGTGAAATGTTGACTTTAATCACATATTTACTTTGATGAAATGTTGACCTCGACCATGGGCCGGATTTCCCATTGGCTTTATTTCCGCCAATGCTGACTATGCAAACATATAATGTTTGTGAAATGTTGACTTTGGGCGTAAAATAATGTTTTTGAAATGTTTACTTTGGAAATATTTATTGACATTGGTGAAAGTGTTACTTTGATAAAATGTTAACTTGGGTGACATGTTGACTTTGAAAAAAATATTTTTAATTTTATGAAATATTGACTTTGATCACATATTGACTTTGATCAAATGTTGACTTATAAAAGATACTTTGAGTTAAGCGAATTGTTGACTTATATTAATTATGTTATGTTAATTTATTGACTTTGGTGAAGTATTCTTATATCATGAAATATTAATTCCATATCTATTCCATTTTATTGACTTTGGTGAAGTTTGAAATGTTGACTTTGATTATATATATTGAGCTTGGTTAAATGGTGATTTTGGAATTGATACAACTTTGGTGAAATGATTACTTTGAAAATATTATAATGATGGTGAAATGTTGACTTCGGAAATATTGGTTGACTTTTGTGGAAGTTTTACTTTAATAAAATATTGACTTTGGTGAAATGTTGACTTTGAAAGGATACATCGAGTTTGATGACATGTTGACTTTGGAACTATTGGTTGACTTAAAGTTTATCTTTAATTATATGTTAACGTGGTGACTTATTGACTTTGAGAAGATATTTTGAGTTTAGTGAATTGTTGACTTCTAAAAGATTGACTTTAGTGACATAGTTTTACTTTGAAATATTTGTTGGCGATGTTGAAGTTTGAATTTAATGAGATTTTGAAAACACTATGGTGTGGCTTAAGGAGCGCGTTTCAAACAGTAAGTATTAGATCATTTGACTACGCTGTTGCCCACAATACACCAGTCATCGAGACTGATGATTTATACACAACCAAGTGCAGGTTACAGATATATGATATATTAGACCTGTGCATTTGTGTGTATCAGAACACCATGTCTATGTAACGAGCGTGCTGTGGTATTGCGTAACATGTCTATTCGATCAACTAACCCATTGTTGTCAATTACGCAAATAAAACAGTCCATTTCTTACCTCACTTGTTTGATTCTATTTTCGAGCGGTTTTAATCATTGAATAGAACAGAACATACATACGTATAAACATTCTTGCATGTATGGTAGTGCTCAGTTGTTCCTAGGGTCAAAATACTGCATTGCCTCTTTTGAACAAGGGATTACTTCGCAAATATTATGAACACTGATCTAATATATTCATTTTTCGTTTGTATCAATAATCAGCGAAACGTTTTACTTTTAGAAATGTAATGATGTAACAAATTTTAATTAATTCGAACTCTTGCAATTAGTCTCCAATATAGATCTTGAGATGACCCACTCACTGCTGGTCTGTTGACAGCAGTGAAGGGGGTACATGAAAAGTCTATATTAAAGGTTCTTAATCATTTGATTTGTTTACAATTTCGGCCGCTTTCTCAATACGATACAGGGATGCATGTATGTATGAAAAGCCTTTTCACAAAAGTGTCCTTCCCCTAAAAAATATATATTAAGATTATAGATATGTAGTCAGTTTTTAACCAGACGTTTCCACAATATACTCTCCGGTTTGCATTCAAATAAAATTATCAAAAATGAATATACCACTCTTTTCTAAAATCTCAGAAAATTCCTTAGTGTTTAATCATCAAGTCAGTGAACCGTATCTCCTGAACATCCCAGTGACCACTTGTGTGTATCTCTAAGTCAACTACACACGTGTCAAAATACTCCGATTGAAATAACAGTATTGGCGACAATACACATATATACGTATTTTTTAATTGCTTTATGGTAATACCCAAACAAACTGCCCCTTTGCAATACACACTTATCCCAGTATATCCAGGCTTTCATATTCCATTTAGCTCGTTAAGAGCGCGACTTGGCTCCTCATAGGATGACTAGTGATGGTAATTAGATACTATAGTACTGTACAGCATTCATACTGGGTCATTTCAAATTTAATTTGAGAGCTTAATGAACAATTTACATGTTTTTTTGTTTTTAATTGTAAGTTGACAATGTTGAATAATGTAAGCGTAAATACAGAGTGGTAATAGTTTAATAGGTTTGCTACAAGTTTGAGATTCAAGTAAAATAGACAGGCAGATGTCATGACTTTGTTTATGATATTAAACGGTTTACAACATATATTATGTTTCAAATATTTTGGTACGGTTGTTGGAAGTGTGATAATATCTAAATGTCCATGTAGTTACATAAACTTTGCAGGCTACACGTTTGTATTTCGTATTCATATTGCAATAAATGATTTGAAAGCATGTATCTTTTCAAGTTATCATACAATACCGAGATGAGGTGAAAATGGTATTTGTCAAGAATTGACAGATATCCTATTTATTATGTCAATATTTCTGTGAACATTTCTATGTTGCAGTTGACAGATTTCAAAGGCAGCGGTTTAAAAGTACATCCATTGTGTTGTTGGGGGTCAAATATGACAAACGTTATAAATTATCTTATTTTATCGAGAAGTACCAACTGTTACCAAAAACTACCATTTTGATGACACTCGCCTTAGTATATTGACAATATGAAGGTAAAAGTATCGATTTCTGATCGAAAACAGGACAATGTGTGGCGCGCGCCAATGAGTCAAACGTTATTTTGGAATCTTATTTAAACCAGACAAAATAACAAACTTGGGTTGATAAAAATGTTCGATATGTCATATAACTACTGCATGTGCATGTAAATAGGACGTGTAGTTTCGGTTTCTTCACATGCATAATGATGTTACTTTTAATTATTGGAAACTAGTAATTATGACATGTTTGACGACTGGGGATGAATATGCAAGCTGAGTGAATTTGTATTAAAGCCAAATAAAAATTTATGAAACACAATGGATGCACCTTTAAATGACATCATACATCACAACCTTACATTTGGAGCTTATAAGCTTAAACAAAACATAATACGATAATCATATATGATTATTATTATTTTACTGCCTTTCTAATATCGCATGTTATATAATACTGTGCGTTAGAAGAATAAGAAGAAGAAGAAGAAAAATAATTTATTCAGGTGTCTAGCGATACATGTACATATTCACACAAACATCACACATGGCTCAATCGCCCGGCCATCTTGGGCCTATTAGACACCAAATGCCATACAATGTTAAAAGCACTAGTAGTGCTAAAATATATATTTATAAAAAGCTGGTATATTCATTTTCTAAGAGTAAGTGATAAAATATTCTACTAAAATATCACTAGAGGCGGGAGTGAATAGTCTACGTTTAAAAATGTTGGTAATGAGTGCAGCTACGGAATTAGATAGATCGTCGCACTGCATAATACATGCAAAAAGATCTATAAGAACATTTGAACAAATGTTGACCACCCTAATGGTCTGGTGGGAGATACACAAACAATTAAGTGAGGGTGGGTACATGATTATTAGTTAATGGTCATTCCCGCCACCTGTAATTACATCAACTAGCGAATTCCCATGGCCAGTGAAGGATGACGTCCTCTCTCAAGACCATGGACTCTCTAATACACAGCACACTTAAAGACCGTTAAAATCATTAGATTATCGCATTAAATTAATTGTGTTACTTCATTTGTCACAATCACTCCATTTCTTTTGCTTGTGATATGTCCAATGAGATGTGATATTTATTCAATATTTCAGTATGCATCTGATACACATGAGAGGTCTATAACTAGTTAATAACTGTCAAAGCTGTGACGATTTTTAGTTCTCACATAGAATGCACCACCATCAGCCTAGTTGTGTTATCCATGGGTTTGCACATAATTGAAACAATCAGCCTTTGATGTTCAGTTGAAAGTGTTAAACCTTTGAGAAAGGCAAAGACGTCACACATTTAGATGGATTTAGAAACATGTTTCCTTCATTATATAAGTACATAAGCCAATAAATAGTTTCCAGTCACCAAATTCAATCTCTTAAAAGTCAGCAATTCCTACATGATAATCTTAGGCATATTATAACTGTTGTAACAAAATAAATTCATTATCTCAAAGTTACATGATTTACATTTGTTACATTTACATTCTCAATAACTAGCGCTATTAGTACCTGGTCGAGAATGGCATCTGATCGCAGATGAATTTGCAGTGTAATGCACACAGATCGGAAACATATAAGTGCTCATGTGGTCACTCTATCGAATTCTTACTATATTGGCGTTCTCGTCACACAGGGGTCAGAGGCATTGTACCTGTAATTAATTAATTAACCTAATGAGTTGACCGAATACTCATGTTACGTAATACCGAGTGGACGCTTGTTCAACAGTAGGGTATTCTGAGAGTCAAAACTCAAGTCTGATATATCACTTAAACCGCAATTGCATGGTTATATTGCAATCTGTATATATCTGTAACCTGCAATCAGTTGTGTATAAATAATCAGCCATGGTGACCGATGTAATGTGGGCAATAGCACTCACACTTACCGAAAATATTTGAAACACTCGCCTTTAGCCAGACATTAGTGTTCAACTTAAAAAAGTCATTAGATATATACTTCAACAACGCCAATAAATATTTCAAGAGTCAACATTTCATTAAAGTGATAATTTTATAGAAGAGAATACTATTGAAACGTCTATTTAAATACTTCATATATATAAACTCAATATATGTTGTTAAGGGAAGGTCACGTGTGTGAAAAGGCTTTTAATTAATAATATCCGTCAAAATCGTAAGATGTTTTAGAAAAAAGTGTATCGTATTGAGAGAGCGGCCGAAATCGTAAACACATCAAATGATTAAGAACATGTTTAATATAAAGTTTGCATGTACCCCTTCACAGATGTCAACAATCTAACAGTGAGCGAGAAGAAGAATAATACTATATTAACGCGTATCATGTCGTATAAATAATATTGACATATAAACCATGATTGTAGAAAACAGCACCAAGTCCTCAGGCTTACGAGACACGATAATCATTAAAATATATCAATTCACACGAGAATAAAGACATCCCCCCCCCCCCCCCCCCCCCCCCCCCCACACACACACGCACACACCATTATCCCAACACATGATCTCATTCAAACACCATATAAAATAATCCTATTCACTCCCGTGCCCATTCAGAGCATACATTCTTCATATACACCCCACATCCTCGCCCATCGGTTTCATTTCCCATACTCTAAAATTCATTCCCTCCAACAAAAACATACATAAAAACACGAATTCTTGAAATAATGTATGATAAAATACAACATATGAAGATACAAATATCATATAATATGATAAATACATATAATAGCTCATCATTTTGCATTAAATAAATAACATTATCAGTTGGGCTAAGTAAAGGAAGTAGAGAGTGCCTGCAATTATATTAGTAGCCATTAGTAGCCTCATTCTGTTCTGTTAATTAATTAACAAACCGTGTCATTCCAACAGCATTTATAATGATAAATGTAACGTTGACATCAGAACATAACACATATCACATATCTTTACCATGTTGAGGCGAGACTTAAATAAAAAAAACTTGTCTGTCTGTCTGTCTGTCTATCATCTCTGCCACTCTGATACAACCAGGAGCACAAAATCACTCAAGCGTGAGTCTACTGGTCAGCACAGTCAAGTTTTGAACATTTGACGGATTCCGGCCAAATTCAACTTCACACATCAGAAGCCGCTGTGTGTATTGCATTTGCAGTAACCAACCCCGACCTCTTTCAATGGGTGATTATAAAACTGCAAACATTATCATTGGTGTTATTTTAACTACTGACCATTGCTCAAAGTACCATTTTAAGAGTCATTTTGATAATGTCACAATGGGATTCATCGGTACGTTAATAGTTCCCATTACTATCACTACACAACACGAACATATTTGATATATGATACTGATTTAACTGAATAGATTTAGGTCTTTGAAGGGCATTTAGAAGTGGTATACATAAGAAAAGGAAGATTTTCTGGATAACCATTTCTTTAATGTGAAAATACACGACGTTTCGGTGTACATACTCACTCCTTCATCAGGTACATTCCACCTGAACATTTGAATATTGTAACAATAAACAGGAAATGGATTCTCAAGGCACTAGACCATATGATTACGTGTTGACGACATCTGTGGTGGACATACTGGGTGTGTATTCATTCGGATCAACGCTAATTAACGGATGGGCGAGCTATTACACAACTAACCGGTCACTACGATTACGCAATAGTGAGAGAGAGAGAGAATGTTTGTTAAGGTGTCACGTGCTTCAAGTTACAATAACATACAATATATACATACTTTATAGTATAAAAAAACACCCGGCCATTAAATATCAAAATAATACAATATAAATAAATGATATATTATAAACAGATACACACTTTCTACAGTAAACAGACGCGCAACCACATCACACGGCACACTTCTTCACATACTGTCGTTCACTCACAATAATTGCTCGCTCATTCGATCATACTTAATCATGTCATCTCTCACACTCTCACACACTCACATACATACATACATACATACATACATACATACATACATACATACATACATACATACATACATACATACATACATACATACATACATACATACATACATACATACATACATACATACATACATACATACATACATACATACATACATACATACATACATACATACATACATACATACATACATACATACATACATACATACATACATACATACATACATACATACATACATACATACATACATACATACATACATACATACATACATACATACATACATACATACATACATACATACATACATACATACATACATACATACATACATACATACATACATACATACATACATACATACATACATACATACATACATACATACATACATACATACATACATACATACATACATACATACATACATACATACATACATACATACATACATACATACATACATACATACATACATACATACATACATACATACATACATACATACATACATACATACATACATACATACATACATACATACATACATACATACATACATACATACATACATACATACATACATACATACATACATACATACATACATACATACATACATACATACATACATACATACATACATACATACATACATACATACATACATACATACATACATACATACATACATACATACATACATACATACATACATACATACATACATACATACATACATACATACATACATACATACATACATACATACATACATACATACATACATACATACATACATACATACATACATACATACATACATACATACATACATACATACATACATACATACATACATACATACATACATACATACATACATACATACATACATACATACATACATACATACATACATACATACATACATACATACATACATACATACATACATACATACATACATACATACATACATACATACATACATACATACATACATACATACATACATACATACATACATACATACATACATACATACATACATACATACATACATACATACATACATACATACATACATACATACATACATACATACATACATACATACATACATACATACATACATACATACACTACATATACATTAAAAACGTTGAAACAAGCCTATTAAGATAATATAACAATTAGTGAAATTCTACGCTTTTCTGCGTAAAAGAGGAATCCATATATATAGCAGCTTTTAAAACGTTGGACATAATATCTGAGTAGAGGGGGCAGGTGATGATAAAATGTGCTTCATCCTCAATATCCCTGGGACTTAGAGCCTCAATATCCCTGGGACTTAGAGGTCACAATCTGTCTTGAACTGGGGTAGGCGGCTTAGAGAATCTTCCAGTCCCTATAACCCTTTGTTTAGCTTAATGACTCCTATCGACCAGATTGTTTATATTATGAATTGTGATAATCCTATTTACCCATTAGCTGCTTCAGTGTCGCTTATGTTTAAGAGACGGCAATCAATTGAATAATTTAGGTATCCCATGGTATCACCCACTTTCTGTCAGATATTTATTGTGTAAATTAGTATGTATATGCTGTATTTTATCTATATATTGCTTTTAAAGATTTTATGGGTCTCATAGGTCTTAAAGGCCGGGCAGATGTTGTTTTATGCGCCAATTTTTGTATATTACATGTCAACGTCTGCGTGACACAATAATAAAATAATCTCTCTCTCTCTCTCTCTCTCTCTCTCTCTCTCTCTCTCTCTCTCTCTCTCTCTCTCTCTCTCTCTCTCTCTCTCTCTCTCTCTCTCTCTCTCTCTCTCTCTCTCTCTCTCTCTCTCTCCTCTCTCTCTCTCTCTCTCTCTCTCTCTCTCTCTCTCTCTCTCTCTCTCCTCTCTCTCTCTCTCTCTCTCTCTCTCTCTCTCTCTCTCTCTCTCTCTCTCTCTCTCTCTCTCTCTCTCTCTCTCTCTCTCTCTCTCTCTCTCTCTCTCTCTCTCTCTCTCTCTCTACACAGAGGCAAACTGCAGGCTCTCAATCGTATGAAGGACAGGTGGTGTCCAGATAATGTTTTGATGACATAAGGTTCAGGGCTTAAATCCTTCTACAGAGGCGACATGTCCTTAGTTTGTTTCCGTTGATTGCATTGCCTTTATCGTTCCATAGCTCAGTGAACCACTTCTACTCGTCAAATATTTTCAATTTCTGTCATAAAACTGGAATAGAAGATTTGTCTAAAAGTAAGTATCCCTCAAGGTCTAACGATTTACTCAGTTCCTTAACTCAAAGAATCTTTTTTCTTATCAAAGTCAACATTTGATCAAAGTCAATATGTGATCAAAGTCAATATTTCATAAAATTAAAAATATTTTTTTCAAAGTCAACATGTCACCCAAGTTAACATTTTATCAAAGTAACACTTTCACCAATGTCAATAAATATTTCCAAAGTAAACATTTCAAAAACATTATTTTACGCCCAAAGTCAACATTTCACAAACATTATATGTTTGCATAGTCAGCATTGGCGGAAATAAAGCCAATGGGAAATCCGGCCCATGGTCGAGGTCAACATTTCATCAAAGTAAATATGTGATTAAAGTCAACATTTCACATAATTCAAAAACTCTTTTTCAGTTAACATTTTATATAAGTTAAACTTAAACTACACAACAGTTCACTAAAATGAATATTTAATAAGTCAACCATTCATATAACTCAAAATATGTATTAAAATCAACATGTCACCAAAGTCCATATTTTATCAAAGTAACACTTCCACCGAAATCAATAATATTTTAAAAGTCAATATTTCCAAAGTCAACATTTCACAAACATTCTATTTTTTTCCAAAGTCAACATTGCACAAACACATTTTTTTCAAAGTCAACATTTCACAAACATTATATGTTTACCAAAGTCAACATTGGCCCATGGGAAATCTAGCCCATGGGAAATCCGGCCCATGGGAAACCTGGCCCATGGGCGAGGTCTCGCCCATGGGAAACTCGCCCATGGGAAAACAAATTTCCTTTGCATGGGGGGAGTTCACAAATACCTAAAATATGTTACTGCTAGACCCATTATTAAAAATTAGAAAATAATTTTTGTGTAACATAAATTTGAACCACCTCTCGCCCATGGGCCAGCCCATGGGCAGGCCCATGGGCGAACTTTCCCATGGGCATACCCATGGGCAAGGGGGTCTGTATCTCACGTACGGTGCGGGGTAGAAAGTTGGAATTTTCGTCAATATCTTAGTTAAAGTATAAAAATAGGTTTTTGATAGAATTTGAACTTCTCACTTATGTTATTTACGTTGGTCAATTATGGAATCTCGGGTTTCCATAATAAAATCGGGTCGCCTTATTTCAAATTAATCAAATTAATTGGTTAACCGATAAACCAAAAGTGTCGCCCGTAAAAAGTATAATAGGAGCTTACGAACCCACATCTTTCAGCACAGATTTGTATTTGAAATAACAGTTATTTTTAAATTGGGTTAGACATCACACATAGTAACATTCACCAAAAACGTGACGTTTCAACGTTTAAACATTGAAGAGGGTATTATTAAGATAACTGCCTGAGCAGAGGGACACCAGAAAGATAATTGCCCGAGGAAGCGAGATTGTATCAGATTCGAGGGGAAAGGTGTCACCGAAGAACAATAGAGTGACGTCACTGGAGGTTTATAATATAAATATTTTACTCACCATGTTAAGATAAACATAGTATTTGTAAAGAAAACGCAACTATCCTCTACATCGTAGATAAGAGAATGTATTACCTTTATATTAAATTTAACAATTATATCCATGTTTTACAAGTTTGACACATTCGTTCAATTATTTAACACTCATTAGAATCATTATAGCATAATATATCATTCCAAAGACTGATGACACCTTTCCTGAAAAAGCTTTTAACGTTGATAGGTTTTTCTATTCATACACAGTCTTCATATTCACGAACCATCTGTCCTGCAGCTTTAACCTCAGTTAACTGTCTAAGTAAATGTATGGCTCACCTGGGATCAAATATAGCCACGAATGACTTACGCTAGGATAACACGCAGTACTTTTTCACCCTACTGTACTTACCTCACAAAGACGTCGGTACCTCCACCCTACTGTACTTACCTCACAAAGACGTCGGTACCTCCACCCTACTGTACTTACCTCACAAAGACGTCGGTACCTCCACCCTACTGTACTTACCTCACAAAGACGTCGGTACCTCCACCCTACTGTACTTACCTCACAAAGACGTCGGTACCTCCACCCTACTGTACTTACCTCACAAAGACGTCGGTACCTCCATCCTACTGTACTTACCTCACAAAGACGTCGGTACCTCCACCCTACTGTACTTACCTCACAAAGACGTCGGTACCTCCACCCTACTGTACTTACCTCACAAAGACGTCGGTACCTCCACCCTACTGTACTTACCTCACAAAGACGTCGGTACCTCCACCCTACTGTACTTACCTCACAAAGACGTCGGTACCTCCACCCTACTGTACTTACCTCACAAAGACGTCGGTACCTCCACCCTACTGTACTTACCTCACAAAGACGTCGGTACCTCCACCCTACTGTACTTACCTCACAAAGACGTCGGTACCTCCACCCTACTGTACTTACCTCACAAAGACGTCGGTACCTCCACCCTACTGTACTTACCTCACAAAGACGTCGGTACCTCCACCCTACTGTACTTACCTCACAAAGACGTCGGTACCTCCACCCTACTGTACTTACCTCACAAAGACGTCGGTACCTCCACCCTACTGTACTTACCTCACAAAGACGTCGGTATCTCCTCCTCCTAGCTCGACCAACCACAGAGAGTGTGATGCAGAGAGCAATAAAGACGAAAGATCCGACCACAATGCCAGCCACGATACCGACAGCTAAGGGGCAAATCTCGTCACTGGAGTCGGCGCAGTCGTTGTAACCGTTACACACAAGACTCTGACTGATACAGCGGTTGTTTACACAGTGGTACCGTCCGTCTGGGCAGGAATCTGAAAATTAATCATATCAAGTGGGACAATTTTAATTTCAATTTTAATTCACAAAGCATTCAATTCGTATAAGTTAAAATGTACGTCAATAAAGACTGTACTATTTCAAGAGATAGAAGTTGACTATCTTTAGATCTTGGTTTTTCTTTATAATTCAGCAATAAAGTGGCTTGAAAAATATCGCTCGTGGTAATGTTGCGTTGCAGTGTGTGGATGGTTCTACCACTCAATAAAACATACACAGATTCAACAAATAGTTCAACTATATACTCGGTACTATTACCTCTCCTAGGGGAAGACGATAACAGGAACTTTTTGGGACAAGAAATAGATTCCCTATGGGCAATCTTTTTTGTCCACACTAATCCATTGAAGATTTAAACGGTTTCACATTGAAACTGAGAACGGGAATAAGAACGGGCAAGAACGTGCTGGATGTTTACAGAAATTGGGCCGGGACGTGATTGCGGTACAAGAACAACAACAAGAACTGTCTGAAAACGAATTGATCGGGAGACAGACGGGTTAGAACCACGGTATTGTGCGTATTAAGATCGAGATAGGTCTAGTTGAGAACTGATGTAAACTGACTGATAACGGGATTGAACTGATTGAAAACGTAATAAACGGGCAATATTATCCCATCTACGCGTGGTAACAACTGTCAGATAACGGGGTAAAACTAGACGGACTTCCTAAGAACTGTCTATAAACGTACTTGGATCGTAGTATGGAAAGTTATACACAAAAGTTACCCGTTTCTGTCCCGTTCGAGGTCGTTTTACAATAATGTTTGGACGGAATAGTAGGTAGTGAGAACTACCTTGGTGTAACCAGGCATAATACTCATCTTTGGACTTCACACACATCTAAACACACTGTTTTTGTTACACGTCCTACTCACAGTTCATCTTCAGGGGTCAGTTTAAATTTACACTTACTGTTAAATCCGAGACTGAATGACGTCATGAGAATGTCAAACTGTCCATATTGGAAGCTGCTGTCAGTCTGGAACTTGAAGGTGACGCTGTTGCCGCTAGTTGTGAATGTGTTGATCAGAGGAGTTCCGCCACAGTTTCCATATTGACCTGAAATATCGCATTAACTCACACCACTTATCTCTTTATTTAAAACAAGTTAATGGTGTTGTGGTGACTCGGATAGGACCTCTCTACATGACACATATAAGCTGTAGAATCAGGAATTAATGGCAGGAATTAAATGAGTTACCAAAGGCACGACATGCATGTCATTTTTCTGAAACAGCCTCATTCACAACTGGCGATATAGGGGCGTTCATTATAAGTTGGTATTTCGTCATGGCGGGTCGCTTTCCAAAATATAATTTGCAAAAATCAACAAACCATTAAGAGCCGTTTGTTTGTCACTGTCCAGAATCCTCAGCATGTTCTTCCTGCAGTTGGTCGACCAGTCGGTGTCCAGGTTCCTGTATCTGACGACAATCCTGTCTCCGGCAGTGGTGGTTTTAAAGGTGGCGCTACACCTCCAGTTATAGTCCAGGTGTGTGGACTTGAGGTAGGTCAGTTTCAGACGCACATCCTTCGTGAATGACACGACGTAGTTACATTCTTCATCCATATAATCTGTGGGTAAAACCAGCTGGCCAAGTGATGGTTGTGTTATGATGTTATCATCTACATTTTAGGACTTTATCAGTACGCTCAGGGGCGAACGAAACTGTACCATACAAAATACAAAATATTCAATACATGATCAACACATTAAAATGAAATAGAGTTACATCATGGCTCCAGACGTCAACTAAACTAAATTTAAAATTTCAAAAATTAATTTTGTTCATATTTCTGAGAAACACTTTTTATGAAGTCGTTTGGAATCTCCTGAACTGTACTAGATTATATCCTCGTCACAGCCAGTCAGAAGCGTCTCTTACCGGCAGAAATAGTTTGTGTTTGACTGTGTTTGAAATTTGGTATTGGTGTATGAAGATATAAACTAGTTGGACCTAGCTACTCGCAGTGAGGCAACCGGTGACACACAACTGCATGTAGACCAGTGCAGTGAAAATAAGACAAGGTTGTTCCACCATGTGGATAAACAATACAATTACATTGATTATATATGGAACTTAAATGATAAATTGTTCCAATGTCTGACGTAATAATTCTTCACGACTAGTCCCTCTTTAATTATATGTACAAACTGAAATAGTTTAGAAACTAGTGTGATCCAGACGCGAACAGTCATGTATCAAAATGTCATCGCAACAAGGAAGATATTGTTCTGTATGTGCTTCCTGGTTTCAAGTGGACACAGACAATGAACAATCTTCGGAAATATTAGCTCATAGTTAGGGGGGGGGGGGGGGGGGGGTGTTTGAAAAAGTGTTCATAGACCAATTCCTACTTAGATTTAATAATTCAATTTTAATAAAACGTACACGGAGACTTGGAGACAATTGTTATGGGCAAACAACTGCCTTATTCTGTGTAGGCGATGTAGGGGATGTAGGCGATGTAGGGGATGTAGGCGATGTAGGCGATGTAGGCGATGTAGGGGATGTAGGCGATGTAGGGGATGTAGGGGATGTAGGGGATGTAGGCGATGTAGGGGATGTAGGGGATGTAGGGGATGTAGGGGATGTAGGGGATGTAGGGGATGTAGGCGATGTAGGGGATGTAGGGGATGTAGGCGATGTAGGGGATGTAGGGGATGTAGGCGATGTAGGGGATGTAGGGGATGTAGGGGATGTAGGGGATGTAGGGGATGTAGGCGATGTAGGGGATGTAGGGGATGTAGGGGATGTAGGCGATGTAGGGGATGTAGGCGATGTAGGGGATGTAGGGGATGTAGGGGATGTAGGCGATGTAGCGGATGTAGGGGATGTAGCGGATGTAGGGGATGTAGGGGATGTAGGGGATGTAGGGGATGTAGGCGATGTAGGGGATGTAGGGGATGTAGGGGATGTAGGCGATGTAGGGGATGTAGGCGATGTAGGGGATGTAGGGGATGTAGGGGATGTAGGGGATGTAGGCGATGTAGGGGATGTAGGGGATGTAGGCGATGTAGGGGATGTAGGGGATGTAGGCGATGTAGGGGATGTAGGGGATGTAGGCGATGTAGGGGATGTAGGGGATGTAGGGGATGTAGGGGATGTAGGGGATGTAGGGGATGTAGGCGATGTAGGGGATGTAGGGGATGTAGGGGATGTAGGGGATGTAGGGGATGTAGGGGATGTAGGCGATGTAGGGGATGTAGGGGATGTAGGGGATGTAGGGGATGTAGGCGATGTAGGGGATGTAGGGGATGTAGGGGATGTAGGGGATGTAGGCGATGTAGGCGATGTAGGGGATGTAGGGGATGTAGGGGATGTAGGGGATGTAGGGGATGTAGGCGATGTAGGGGATGTAGGCGATGTAGGGGATGTAGGGGATGTAGGGGATGTAGGGGATGTAGGGGATGTAGGCGATGTAGGGGATGTAGGCGATGTAGGGGATGTAGGCGATGTAGGGGATGTAGGGGATGTAGGGGATGTAGGGGATGTAGGGGATGTAGGCGATGTAGGGGATGTAGGGGATGTAGGCGATGTAGGGGATGTAGGGGATGTAGGGGATGTAGGGGATGTAGGCGATGTAGGGGATGTAGGCGATGTAGGGGATGTAGGGGATGTAGGGGATGTAGGCGATGTAGGGGATGTAGGGGATGTAGGCGATGTAGGGGATGTAGGGGATGTAGCCGATGTAGGCGATGTAGGGGATGTAGCCGATGTAGGCGATGTTGGCGATGTTGGCGATGTAGCCGATGTAGGGGATGTAGGGGATGTAGGCGATGTAGGGGATGTAGGGGATGTAGGCGATGTAGGCGGAAGAGAATTAAGAGACCCGTCCCTAGTATTTGAATTCCGCGTCTCAATTTTAAATAGCACATACACCCGGAGAATTAAGAAACATATTATGGATAAATAACTTCTTTATTCTGTAATGGCGATGTTTCTTTTTCGATATATAAATATACTGTCGTTGTCAAGCAAGTGATTGACACCGAAAAGAAGTTCTTTCTCCATAAAGTTTGTCTTCATTCTGCAACATTTAAAATTCTAAAATGTCACCTGGGGCATACATAAAATGTATGTATATAGAACTCACATTATATATATATATATCGGAACCTTTTACATGTAAGCGTTTCATACAAATACCAGCATAACACTTGTGTGCCTTGTGTAAACATGTTCATGTATACAGAAATGAGACTTTCAAAAGTGAATTATATAATATTGAAACATGGACTTATATTATGTAAAGTTATTTCTTGATTGAACTAGGATACTTACATAGACCTGGTGTATATCCATTAACACTCAAAACAAACAGGAAAAGGACGGTTATAGTCGACGAGAGGGTCGCCATTGTTTAACAGCACTATAGCGATATGCACGTAGACTTGGTACAGCTTCCCTACAGCTCTACACGCCCCAATCTCCGTCCTGGTGGTGAAATAGACGACGTGCTCTGACACACTTATAACGTCTCACTGACACATGATGTGAACATACACTCAATATCAAATGCCGGTGTCAGAGGTCACGTGTTTATCAGTTTGTACATGAGCGATAGTAGCAGCGAGTCTGTTTGATTCATGTTCATTGTTCTTGATAATTATACACAATAATAAGCAGGTATATCAAATGATGCTCAGTTGAAAGGTATCTGACAGAAAATTGAAACCAAGAGCACTTGTTGGTGGGAAGGCTGTTCAAATTGTTGCGTTAAAGAGGTAAACTAAGACGACGATATTTTAATGTTATTCTAAGTTTTTCAAACCATCTATACTAACAAAGCCAAAAACCCTAAAGGACATCACAAAATATTTAAAATTGGAAACGTCGTAATGTTAATCGCTTGAGTGTGCCGATAACCAACGAGAAAGGAATATAACTTGGGATATTTCTAGGGTGGGAAACTTAATCAACCCTTACATAGTGAACTAACACATAACAGTTTCTCAAACTTTATTAACGTCGTATTAATTTGAACCGTTAAATACATTTTTTAAAATTACATGACTAAGTAAGCTATATAGCAGCTCGTAAATAGCCTGCCTTGCGGATCTCAATAATATCCACGTGTCATGACATCCTCGATGAAATCCAATGAGATGAAATGAACATCTTGCATCAATAAAATGACAACAACAAAAAAGCCATGCATATCATGCCAATATCATTCACTTGTATGCTATGACAGAGACCATTAATGCATATTGAAATTACGCATGACAGTTGTAAATGAAAAGACATGCATGGACATCACAATCCTTTGATCATCGATTTTGTTCATAATACATTGTAAGTATATCTCTTTCCACATAATTGTTAATGATATTGTCGTTACGATATAAGTTCACTGTTCAAGTGCAAAATACTCTTTTCATGGTATAATTTAAAAATATGCAAATAATTGCTGTGATAATTCCATTCATGTGTTTGCACTGAAATATCCATTGACTGACATGAACCTTTCCTAATCAAGTTCCGTATACTGCAAAACAAGCTTAAAACCACGTACATGTAAAAGAAAAACAAAATGAAAATGTTGCAGCCTTCGACAATCATTTAAGTGTTTTGACAGCCTTTCTAAAGTTTCAACATTTTAAAAGTTTCCCAAAACTTCTCAAAGCGTTTCATAATACTCCCTCCTGTTCCCTGCCCCTGTAAAGATGTGAACATTTTAAATTATAGGGGAGAGGTGTGTGCAACTGCCCCTTTTATCGAACTACAACGTATTGATCGCTATGACGGCACACTAACCAAAATGACGAACAACAAACTCACAACAATTACAGAAAATAAGGAAATAAAGAAACACACATTATTTAAGTGACAAGCAATCTCTTGCCAAGTGATAGTGTCCGGGTTCGTTTCCCAACCATTTTCGTCCGATATTGAATGAGACCTTTGGTTCAATGGCTTGGTGAAGGTCAAGGTCAGCAGCCAAGCAGGAATGGTTCGAGACGGTGGCATGTCGTGTATATACTTGAGCAGAACGTTAACAACTACGGTGGAAAGGCTTATGAGAACTTGGATGGCCACAAGGAGAACTGAAATACAAAACAGATCTTTTATTACACCTCTATTTAGATCACTCGACTAACAAATCATCAATGTGCATTATGGCCTCGTATTTGAAAGGAACCCGTTATATAAATAAACATTCCATCACCTGATCAATGTCGATTTAAAATGTAAATACACATTTACGTTTTTCGAAATATGCTTATAGGTAGGATTTGACTCTTTTTGTTTAGATAATAACATACATTATGTGTATAACCTCAGTTTTATCATCTCGGATCTCCCATAACGGTAAAAGGATCTCTACCGACACGTCGCTATTGTTAATATAGAAGTTGATCATCCATAAACTATTTACCTTCTTCAAGTTATTCCAAGCCAAGACAATATGTGGTTTAACAGTGAAATAGAGTTTTATTTGTCGCTAAATGCCAAGATTTACTCGTTAAATCGTACTATGAGCGAGATATTTCATATTTGTTACCACCTGTTACATAATCCAGGCGGATCTTGAAATTTAAAAATAAAAATGTAACCAACCCCCTCCACCTCTCGATCTACCATTGTAATTCCAATCAGTTTAAATGCATAGAGTAATGTTTCCAATAATTCACTTCATTAAAATATAATGTCGGATGGATAATGTTATTGTTAATCAATCCACATGTTAATTGATAATTCGCATTGCTATATCATCATTTAAAACTCATCAATGAAGTCAACTGACCAAAATAAGACAAATTATTCGAGAGCTTTGGCATCGTATCATATATGATCCCCAGGAAGACGAAGACCGAGAGAAGAGCTGTTATAGACAGGCCGGTCTTCTCCCCGCTCTCAATCGACACCAGGTAACTAAGCGGACTCAGGAACGGGAAGGCGACTACAGGTGCTAACAGGCTCAACCAATAGAATATGGGCCTTCTAGACAGCATCAAAATAAAACGTATTCCTTCCAAAGTTTCATCATCAGAGAACGTCAAGCCGTATGAAAAACGTTCATAGCTTGTGTTCCATATTTCGAATTCGCCATTTACGACCGCATACTCCAATGAAATGGTTTGGTGGGTGGAGGGGAAGGTGTGTAGTCTGGTGTTTGAGGTCATCCAGGAGAGGAGATCTAATCTGCAGACCTGTCGGGAAGGAGAATGATTAATGCTGTTGTGGCGATGTCGACGATGAATATATAACAGCGACGATGAAGATGACAATGATTGATTGAGAAAATGACGATGAAGATGACAACAACGATGAAGATAACAACAACGATGATGATAACGAGGATGAAGATGAAAACGACGATGAAGATGACAACGACGATGAAGATGACAACGATGAAGATAACAACACAGGTAAAGATGACAATGATTGATTGTGACAACGACGATGAAGATGACAACGACGATGAAGATGACAACGACAATGATGATGATTACGACGATGAAGATTCGGAACATCAAGTAAGGCATGTGTTCACAGCGAATGGACATTATTTTATTAGAAACCCTCCCTTTACAAATACACAGATAAATCATATATGAAAGAAACCTAATGACAGCATCATATTTCTGCTGTACCGATCATTATGACTGACTACCACTTTGAATCTAAGGATTAATGCGTGTCGACAGATAAAGACATATTCTGACCTGTTTGTCAAAGGGGAAGAAGGTGATGTCCACTGGACAGATAGATGACCCTATGTATTCCGGTTCCCAGAGGATCTGACCACTTGACCACACCATAACCAGATCGTCATCATCACCCAGCCGCGATCCCTCGGGGGTTATCCTGGAAGAGAGAAGAGCTTGGAAACGTATAATGGTGCCTGAGATATAGAGGGCTGAGGTTATCACGAGAGTCTGTTTTGGATGGTAAATAACCTGCATTAGGAATAAACGTTGTATTTTGCGAGCGGTTATCCTGAAGGATGAAACGTATAATGTAGTATAAGGATAAGCCATTCTACAGAGGATATGGTAAGGTTGTGGACCTGACTATCAGGCTCTACAACCTTACCATATCCTCGGTAGAATGGCTTATCTATATTATCAACCGTTTTTAAGTATAAAAGACGCGTTCTTATCCCGTTATCGAAAACCCCGGATTCTATATAGAGTCGTTCACTGTCTCAATCCCAGTACGGCAAATATTTCTATGTAAGATTCTTCTTGACCGTTGTCTTCCATGTGCCTTCGTGGCGCAGCAGTCTAAGGCGTTGGATTATGAAAGACTTGTCTTACTGGGGACGGGTTCGAGACGCACTTTCGTCAAAACATTTGCGTTTCATAATGTGCTATATTTAAGAATTTTTTAAAAAATAGTTAAAGATAGTTTCTTCAGATCTTTACTTTCAAGCCGTCATCTTAGCAATTATATCAGGGTTTACAATCATTATAATTCCTTCAAACAGGGTTTACAACTGTCTGTGTAAACCCTCCTGGAGGGAATTACAATGTTGTAAGTCCCTCGTACCGGGTGATACGGTTTAGATACGTTGCGATCACGAATAATGAAGACATTTTTATTTTTCAAAACTATGATAAGCACTGGGATATATATATATATAGATTATTGCTATCTTTAATGCAACAAAACAGAGTATTTTTCTGTAGACATATATACAGAATAGGTCAGATGAAACAGCACAGCCATGACTTTATAACACAATGTGAGACCTATTTCTTGAATTATGAAAGGGTTGCAAAATATTTTTATGGAAAATGTTGTCTATTCCCATAGCTTTACCAACCCATGTACACTCAATTTTTAACTTGATTTTCCGAAGAGAGAGAAGGGTGTTTTACTATTAGTGACATTATTTTCAAATACATTTCATCAACTTATTTGTGCTACTGCCCCTTTAACGCCGCTTTTAAGCGCATTTCACTTATATCACGGCTGCTAATATTATTGCAGGGGAAAAGCTCGCAACGCCAGAGTGGTTATGCCTTGCGGTGAAACCTGCGAGCAACGGCTGGAATTAGCGAACCATGGATGGTACTGCTCTGAAATGCAGTGAGGCATTACGCCCAAACCTTACTGCATGTAGAATAGTTCTCTAAAGTAGACACAGTTGCCGAGCTCCTGGCGGAATTCGAACCCCGGACCTCTTGATCCGAAGCCGAAAGCGCTAACCTAATATACCCCTTTGGATTAATAATCATGTAGAGTATATTTGATCGGACGGTATGTTGATAGTCAGGGTTACAGAAAAGATACAATGAGAACTTACAACAGGAAAATGTATATATTAATTACGTATAAACTACGTATTTCTTTTTTTTAGAGCGTCAACAATGAACTTACCCAAGGTACATAAATGAGTATTATTTTGAGCAGTAAAACAAGTTATCAAACCCAAGGATATTTCGAATAATGTTGTTTAATATACTTGTGTCGTATTCCATTGTCGAGAACATCTGATGATGAGGTGAAATTCACCATCAATATATCTGTGATAGAAAAACCTGCATACGCTGAGACTCTCGCGTTATCCTTTATGTTATAGCATCTGCCTGTTTCTGAGTGAACCCTCTCCCTACTCCTACACATGTACTGCTGAGAAAGTGGGAAGGATGCATTAGTCTCAGAGTCATGCTGTGTCGTGGAAGTACATGGCCGCATCGCCCAGTCAAAGGGAGATAATGAACTGTGCGACAGTTCAAGGGAGACAACTCCTCTAATACTAAAACCATCCTCTTACATTGTTATATTCGGGTGTGTATATCATGCAAACACGGAAATCAATAAAACCAAAACTGCTAGTGTGTAAAGGATCGTGGTGCCCATCTCCTCTCAGTCATACACGAAAACTAACGAATTAAAAGCATTTTCACAGAGGATTGCCACGGCCAACTATCGAGCGTCACAGCATATAATGTAGGCATATGCATTGTGAGTTTATTTTACCATTTAACTTAATTGATAATTTCAGATTTATTTTGATAAAAAACTATAATTCCATTTATGTTTATATCGTGTTAGACAAAGCAATTTCCATGGTGTTTTAAATTAAATAAAGCGGCTTGCTGAAATGAAACTATTGTTTTCTCATCTGGAGTATCGACTCGTCAGAGCATGAAGTGTTGAAGGCAGTACGTACTCTAGCAGAGTAACAGTTGACACATATAACGACGTCAGAGCATGAAGTGTTGAAGGCAGTACGTACTCTAGCAGAGTAACAGTTGACACATAACGACGTCAGCATCGTCAAGGAAACACCGAATACTGCTATAAACAAGTTGCAGAAAAGATCTCAAGAATTAACTACACGGTTGCACGGTTACTTACTCGTTATCAATGATGTAATCAGGTGTCCAGATCATTTTCTCAGGTACAGTGATATAGGTAACACCTCCATAGTCCTCGGGGTTCCAGGTGAGACACTCGTCCGTCCAGTTCTGCTGGAAATATATACTGGTAACTAAAGTCTCGACTACATGGGTTACTCAAATCATGATTCGCTCATCCGCACGATTTAATTTTTAAAGCGAGCCTTGACTGTATCTTAGTAGAGCCTTGGTTGTATCTTAGCGGAGCTGTGGCTGTATATTAGCAGAGCCTTGACTGTATCTAAACGGAGCTGTGGCTGTATATTAGCAGAGCCTTGGCTTTATCTAAACGGAGCTGTGGCTGTATATTAGCAGAGCCTTGGCTTTATCTAAACGGAGCTGTGGCTGTATATTAGCAGAGCCTTGGCTTTATCTAAACGGAGCTGTGGCTGTATATTAGCAGAGCCTTGACTGTATCTAAACGGAGCTGTGGCTGTATATTAGCAGAGCCTTGACTGTATCTAAACGGAGCTGTGGCTGTATATTAGCAGAGCCTTGGCTTTATCTAAACGGAGCTGTGGCTGTATATTAGCAGAGCCTTGACTGTATCTAAACGGAGCTGTGGCTGTATATTAGCAGAGCCTTGACTGTATCTAAACGGAGCTGTGGCTGTATATTAGCATAGCCTTGGCTTTATCTAAACGGAGCTGTGGCTGTATATTAGCAGAGCCTTGGCTTTATCTAAACGGAGCTGTGGCTGTATATTAGCAGAGCCTTGGCTTTATCTAAACGGAGCTGTGGCTGTATATTAGCAGAGCCTTGGCTTTATCTAAACGGAGCTGTGGCTGTATATTAGCAGAGCCTTGGCTTTATCTAAACGGAGCTGTGGCTGTATATTAGCAGAGCCTTGGCTGTATCTAAACGGAGCTGTGGCTGTATATTAGCAGAGCCTTGGCTTTATCTAAACGGAGCCTTGGCTGTATATTAGCAGAGCCTTGACTGTATCTAAACGGAGCTGTGGCTGTATATTAGCAGAGCCTTGGCTTTATCTAAGCTGAGCCTTGGCTGTATCTTAGCGGAGCTGTGGCTGTATATTAGCAGAGCCGTGGCTGTACTTTGTGGAGCCTTGGCTGTATCTAAGCAGAGCCTTGACTGTATCTAAGCAGAAGCATGGCTGTATCTTAGCAGAGCCTTGGCTGTATCTAAGCTGAGCCTTGGCTGCATCTAAGCTGAGCCTTGGCTGTATCTAAGCAGAGCCTTGGCTGTATCTAAGCTGAGCCTTGGCTGTATCTTAGCGGAGCCTTGGCTGTATCTAAGCAGAGCCTTGGCTGTATCTAAGCTGAGCCTTGGCTGTATCTTAGCGGAGCCTTGGCTGTATCTAAGCAGAGCCTTGGCTGTATCTAAGCTGAGCCTTGGCTGTATCTAAGCAGAGCCTTGACTGTATCTAAGCAGAAGCATGGCTGTATCTTAGCAGAGCCTTGGCTGTATCTTAGCGGAGCCTTGGCTGTATCTTAGCGGAGCTGTGGCTGTATCTTAGCAGAGCCTTGGCTGTATCTAAGCTGAGCCTTGGCTGCATCTAAGCTGAGCCTTGGCTGTATCTCAGCAGAGCCTTGGCTGTATCTTAGCGGAGCCTTGGCTGTATCTAAGCAGAGCCTTGGCTGTATCTAAGCTGAGCCTTGGCTGTATCTTAGCGGAGCCTTGGCTGTATCTAAGCAGAGCCTTGGCTGTATCTAAGCTGAGCCTTGGCTGTATCTTAGCGGAGCCGTGACTGTATTTAAGTGAAGCCTTGGCTGTATTTAAATGGAAACTTGGCTGTATCTTAGCGGAGCCTTAGCTGTATTTCAGCAGAGCCTTGACCGTCTCTAAGCGGAGCCTTGGCTGTATCTTAGCAGAGCCTTGACTGTATCTTAGCAGAGCCTTGGCTGTATCTTAACAGAGCCTTGAATGTATCTTAGCAGAGCCTTGGCTGTATCTAAGCTGAGTCTTGGCTGTATCTTAGCGGAGCCTTGACTGTATCTAAGTGAAGCCTTGTCTGTATTTAAATGGAGACTTGCCTGTATCTAAGCAGAGCCTTGGCTGTATCTAAGCGGAGCCTTGGCTGCATCTAAGCAGAGCCTTGGCTGTATCTTAGCAGAGCCTTGACTGTATCTTAGCAGAGCCTTGGCTGTATCTTAACAGAGCCTTGAATGTATCTTAGCAGAGCCTTGGCTGTATCTAAGCTGAGTCTTGGCTGTATCTTAGCGGAGCCTTGACTGTATCTAAGTGAAGCCTTGTCTGTATTTAAATGGAGACTTGCCTGTATCTAAGCGGAGCCTTGGCTGTATCTAAGCGGAGCCTTGGCTGTATCTAAGCTGAGCCTTGGCTGCATCTAAGCAGAGCCTTGGCTGTATCTTAGCAGTGTCTTGGCTGTATCTTAGCAGTGTCTTGACTGTATCTTAGCAGAGCCTTGGTTGTATCGTAGCAGAGCCTTGGCTGAATCTTAGCAGAACCTTGGCTGTATCTAAGCTGAGCCTTGGCTGTATCTTAGCGGAGCCGTGACTATATCTAAACGGAGCCTTAACTGTGTCTTAGCGAAGCCTAGACTGTGTTTGAGTGAAGTCTTGGCTGTATTTAAATGGAGACTTGGCTGTATCTTAGGAGAGCCTTGGCTGTATCTAAGCGGAGCCTTGGCTGTATCTTAGCGGAGCTTTGGCTGTATCTAAGCAAAGCCTTGACTGTCTCTAAGCGGAGCCGTGACTATATCTAAGCGGAGCCTTGGCTGTATCTTAGCGGAGCCGTGACTATATCTAAACGGAGCCTTGACTGTATCTTAGCGAAGCCTTGACTGTATTTAAGTGAAGCCTTGGCTGTATCTTAGCAGAGCCTTGGCTTTATCTAAGCTGAGCCTTGGCTGTATCTTAGCGGAGCTGTGGCTGTATATTAGCAGAGCCTTGACTGTATCTAAACGGAGCTGTGGCTGTATATTAGCAGAGCCTTGACTGTATCTAAACGGAGCTGTGGCTGTATATTAGCAGAGCCTTGACTGTATCTAAACGGAGCTGTGGCTGTATATTAGCAGAGCCTTGACTGTATTTAAACGGAGCTGTGGCTGTATATTAGCAGAGCCTTGGCTTTATCTAAACGGAGCTGTGGCTGTATATTAGCAGAGCCTTGGCTTTATCTAAACGGAGCTGTGGCTGTATATTAGCAGAGCCTTGGCTTTATCTAAACGGAGCTGTGGCTGTATATTAGCAGAGCCTTGACTGTATCTAAACGGAGCTGTGGCTGTATATTAGCAGAGCCTTGGCTTTATCTAAACGGAGCTGTGGCTGTATCTAAGCTGAGCCTTGGCTGTATCTTAGCGGAGCTGTGGCTGTATATTAGCAGAGCCTTGACTGTATCTTAGCGGAGCTGTGGCTGTATATTAGCAGAGCCTTGGCTGTATCTAAGCTGAGCCTTGACTGTATCTAAACGGAGCTGTGGCTGTATATTAGCAGAGCCTTGGCTTTATCTAAGCTGAGCCTTGGCTGTATCTTAGCGGAGCTGTGGCTGTATATTAGCAGAGCCTTGACTGTATCTAAACGGAGCTGTGGCTGTATATTAGCAGAGCCTTGACTGTATCTAAACGGAGCTGTGGCTGTATATTAGCAGAGCCTTGACTGTATCTAAACGGAGCTGTGGCTGTATATTAGCAGAGCCTTGACTGTATTTAAACGGAGCTGTGGCTGTATATTAGCAGAGCCTTGGCTTTATCTAAATGGAGCTGTGGCTGTATATTAGCAGAGCCTTGACTGTATCTAAACGGAGCTGTGGCTGTATATTAGCAGAGCCTTGGCTTTATCTAAACGGAGCTGTGGCTGTATATTAGCAGAGCCTTGGCTTTATCTAAACGGAGCTGTGGCTGTATATTAGCAGAGCCTTGGCTTTATCTAAACGGAGCTGTGGCTGTATATTAGCAGAGCCTTGACTGTATCTAAACGGAGCTGTGGCTGTATATTAGCAGAGCCTTGGCTTTATCTAAACGGAGCTGTGGCTGTATCTAAGCTGAGCCTTGGCTGTATCTTAGCGGAGCTGTG
The DNA here is from genome assembly GCA_936450465.1 of Gibbula magus. Taxonomy (NCBI): domain Eukaryota; kingdom Metazoa; phylum Mollusca; class Gastropoda; order Trochida; family Trochidae; genus Gibbula; species Gibbula magus. The sequence continues at coordinate 1,677,144 of OW388299.1, forward strand.
GCTGTATATTAGCAGAGCCTTGGCTGTATCTAAGCTGAGCCTTGACTGTATCTAAACGGAGCTGTGGCTGTATATTAGCAGAGCCTTGGCTTTATCTAAACGGAGCTGTGGCTGTATATTAGCAGAGCCTTGGCTGTATCTAAACGGAGCTGTGGCTGTATATTAGCAGAGCCTTGGCTTTATCTAAACGGAGCTGTGGCTGTATATTAGCAGAGCCTTGGCTTTATCTAAACGGAGCTGTGGCTGTATATTAGCAGAGCCTTGGCTGTATCTAAACGGAGCTGTGGCTGTATATTAGCAGAGCCTTGGCTTTATCTAAACGGAGCTGTGGCTGTATATTAGCAGAGCCTTGACTGTATCTAAGCTGAGCCTTGGCTGTATCTTAGCAGAGCCTTGACTGTATCTAAACGGAGCTGTGGCTGTATATTAGCAGAGCCTTGGCTGTATCTAAGCTGAGCCTTGACTGTATATTAGCAGAGCCTTGGCTTTATCTAAACGGAGCTGTGGCTGTATATTAGCAGAGCCTTGACTGTATCTAAACGGAGCTGTGGCTGTATATTAGCAGAGCCTTGGCTTTATCTAAACGGAGCTGTGGCTGTATATTAGCAGAGCCTTGGCTTTATCTAAACGGAGCTGTGGCTGTATATTAGCAGAGCCTTGGCTGTATCTAAACGGAGCTGTGGCTGTATATTAGCAGAGCCTTGGCTTTATCTAAACGGAGCTGTGGCTGTATATTAGCAGAGCCTTGGCTTTATCTAAACGGAGCTGTGGCTGTATATTAGCAGAGCCTTGGCTTTATCTAAACGGAGCTGTGGCTGTATATTAGCAGAGCCTTGACTGTATCTAAGCTGAGCCTTGGCTTTATCTTAGCAGAGCCTTGACTGTATCTAAACGGAGCTGTGGCTGTATATTAGCAGAGCCTTGGCTGTATCTAAGCTGAGCCTTGGCTGTATATTAGCAGAGCCTAGACTGTATCTAAACGGAGCTGTGGCTGTATATTAGCAGAGCCTTGGCTTTATCTAAACGGAGCTGTGGCTGTATATTAGCAGAGCCTTGGCTTTATCTAAGCTGAGCCTTGGCTGTATCTAAACGGAGCTGTGGCTGTATATTAGCAGAGCCTTGGCTTTATCTAAATGGAGCTGTGGCTGTATATTAGCAGAGCCTTGGCTTTATCTAAACGGAGCTGTGGCTGTATATTAGCAGAGCCTTGGCTTTATCTAAACGGAGCTGTGGCTGTATATTAGCAGAGCCTTGGCTTTATCTAAGCTGAGCCTTGGCTGTATCTAAACGGAGCTGTGGCTGTATATTAGCAGAGCCTTGACTGTATCTAAACGGAGCTGTGGCTGTATATTAGCAGAGCCTTGGCTTTATCTAAACGGAGCTGTGGCTGTATATTAGCAGAGCCTTGGCTTTATCTAAACGGAGCTGTGGCTGTATATTAGCAGAGCCTTGGCTTTATCTAAGCTGAGCCTTGGCTGTATCTTAGCGGAGCTGTGGCTGTATATTAGCAGAGCCGTGGCTGTACTTTGTGGAGCCTTGGCTGTATCTAAGCAGAGCCTTGACTGTATCTAAGCAGAAGCATGGCTGTATCTTAGCAGAGCCTTGGCTGTATCTAAGCTGAGCCTTGGCTGTATCTTAGCGGAGCCTTGACTGTATCTTAGCAGAGCCTTGAATGTATCTTAGCAGAGCCTTGGCTGTATCTAAGCGGAGCCTTGGCTGCATCTAAGCAGAGCCTTGGCTGTATCTTAGCAGTGTCTTGGCTGTATCTGAGCAGAGCCTTGGTTGTATCGTAGCAGAGCCTTGACTGAATCTTAGCAGAGCCTTGGCTGTATCTAAGCTGAGCCTTGGCTGTATCTTAGCGGAGCCTTGAATGTATCTTAGCAGAGCCTTGGCTGTATCTAAGCGGAGCCTTGGCTGTATCTAAGCAGAGCCTTGGCTGTATCTTAGCAGTGTCTTGGCTGTATCTGAGCAGAGCCTTGGTTGTATCGTAGCAGAGCCTTGGCTGAATCTTAGCAGAGCCTTGGCTGTATCTAAGCTGAGCCTTGGCTGTATCTTAGCGGAGCCGTGACTATATCTAAACGGAGCCTTAACTGTGTCTTAGCGAAGCCTAGACTGTGTTTGAGTGAAGTCTTGGCTGTATTTAAATGGAGACTTGGCTGTATCTTAGCGGAGCTTTGGCTGTATCTAAGCGGAGCCTTGGCTGTATCTTAGCAGAGCCTTGGCTGTATCTAAGCGGAGCCTTGGCTGCATCTAAGCAGAGCCTTGGCTGTATCTTAGCAGAGCCTTGAATGTATCTTAGCAGAGCCTTGGCTGTATCTAAGCGGAGCCTTGGCTGCATCTAAGCAGAGCCTTGGCTGAATCTTAGCAGAGCCTTGGCTGTATCTTAGCAGCGCCTTGACTGTATATTAGCAGAGCCTTGGCTGTATCTTAGCAGAGCCTTGAATGTATCTTAGCAGAGCCTTGGCTGTATCTAAGCGGAGCCTTGGCTGCATCTAAGCAGAGCCTTGGCTGAATCTTAGCAGAGCCTTGGCTGTATCTTAGCAGCGCCTTGGCTGAATCTTAGCAGAGCCTTGGCTGTATCTTAGCAGAGCCTTGAATGTATCTTAGCAGAGCCTTGGCTGTATCTAAGCGGAGCCTTGGCTGCATCTAAGCAGAGCCTTGGCTGTATCTAAGCAGAGCCTTGGCTATATCTTAGCAGTGTCTTGACTGTATCTGAGCAGAGCCTTGGTTGTATCGTAGCAGAGCCTTGGCTGAATCTTAGCAGAGCCTTGGCTGTATCTAAGCTGAGCCTTGGCTGTATCTTAGCGGAGCCGTGACTATATCTAAACGGAGCCTTAACTGTGTCTTAGCGAAGCCTAGACTGTGTTTGAGTGAAGTCTTGGCTGTATTTAAATGGAGACTTGGCTGTATCTTAGCAGAGCCTTGGCTGTATCTTAGCAGAGCCTTGGCTGTATCTTAGCAGAGCCTTGGCTGTATCTTAGCAGAGCCTTGACTGTATCTTAGCAGTGCGATGGCTGTATCTTAGCAGCGCCTTGACTGTATATTAGCAGAGCCTTGGCTGTATCTTAGCAGAGCCTTGACTGTATCTTAGCAGTGCGATGGCTGTATCTTAGCAGCGCCTTGACTGTATATTAGCAGAGCCTTGGCTGTATCTTAGCAGAGCCTTGACTGTATCTTAGCAGTGCGATGGCTGTATCTTAGCAGCGCCTTGACTGTATCTTAGCAGAGCCTTGGCTGTATCTTAGCAGAGCCTTGGCTGTATATTAGCAGAGTCTTGACTGTATCTAAACGGAGCCTTCACTACATTTAAGCGTTTCCTTGACTTCCTTTACAGTCCTTATTCAATAAGTCAAGAATCGATGCACATATACAATTGAATGCCGGAAGAAATAAAAACATATGGATTACAGTACAGTGATTATAAAAGAAATCCTTGCTTAGTCAAACACAGGAAAATATTTTGCAGAATTGAGGTAACTAAAACTTACAACTCGGTTATCAGCTTACCTTGTTCAAACTTGTTTAAGCAAATTCAGTTTAAATTAAAGAAACTATCTTATGATTTATTTACGTAAAGGGTACATTGAGGATGTCATTACATTTGAACAAGTACTTAGTCAACAGCATGATATGTAAAAAATGATTTTCCTGCAAGTAAAAGCAAAAAACAAACAACAAACAATTACCCTGAACATAGCGTTAACAAATAGTAAGACATATACATGTACTACAATGTCTAAACATAGTTCCTATTACGGATAATAATTAAAAGTTCTACTTACTATGCTAAAAAATCCCATGCTGTTCATCACCTGAGTCTTGATATTCTGAAATGATCATTACAGCCATGTGGTTTTGATTATACGAATGTATCAACAGAAACGGTAAATAATTCATTCACCATAAACAGTTAATGTTCCGTTTTGAGTGCTTTTGGGTTATAAATGATAAAATCGAGATGTGTGAAATGCCCAGCACGATACGGTAATGGCGGTGACATTAAACTAGATCTGTGTATTATATATATATATATATATATATATATATATATATATATATATATATATATTGTATGTCCGTTGTTGGATGCTGCACATAATGCTTTAACTCAATCTAAATAATAGTTGGCTCAGTAAACATGCCATTTAGAAAGTGAGCGAATGTAATAATGATGACATTAATATAGTTGGGAGCACACTATCTGGTATATAATATACTAGTACCTCAAGGGAGTCGACCCGAACAAATATCAGCATTTCTATTGTATATAGTGTCATCTCAAATATAAGCATTTATATTGTATAGAGTGTCATCTCAAATATAAGCATTTCTATTGTATAGAGTGTCATCTCAAATATAAGCATTTCTATTGTATAGAGTGTCATCTCAAATATAAGCATTTCTATTGTATAGAGTGTCATCACAAATATAAGCATTTCTATTGTATAGAGTGTCATCTCAAATATAAGCATTTCTAATGTATAGAGTGTCATCACAAATATAAGCATTTCTATTGTATAGAGTGTCATCTCAAATATAAGCATTTCTATTGTATAGAGTGTCATCTCAAATATAAGCATTTCTATTGTATAGAGTGTCATCTCAAATATAAGCATTTCTATTGTATAGAGTGTCATCTCAAATATAAGCATTTCTAATGTATAGAGTGTCATCACAAATATAAGCATTTCTATTGTATAGAGTGTCATCTCAAATATAAGCATTTCTATTGTATAGAGTGTCATCTCAAATATAAGCATTTCTATTGTATAGAGTGTCATCTCAAATATAAGCATTTATATTGTATAGAACGTCATCTCAAATATAAGCATTTCCATTGTATAGAGTGTCATCTCAAATATAAGCATTTCTATTGTATAGAGTGTCATCTCAAATATAAGCATTTATATTGTATAGAGTGTCATCTCAAATATAAGCATTTCCATTGTATAGAGTGTCATCTCAAATATAAGCATTTCTATTGTATAGAGCATCATCTCAAATATAAGCATTTCTATTGTATAGAGTGTCATCACAAATATAAGCATGTATATTGTATAGAGTGTCATCACAAATATAAGCATTTCTATTGTATAGAGTGTCATCACAAATATAAGCATTTCTAATGTATAGAGTGTCATCTCAAATATAAGCATTTCTATTGTATAGAGTGTCATCTCAAATATAAGCATTTATATTGTATAGAACGTCATCTCAAATATAAGCATTTCTATTGTATAGAGTGTCATCTCAAATATAAGCATTTATATTGTATAGAGTGTCATCTCAAATATAAGCATTTCCATTGTATAGAGTGTCATCTCAAATATAAGCATTTCTATTGTATAGAGCATCATCTCAAATATAAGCATTTCTATTGTATAGAGTGTCATCACAAATATAAGCATGTATATTGTATAGAGTGTCATCACAAATATAAGCATTTCTATTGTATAGAGTGTCATCACAAATATAAGCATTTCTAATGTATAGAGTGTCATCTCAAATATAAGCATTTCTATTGTATAGAGTGTCATCTCAAATATAAGCATTTCTATTGTATAGAGCGTCATCTCAAATATAATTACAAACATTATGAATTGTTATAATTAATAGCATATTTGAAGTACGGTTGTCATGGCGGCTATAACAAGAAACGTTCACAGTATGTCCCATACCCACCAGCTCCTCTATCTGTCTCAAGGTGAAGGACACCTCCACGAAGACGGGTTTTGATTGGTTGAGGACAGGTCTGACGTAGACCGAGTAGTTCCGGAAAATGGTATCAATGAGAGATTTGACGTCATCGTAACTAGCAGACGTTGTCGAACCTGTAATGAAGTCAATTTTAATTGTTTTTTTTTTTATATATTGAGTTGGATGAACATATGGGTAAATGTACAGATTGATGATGCTATGAATTTGGTTAAAGTATTTTTTAAAACTTTTTGCGATTCTAACGTAGATTCGATACCAACTCATATCATTCGGATCCGAACGCGTTGGCGTGGGGCTTCGAATAATATAGATTGGTATCGATTATTTATGAACATGAATTAATACTGCGCTAAGGCTTACTGCAATCAGGTCACTATTTGCAGTGACTTCTCTGAAACCGAAACCTCGAATATCCTACAATAAAGAAGTTGATCATCCAAAAATACTTGATGTTGTTTTTGTACAATGTCCAGGTAAAGACAACTGCAACCATCTGTTTAAAATTATGTTATTCGTAAAGGATGTGTTGTATATAGTGTGCATCCAATGACATTATGACTTATTACGAAACAATCTACGTTAAACTGAAACTCCTCAAGACAAGTAAGAATGATTCAATACGTTTGTTTCTTGTTCTAGTAATATACAAGGGCCATGTTCAGGAGAGGTTTAAAATGAGCGATTACTTTTAACCCTCTCTTGAACGCGATTGCTCAATGTAGCGCTACGTAGCAAAGCGAGCAAACCTTGAGGAATCGCACCGTGTCGTTCAGGAGAGAATACGCTACATTGAGCGCTACATTGAGCGCTACATTGAGCGCTACATTGAGCGATTATAAGCACTAGCTGTTATGGAACGGAACCCTGACTTCGTTGAAACGATTGTCAATTTAAAATTCTGACATATTGATTAATAACAGCTTCTGTTCAGTCCTGTGTGGACGTAAAGCCACGGGGTTTGTGCAAGGTTTTTTTTGTTGATATCTGTGTTTACATGAAATGAGTGAAGAAGTCGATGATAATATGATAACCCTTGATTGAATGATAAGCTATCAATTTTGCGCTGCATGTGCGTGGATAAATCCATTTCATGAGGGCCGAACCTACTTACATATTGATGAAATCACTTTAGGATCAACTGGAGTTCATAGTCAGTGTTTTCATCCTTTCCATCCTTTTATGACAGGGCGTCTTTGACTGTACATATAGAAACATCATATCGTGTCGTATCGTATTAATCCCCCAATCCCTCTTCCTGGCGACAAATGAGGCACTGATAAATGACTAACGTGAGTTTATACTTTTTAATCCACTTCATAGTTCAACTGAAGATTAAGGATTTATGGTAATAAACTATACTAGTAATTCGTGTTGTGGGGAGCTATATATTGGTAGGTGATATGTTAAAACATGTCTGTGATAATTTACAACAACAAATAGAAAATATATTTATCAATCAACATCAACAAACGAAATGCGTCTTTGGCAGTACTTGAAATAGTTGCCTGCATACCGGCCTGTTTACGGTTAATTTCATTTGGGATCTCTTGCACAACTTGCTTGGAAGGCCGCCAGTTTGTTGGTTAAGTGTAAACATAGACTGTGCAGGGCCCGTTTACAAGGACTAGATGCTGAATAAATAATTTGTTCTAACCCCCTGCCCAAGTGCCATTAACGTTCAAAATGTATTTTATACAGTGGCCGTTGAATCGATTTGAATATCGTTCCGTCAAATTGTTTATACTTTGGAATATAACGTGTTAAGCGTTGTGTCGGGATACATACAAACCATTAAGCCTACAGTCTACCACATCTATTAGTGATAGCTTTACCCTCATTACTGAGTCATTATGGGACAAGTTAAACCATTATTTTCGTGTTCATGTAGTTAGAAACTGTTCATGTTTCAGTGCATTGTAGGTCAGTGTTTATAATGTCAAATGGATTGTTAAATGCATGGCACGCAAGTTCTAAATGCTTAAAATATGTCAACAATGAATCTCCAGTTACTCTCGCTTTTATGATATTTCGAATGAAGAAGCTGAAACAGGTTTATCAAAGTTGCATTAATAAAGTTGAGATGATTTTCTTATTCCTTTAAAGAGCAAGCAATACATCACATACTTAATTGATGTGCCTCAAACGTCACATGCTGAATGCTGAATAATTATATAACTAACAGTCTGACAACTCTGCAACATCATACAGACTATATTTTACTTTAGAGTCAAACCTTTTGCTTTCTCGAAAATGACACACACATAATATGTCCGTTACGAATAAAATTCACCCATAAAACTCTTACCTCTGATAAAAATGAATGTCCAAAACGTCCCGTGGATAAGATGACATATGAAATTCTTCATAATTGAAACGTCGCTCTCAAATTGAATAAAATACTCAAGGAATCACGTCTATTCTCCAATATTGACTGAGCGAATGGCTTCACATGAAAATTTACTATTTAAATCGCCTGTTCTGGATGTTGTCCCACTGCAGTAACCAGTTGATAGAACATTAACACCTGTCGCTACATAGTTGAATCCTCATAGAGTCTCTGGATAAAGATACATTCTAGGAAATATAATGATTAATGCATATATCACAATTAAGCTAAATCAACGAACAAATATAAACGTATATCCGATACATATAACAATTAAGCTAAATCACCTAACAAATACAATACATAGAAGAATGTACAGAAACATTTCGCCCGAAGTGACGGGGCCCATTACCACAATATTTACATCAACACAAACTGCACTAACTGGATGTGAAAAACGTTGCCTATGCACAGCCATATATAATTAAACCAACTCCTCGTACCAAAATAGAAATATGATAGCACAAACAGTTCCTGGAGCTCCACAGAGCTTCCTGCAGGAACAGTTAGTAGGAACAGTTAGTAGGAACAGTTAGTAGGAACAGTTAGTAGGAACAGTTAGTAGGAACAGTTAGTAGGAACAGTTAGTAGGAACAGTTAGCATGAACAGTTAGCATGAACAGTTAGTAGGAACAGTTAGCAGGAACAGTTAGTATGAACAGTTAGCATGAACAGTTAGTAGGAACAGTTAGCATGAACAGTTAGTAGGAACAGTTAGCATGAACAGTTAGCAGGAACAGTTAGTAGGAACAGTTAGTAGGAACAGTTAGCATGAACAGTTAGCAGGAACAGTTAGCATGAACAGTTAGTAGGAACAGTTAGTAGGAACAGTTAGTAGGAACAGTTAGTAGGAACAGTTAGTAGGAACAGTTAGCAGGAACAGTTAGTAGGAACAGTTAGCATGAACAGTTAGCAGGAACAGTTAGCAGGAACAGTTAGTAGGAACAGTTTGTAGGAACAGTTAGTAGGAACAGTTAGTAGGAACAGTTAGTAGGAACAGTTAGCAGGAACAGTTAGTAGGAACAGTTAGTAGGAACAGTTAGTAGGAACAGTTAGTAGGAACAGTTAGTAGGAACAGTTAGTAGGAACAGTTAGTAGGAACAGTTAGCAGGAACAGTTAGTAGGAACAGTTAGTAGGAACAGTTAGCATGAACAGTTAGCATGAACAGTTAGTAGGAACAGTTAGCAGGAACAGTTAGTATGAACAGTTAGTAGGAACAGTTAGTAGGAACAGTTAGTAGGAACAGTTAGCAGGAACAGTTAGTAGGAACAGTTAGTAGGAACAGTTAGCATGAACAGTTAGCATGAACAGTTAGTAGGAACAGTTAGCAGGAACAGTTAGTAGGAACAGTTAGTATGAACAGTTAGTAGGAACAGTTAGTAGGAACAGTTAGTAGGAACAGTTAGCAGGAACAGTTAGTAGGAACAGTTAGCATGAACAGTTAGTAGGAACAGTTAGCATGAACAGTTAGTAGGAACAGTTAGCATGAACAGTTAGTAGGAACAGTTAGCATGAACAGTTAGCAGGAACAGTTAGTAGGAACAGTTAGTAGGAACAGTTAGCAGGAACAGTTAGTAGGAACAGTTAGCATGAACAGTTAGCATGAACAGTTAGTAGGAACAGTTAGTAGGAACAGTTAGCAGGAACAGTTAGTAGGAACAGTTAGCATGAACAGTTAGTAGGAACAGTTAGCATGAACAGTTAGCATGAACAGTTAGTAGGAACAGTTAGTAGGGACAGTTAGCATGAACAGTTAGTAGGAACAGTTAGCATGAACAGTTAGTAGGAACAGTTAGCATGAACAGTTAATAGGAACAGTTAGCATGAACAGTTAGCAGGAACAGTTAGTATGAACAGTTAGTAGGAACAGTTAGTAGGAACAGTTAGTAGGAACAGTTAGCAGGAACAGTTAGTAGGAACAGTTAGTAGGAACAGTTAGTAGGAACAGTTAGTAGGAACAGTTAGTAGGAACAGTTAGTAGGAACAGTTAGTAGGAACAGTTAGCAGGAACAGTTAGTAGGAACAGTTAGTAGGAACAGTTAGCATGAACAGTTAGCATGAACAGTTAGTAGGAACAGTTAGCAGGAACAGTTAGTATGAACAGTTAGTAGGAACAGTTAGTAGGAACAGTTAGCATGAACAGTTAGTAGGAACAGTTAGCATGAACAGTTAGTAGGAACAGTTAGCATGAACAGTTAGTAGGAACAGTTAGCATGAACAGTTAGCAGGAACAGTTAGCATGAACAGTTAGTAGGAACAGTTAGTAGGAACAGTTAGCAGGAACAGTTAGCAGGAACAGTTAGTAGGAACAGTTAGCATGAACAGTTAGCAGGAACAGTTAGCATGAACAGTTAGCAGGAACAGTTAGCATGAACAGTTAGTAGGAACAGTTAGTAGGAACAGTTAGCAGGAACAGTTAGCAGGAACAGTTAGTAGGAACAGTTAGCATGAACAGTTAGCAGGAACAGTTAGCAGGAACAGTTAGTAGGAACAGTTAGTAGGAACAGTTAGTAGGAACAGTTAGCAGGAACAGTTAGCAGGAACAGTTAGTAGGAACAGTTAGCATGAACAGTTAGCAGGAACAGTTAGCAGGAACAGTTAGTAGGAACAGTTAGTAGGAACAGTTAGTAGGAACAGTTAGCAGGAACAGTTAGTAGGAACAGTTAGCAGGAACAGTTAGTAGGAACAGTTAGTAGGAACAGTTAGTAGGAACAGTTAGCATGAACAGTTAGTAGGAACAGTTAGCAGGAACAGTTAGTAGGAACAGTTAGCAGGAACAGTTAGTAGGAACAGTTAGCATGAACAGTTAGTAGGAACAGTTAGCAGGAACAGTTAGTAGGAACAGTTAGCATGAACAGTTAGTAGGAACAGTTAGCATGAACAGTTAGCATGAACAGTTAGTAGGAACAGTTAGCATGAACAGTTAGTAGGAACAGTACGCATGAACAGTTAGCAGGAACAGTTAGCAGGAACAGTTAGTAGGAACAGTTAGTAGGAACAGTTAGTAGGAACAGTTAGTAGGAACAGTTAGTAGGAACAGTTAGTAGGAACAGTTAGTAGGAACAGTTAGTAGGAACAGTTAGTAGGAACAGTTAGCATGAACAGTTAGTAGGAACAGTTAGTAGGAACAGTTAGCATGAACAGTTAGTAGGAACAGTTAGCAGGAACAGTTAGTAGGAACAGTTAGCAGGAACAGTTAGTAGGAACAGTTAGCATGAACAGTTAGTAGGAACAGTTAGCAGGAACAGTTAGTAGGAACAGTTAGCATGAACAGTTAGTAGGAACAGTTAGCATGAACAGTTAGCATGAACAGTTAGTAGGAACAGTTAGCATGAACAGTTAGTAGGAACAGTACGCATGAACAGTTAGCATGAACAGTTAGTAGGAACAGTTAGCATGAACAGTTAGTAGGAACAGTTAGCATGAACAGTTAGTAGGAACAGTTAGTAGGAACAGTTAGCATGAACAGTTAGTAGGAACAGTTAGCAGGAACAGTTAGTAGGAACAGTTAGTAGGAACAGTTAGTAGGAACAGTTAGCATGAACAGTTAGTAGGAACAGTTAGCATGAACAGTTAGTAGGAACAGTTAGTAGGAACAGTTAGCATGAACAGTTAGTAGGAACAGTTAGCATGAACAGTTAGTAGGAACAGTTAGTAGGAACAGTTAGCATGAACAGTTAGCAGGAACAGTTAGCATGAACAGTTAGTAGGAACAGTTAGTAGGAACAGTTAGTAGGAACAGTTAGTAGGAACAGTTAGTAGGAACAGTTAGTAGGAACAGTTAGCATGAACAGTTAGTAGGAACAGTTAGTAGGAACAGTTAGCATGAACAGTTAGTAGGAACAGTTAGCATGAACAGTTAGTAGGAACAGTTAGTAGGAACAGTTAGTAGGAACAGTTAGTAGGAACAGTTAGCAGGAACAGTTAGTAGGAACAGTTAGTAGGAACAGTTAGTAGGAACAGTTAGTAGGAACAGTTAGTAGGAACAGTTAGTAGGAACAGTTAGTAGGAACAGTTAGCAGGAACAGTTAGTAGGAACAGTTAGCATGAACAGTTAGTAGGAACAGTACGCATGAACAGTTAGTAGGAACAGTTTGTAGGAACAGTTAGCATGAACAGTTAGTAGGAACAGTTAGCATGAACAGTTAGTAGGAACAGTTAGTAGGAACAGTTAGCATGAACAGTTAGCAGGAACAGTTAGCATGAACAGTTAGTAGGAACAGTTAGTAGGAACAGTTAGTAGGAACAGTTAGCATGAACAGTTAGCATGAACAGTTAGTAGGAACAGTTAGTAGGAACAGTAAGCATGAACAGTTAGTAGGAACAGTTAGTAGGAACAGTTAGTAGGAACAGTTAGCATGAACAGTTAGCATGAACAGTTAGCATGAACAGTTAGTAGGAACAGTTAGTAGGAACAGTTAGCATGAACAGTTAGCATGAACAGTTAGTAGGAACAGTTAGCATGAACAGTTAGTAGGAACAGTTAGTAGGAACAGTTAGCATGAACAGTTAGTAGGAACAGTTAGCAGGAACAGTTAGTAGGAACAGTTAGTAGGAACAGTTAGTAGGAACAGTTAGCATGAACAGTTAGTAGGAACAGTTAGCATGAACAGTTAGTAGGAACAGTTAGCATGAACAGTTAGTAGGAACAGTTAGCATGAACAGTTAGTAGGAACAGTTAGTATGAACAGTTAGCAGGAACAGTTAGTAGGAACAGTTAGTAGGAACAGTTAGCAGGAACAGTTAGCAGGAACAGTTAGTAGGAACAGTTAGCAGGAACAGTTAGCATGAACAGTTAGCAGGAACAGTTAGTATGAACAGTTAGTAGGAACAGTTAGCATGAACAGTTAGTAGGAACAGTTAGCATGAACAGTTAGTAGGAACAGTTAGTATGAACAGTTAGCAGGAACAGTTAGTAGGAACAGTTAGCATGAACAGTAAGCAGGAACAGTTAGCAGGAACAGTTAGTAGGAACAGTTAGCAGGAACAGTTAGCATGAACAGTTAGCAGGAACAGTTAGCATGAACAGTTAGTAGGAACAGTTAGCATGAACAGTTAGCAGGAACAGTTAGCAGGAACAGTTAGCAGGAACAGTTAGCAGGAACAGTTAGCAGGAACAGTAAGCAGGAACAGTTAGCAGGAACAGTTAGTAGGAACAGTTAGCAGGAACAGTTAGCAGGAACAGTTAGCATGAACAGTTAGCATGAACAGTTAGCAGGAACAGTTAGTAGGAACAGTTAGTAGGAACAGTTAGCATGAACAGTTAGCATGAACAGTTAGTATGAACAGTTAGTAGGAACAGTTAGTAGGAACAGTTAGTAGGAACAGTTAGTAGGAACAGTTAGTAGGAACAGTTAGTAGGAACAGTTAGTAGGAACAGTTAGTAGGAACAGTTAGCAGGAACAGTTAGCATGAACAGTTAGCAGGAACAGTAAGCAGGAACAGTTAGCAGGAACAGTTAGTAGGAACAGTTAGCAGGAACAGTTAGCAGGAACAGTTAGCAGGAACAGTTAGTAGGAACAGTTAGTAGGAACAGTTAGCATGAACAGTTAGCATGAACAGTTAGTATGAACAGTTAGTATGAACAGTTAGTAGGAACAGTTAGTAGGAACAGTACGCATGAACAGTTAGTAGGAACAGTTAGTAGGAACAGTTAGCAGGAACAGTTAGTAGGAACAGTTAGTAGGAACAGTACGCATGAACAGTTAGCATGAACAGTTAGCATGAACAGTTAGCAGGAACAGTTAGCAGGAACAGTTAGTAGGAACAGTACGCATGAACAGTTAGTAGGAACAGTTAGTAGGAACAGTTAGTAGGAACAGTTAGCATGAACAGTTAGTAGGAACAGTTAGTAGGAACAGTTAGCAGGAACAGTTAGCATGAACAGTTAGCATGAACAGTTAGCAGGAACAGTTAGCAGGAACAGTTAGTAGGAACAGTACGCATGAACAGTTAGTAGGAACAGTTAGCATTATTTTGAAAATTAATGGAATCATTCACGGTATGTTCCAAGATATTGAATGACCATTTCTTGAAGTAAGAGGTTTTTCAGAGCTCAGTGATGTTTTAATGTCTTATACAGAAATATACGTGTATTGACTAGTACTTTAAATTTGAGCAAAAACAGCAGAAATAAATAAGCTATTAAGAGCGTACACACATAGTTCACACCTTTTTTTAGCACGTTTTTTTTTTTGCAAATTTTATTTTTTCAAATTACTCAGTGTAAAGATAGTTTATGTCATTTATATTTACTTTAGAGGGTAAACATTTTATTACAGAAACCAGTTAGCCATAGTGGTAATGACGGTGTTGCGTATAAAGCAAAAATTTAATGGCGGCCATATTAATGTGGACACAATTTATTATTTTGAATTACAAAAACGATTCCCATGGCTTTACCGAACCATATACACTTATTTTTAACTTGATTTTCCGAAGAGAGAAGGGTGTTTAACTATCATTTACATTATTTTACAACAATTTTACATACAATTCATCAACTTATTTGAGCGCAAAAAACGTGCTACTGGCCCTTTAAGCTGTTGTTTCAACATAAATACTTCATTTATGTGGTATAGGCCTACATTTTAAAAAGTTGAATATTACCTATAAATTCACAAGAATGGGAACAGTTAAAACTTATTAAAAAACCATCACAAACAACATAAAAGGAAAAAAGGTCATGTTTCCCCTCAAATTATAAGAACTTATCAAACAATGGATGTGTTCTCAGCAGGATAAAGCCAACGGATATTTTCGACAGATACGAATTACACAGGTCAGCTTCAGCTACCAAGGCAGTTTGAGTCACGTGCTCATTTACCCGGTATCCATCTACACTGATCCACACATGTGACCTGTGTAAAGGGAGAATTAACAAATGAACTTTTAGTGAATTATTACGCGAGCAACCATTTGCATTCCAGCGGAAGGGAAGCAACTCTCGTCCCTAAGTGGAATAGACACGCAGCCATACTATTCATTTGCATACATTATGGTGATCTCTGTGTATATCCAAATGTTATCAAATGGGACCGACTTAAGTATCTGATTTATTACTCAATGATGTAAATAGCGCTGGATTGCAATAAAATAATTGCGAGTGACGCTCACTTGCAAATAGGTCATCCGCTATTGATGTCCAGCGTCTAACATTGTGACGTCAACCAAAACCGACTATGACGTCACGAGCCAATTATGACATTAAGGCAGCAAGGTGGTATCACACGTGTGTAACCAACTCATTGTTATCTAGTGAGCGATCTCACCACGGTTGAGTAATAAAAATAATTGTACGATGCATTGAAATGCAAGCTAAAATGTAATACGTTTAACAAATCATCCTGTTCTTTATATAATATATAACATACAACTCATCACATACAAGCATGATCTCCTTTGGAATATCAGATTACTAAAGTATATATCTATTTAGATGTTTACCTCACATGTTTGTGTATCAGACTCTGATGTTTATGGTGAAGGAAATGATCGAACATGAAATGCCAAAGCTCTTCAATTCAACATATTTACATCTCAACATTTAAAACTAACCAGTGGATATTTATATGGCACTACATCTTGACCCATGCTGATGGCAATACCTACATTTTATGAAACATTTAATGGGAAGAGCGTTCATTGATGTTGAATTGAATCCATAGGTATCAGGTATTCCTTGATAAGAATATCATACATATATAATCAAATTTATCAATATTTTCAAAGTTTATTTAGATCAACAACATCAATACGACAGTTTGTTTACCGGTTGAATACTCATAAACAATATTATAGAAATTAAATATGATGATTTGTACAAGAAGTTTGCGATGTAAATTATGGTAACCTTTTATTTTTCAATTATGTTATTACTTTTACGCTTTTCATCTTTAAATTTGTTTAAATGTTGTAAAGCGTTTTTTTAAAAAGCATTTATATCAATTTTAGTTGTGGAATTAGTTTGTATATTTGTAACTATACAAAAATGAAATGAACGTCAAACAGTTTCATAAAAAAGATGCTAAAGTCAGGAACAACATGAACAACGTTAGTGAGTGACAGGCTAATTAAGATATAAATATTCAGAGGCGTCAAAGCGAGTAGACCTCGAAGAGCGGTTTACAATTCTAACAGTCCCATTGCTTTGCATAGCATCACTTGGTAAATTGAAATAACTTCTCATTTCGGTAAATCATACATGGTACAAGAATGCATGCTTATCCATTTACATTAAGAATTGAGAGAGAGATATCTCACAAACAACGCATACCAAAAATACTGATAGTCTACGATCCTGTTACCCCAGGATGGCTCATTCAATCATGAATGTGATAATTAGGTCTTCAAGACTACGTCTGGAAGACCTATTGTTATTATCCGTGTTCTTCATTATTATTCTTTGTACTTTTTTTGTCCAGAGGTTTCTGAAGTAACCACTGGGCCGATTTGCATGAAATTTGCAGGGATGCTAGCCTGTGACTCAACTTAGATAATAACGAGCCATTTTTTGGATTTTCGACTTCTTTCTTGAGTTATCTCCCCTTGAAGTCAAAACTTCAAACCTTAATAGCTCGGAAACTATTTAAGATATTTTCACAACACTTGCACCAAAATGTGCGCAACAACATTGACCATCGAAAAGTTTGACGGCCTTTTTTCGGCCGGAACAATAGATTTTTTTGCTATTTCGAAAAAACTGAATTTTTTTGCAAATTCGCGATTTCGAGGGTACGCGTGTTTGAAAATCTTCTTCTAAATAAGGGCAATACATACAGCTATGTGTGATGGCTCATTTTAAAGTTAAATGAACGGTTAACAAAGTCTCGAGCCAAAATTGTGAATTTCGTCTTATAACTAAAATAATCTGCCCTTGAATATGGTCCTTTTCTAAATGTTCGTTTTTCGGCTCCATTTTCAAAGGCACATAGGTGGATTTTGAATAAACTTGTGTCCAAGTTATTTACTACTATCTCTTCATAATAATGAGTTTAAAAATTCCATAACACATAATTATCATATAAAAGTTGATAGTTTCGGCACAATTTGGACAAAATCCCAAAAACGTTTTAAAATATGATTTTGAGACTTTTTGATTGGTTCTTTCTTTGTAGAATTTTCGATCGTAAACCACTGAACATACCATTCTGTTTAATAGCTCGTTTTGAAGCAGAGGTGTCATAATTTTATTAAGGATAATAATTTTCAAGAACGTATCTATAATAACTTATGTGTGACAAGACATAGAAGATTGTCATTTTTCAAAAATAGCCATTTTCAGCAAAGTTCAAAAGGATCGTAACTGCTTAACTAATTAAGATATGGAAAATGTTTTAACACCATAGGATGTACAATTTCAAGAACAACAACTTTTCTGTAGAAATTTTTCATAAAAAAGTTGACAGTTAAGCTCCGAACATCGCAAACGTTGTCTAAGGGTCCAAATTTCAGCATTTTTGGGTATTTTCTTGAATATTCAGAACAACATTACGCATTACTTATGTATGCAATCAACTTAAGTGGAAATTAGAGCACAACTTTTTCTATGTTACACCTTAGTATGAAAATATTAACCATTTTGTCTTCATCGCGGAAAGATCATGTAGGGGTCCATTAATAAGCGAATGTTCCATTTTCAGAGGGTCATTGTCTTTGGACAATGTTTGATATCTCATTTCAAAGCAGGGAAACTGAACAAATAACCGAGAGTTCGACGAGGAGTTCAGGGTCAAGCAGAAGTCTTGAAGACCTAAGTATTGCCTTGGCAATCCTAGTTATAGTAATTAAGGATTCAGCATTTATGCTGAATCCTTATTGTTATTGGCGTGTTTTTTTATTAAGGATTCAGCATTTATGCTGAATCCTTATTGTTATTGGCGTGTTTTTTTTTTTTTTTATTATTCCACGAATTTTGTGGCCAATCTACAGCAAAAACGGCTGCAGCTAATGCCACCAAACTTTCCAGTCTGGTAGCCCTTACTATGAACTTGTCAATCGAAGCTTTTGGGCCCAATTGTTTATTCCATTAAAGGTCCAGTTCGAATCCAAATTTCAATTTTTAACATGGGAATTTTTTTTAAAATGCACTTAGAAACTTAG
The DNA here is from genome assembly GCA_936450465.1 of Gibbula magus. Taxonomy (NCBI): domain Eukaryota; kingdom Metazoa; phylum Mollusca; class Gastropoda; order Trochida; family Trochidae; genus Gibbula; species Gibbula magus. Next base: position 1,695,350 of record OW388299.1, read on the forward strand.
AACTTTTTTTAAAAGATGCGCATTGACAATCCGAGCAAAAAAGTAAATCGCGGTGAAATCGTAAGTCACGTTGTTTAGCCGCCATCTTGGATTTTTTAACTTTTTCAAAATTTCGGACCCCATGTACCTTTGCGGAAACACCACTCCGAAGATATTAGCACAAAAGAGCTGAAACTTTATTTATATATAGCTGACACATTGGGGAATAACAAGTTTGTTCTTGTTTGTGCGAATTCCTAATACTTTTTTCACAGTGACCTCTCAAAGTTAGGCAACTTTTGAAAACCGCGAACTTTCAGGGGCGATAATTCAAAAACCTGACAAGCGAATTGAACGATTTTTTCAGGAGAGTGAGACAGTACTATGGTCTTTATAAATCAATAATAAAATCGCTCGCGTACAGTCATTTCCGGTCATAATAAAGAAAAACTTTTTACATAGGATTTTTTTTTTAAATGTACTTAGAGACTTTAAACTTTTTGCAAAAGATGCGCAAGAACAATACAAGCAAAAAAGTAAATCATGACCAATTCGTAGGTCACGTGGTTTAGCCGCCATCTTGATTTTCTTTAAATTCGTCTGATTTTGCCATGGTAAATTTGGGTCTAAATAGTCCCAGTGACACACTAGAGACTCGCAACTTGTTTTAAAAGATGCTTAATAACTAGACAAGCAAAATGTGTTACCATTGCGGAGTCGTAGGTCAAGTGGTTTCGACGCCATATTTAAATTTTATCGTTTTCAAATGTTTTGACCCTGTGCATTTTTGCGGAAACACCACGCCGAAGATATTTGCATCTGAGAGCTGACACTTAGAGGTATAAGCAGCTGAAGCATTGGGGAACAACAAGTTTCATATCTTATTAGCGAAATCCTATTAACTTTTTCACAATTATCTTTCAAAGTATGATAACTTTGAATGTTTACCTAGGTTCTTAAACAAATCGAATTTTCTTAATTCTCCAAAGATATACAATTTACAGAGCAATAAGTCATACCAGTTCGAGTTAAAATCTATTCTACACGTAATGTGAGATAAAACCTGTTCGAAATTCATATGATATTTATACAATAGTCGATTTAGAAGATTTTGCAAGTGTAAAGAATCATGCTAAGACACGAATAACCGGACAACAGTCTCAACACTGTCTGGTTCATCGTGGCATTACTGGAATTCTTTAAAATTCTTATTTCTCCAAAGATACACATGCTATTAAGCTTTATGTCATGCCAGTTCGAGTGGAAATGTATTCTACGCGAACTGAGATATACATACTGGAAGGAATTCATATGATATTTACACACTAGTTGAATTAGATGATTTTCAAGTGAAAAGACTCTTATTTAAACTCGAATAACCGGACAACAGTATTGACAATGTCCGGTTCATCGTGGCCTCCCGGAAACCTTTAAAATTCTAATTTCTCCACAGATATACATGCTACTATGTACTAAATCATACCAGTTCGAGTCAAAAGCTATTCTGCGCGAACTGAGAGATACATCCTGGAAAAAAAATCATACGATATTTACACTGTAGTCGATTTAGATGCACCAAGTCACAAGTCAAGCTCAGAAACCGGCTCCAGATCCGACCTTTTCAGTTAAGCTAAACTGTGACGTCAGTAATACGGCTCGAAACATCAAAGTTTTCCTTAAGTGAAATTGGTGGTTTTGGATCCGCTTTTTAAGTGTTTTTCCATGTTGGTCTATGTCTTCCAAGTCACACACTTCACTCCCAGCAGCCGAGGTGACAACTACTAATTAGCGCTCCGGCCTAATTACACTACACTACAGAATGCAGCCCAGCACTCTCTCCGGACCATTGCCTAAGCAGCTACTTGAGGAGCTCTCGCTCAACCTCAAGTATATGGTTGACCATTACACGGTCAAAAACTCACTTGATGGTAAAAAGAGTTTTACCATCGTCTTCAACACGCGCAGGAGGAAAGGGCGGGGGAAGAAACAGAAGGCTGAACCTTCTCTGGACTCCCCTGTTCCCCCTTCTACCGCGTTACCAGCCGAGGTTGGACCAGCCCCCCAGGAAGCGGCTGCGACCCAGGAAGCGACCCAGACCGAGGCCACCCCAGCAACAGCAGCGACCCCCGTACCACCAGCTCCAGCAGCACTCCCGAAGCCTGTGATACCAGATGTAACACAGGTCATCGAGAACAAGACACCCCCGCCACCTCCCACTTCCAGGAAGAAGAGGAAGGCAAAGAAGCAGAGGACACAGTCCCCAGCTACAACCGACACCCCATCCACCACACCCCAGATGGATGTAGACCAGGTGACAGAGGTACCCCAACCTCAAGAACCAGAACAACCCAGCCATCAGGATCTCATCCTGCAGGCGGCCGCCTCTATGGTACCACTCCACCCCATAACCAACTCTGACATCCTACGTTCCACCAAAGCAACCATCCTACCCCTTGCCAAGATGCCAGCTGGTGACTACACGATCCAGCTAGAAGACAGCAAGGGTACTACCTGGCCTATAGTACTTTCCTCGAACACCGTCTACAAGCTCATCCGAGGGAAGTCGAGTAATATAGGCAAAGACCACTTCTTCCAACTCTCCAAATCCTTCAAGCAGACCCTCGGGGCCTCCTACATCACCCACACCGGGGATCCAGACCCTAACATCACTGCTGCAGTCGGCGCGCTGCGCTAGCTCTCCAACCACCTCCCCCTTCTACCTTTACAATGCTCCTAATTTATTAGGCTATTCCAAATTCAAAATTGTCAAAATTTCAAAATTCAAACACTTTCGAAAACTGGCATCAAATTCAATTTCTACCATTTATTTTTATTCGTCCCTCCATTAACCGCTACCCGGCGTTTATTTTTGGTAGCCGAGTGAGAGAACAGCTCCGCTGAAAATCGCTCGTTAAATCTCCGTATTCATCATCATCATCTTCCAAGTCAGACTTCGTAAGCCAACTGGATTTGTCTGTACTGGTTGAGTGAATGGTACATTCCATACGGGTAGTTGTTGTTCACTCTAAATGGGAGAATCATAATTATATTACGCTAATAGGCCTATACTTAAACAAATCGTTACACCACTTTGAAGATATTTGCATCTAAGCGCTACAACTTAGATTTATCTGCAGCTGAAGCATTGGGGAATAACAAGTAACATTAAATAACTCCCAATGTTGAAGTTGAACATTTGAACAAGTTGGATATGATAACGATTTTATTGAAGCGTCATGTGGATGAGTTGCTTCCCCTTGACCATCCTACGATGCTGTGACAACACTATCTCATCAGAGAGACGCAATATCAACTGGGAAAAAGGGCCATTAGCACGATAATTTATATGACTAATGAGTTTTAAACATAAGTTCATCAAATTTGACTTTCATTTCGATGTGTGAACAGGATATTCACACTTTCGTTTTGGCGTACATTGTGTTGTTGGGGGTCAGGCCTGTTATATATGGTGCTATTGTATCGAGAAGTACTGAATGTTGCCGAACATTACCAATTTGAAGACAGTCGACTCAGTATAGTGACGATATATATGTAAAAGTAGTTCTGGTCGAAAACCGGACACTGCATCACGATTAACGCACATGTATCAGCCAAAGAAACAGACAAATCTAGGTTGATTATGCTTGAAAGATCTGTGCATGTAAATCGGACTATAGTTTCGGGTCTTCAAATATATTATATGATTCACATTGAGTGTAATGCACACATACATTGGTATGCAATTTGTTATCTTTACATAATATAGAATTATTAAGGAACGTAGCACGAGTCAACGAATTAACACTTCATTCATTCATAAACAAGATTTGACTATTGTCATAGTACGCTAATTCCATATAAGGCAAGGTGTTTTTTTCATCCGCCAAAAGAGTTCCTTGTCCATCATTCATACAATACGCATGTGGCAATTGATTAACAAACTTATCAATGAAACTGTGCTCGTTTTAAGCAAGTCTTTCACACAGTATACCCATTGTAAACATTCAATGCGTATTCTAAAACCAGCCAAGGGTAACGGATTTGAGACATCATTGTCTCGTATCCACAGACATTTATTCTGCCGTTTCTCACACTTTAAAGCCCTGTTCTACATCTTCATTGTCCGTCGATTCTAAACTATTTCAAATCTATTCGTTCTCTTTTCCTTTTATTCAAACATTATTATTAAATGGTATTCTACCTAACCAGTACGCCAATTTCTCCCTTTTGAAAATAGGTCTGAAACAACCACTTCCGGTCTATTTATTTACGTAAGTACAGCTCACACCATTGTATATAGTCACACAATTGTTAGATTTTAACACGAAACTTTGGATCTCAATATTCCTAGAGATATGCTAGACACTTAATTAAAACAATTAAAACGGCTGAATCCGTTTGTCGTCGCTTGCGACTATATTTAAGGATTCAGCATTTATGCTGAATCCTTATTGTTATTGGCGTGTTTTTTTTTTTTTAAGGATTCAGCATTTATGCTGAATCCTTATTGTTATTGGCGTGTTTTTTTTTTTTTTTATTAAGGATTCAGCATTTATGCTGAATCCTTATTGTTATTGGCGTGTTTTTTTTTATTATTATTATTATTCCACGGATTTTGTCAGTGGCACTTTGGCAAGAAGGAATGCAGCTATAACATTCAAACTTTACAGTCTGATAGCCCTTACTATGTAGTTTTGCCGCGAAGCTTTTGGGCCCGATCGGTTCCACCATTAAAGGTCCAGTTCGAATCCAAATTTCGATTTTTAACATGGGAAATTTTTTTAAAATGCACTTAGAGACTTGAAACTTTTTTTAAAAGATGCGCATTGACAATCCGAGCAAAAAAGTAAATCGCGGTGAAATCGTTAGTCACGTGGTTTAGCCGCCATCTTGGATTTTTTTACCTTTTCAAACTTTCGGACCCCATGTACCTTTGCGGAAACACCACTCCGAAGATATTTGCACCAAAGAGCTGAAACTTTATTCATATATAGCTAACACATTGGGGAATAACAAGTTTGTTCGTGTTTGTACGAATTCCTAATACTTTTTCCACAGTGACCTTTCAAAGTCAGGCAACTTTTGAAAACCGCGAAATTTCAGGGGCGATAATTCAAAAACCTGACAATCGAATTGAACGATTTTTTCAGGACAGTGAGACAGGACTATGGTCTTTATGATCAAATAATAAAATCGCTCGCGTACAGTCATTTCCGGTCACAATAAAGAAAAACTTTTTACATAGGATTTTTTTTAAAATGTACTTAGAGACTTTAAACTTTTTGCAAAAGATGCGCAAGAACAATACAAGCAAAAAAGTAAATCATGACAAATTCGTAGGTCACGTGGTTTAGCCGCCATTTTGATTTTTTAAAATTCGTCTGATTTTGACATGTTAAAGTTCGCTCTAAATAATCCCAGTGACACACTAGAGAGTCGCAACTTGTTTTAAAAGATGCTTAATAACTAGACAAGCAAAATATGTTGCCATTGCGGAGTCGTAGGTCAAGTGGTTTCGACGCCATATTTAAATTTTAACGTTTTCAAATGTTTTGACCCTGTGCATTGTTGCGGAAACACCACGCCGAAGATATTTGCATCTGAGAGCTGAAACTTAGATGTATAAGCAGCTGAAGCATTGGGGAACAACAAGTTTCATATCTTATTAGCGAAATCCTATTAACTTTTTCACAATTATCTTTGAATGTTTACCTAGGTTCTTAAACAAATCGAATTTTCTTATTTCTCCAAAGATATACAATTTACAGAGCAATAAGTCATACCAGTTCGAGTTAAAATCTATTCTACGCGTAATGTGAGGTAAAACCTGTTCGAAATACATATGATATTTATACAATAGTCGATTTAGAAGATTTTGCAAGTGTAAAGAATCATGCTAAGACACGAATAACCGGACAACAGTCTCAACACTGTCCGGTTCATCGTGGCCTTACAGGAAATCTTTAAAATTCTTATTTCTCCAAAGATACACATGCTATTAAGCTTTAAGTCATGCCAGTTCGAGTGGAAATGTATTCTACGCGAACTGAGATATACATACTGGAAGGAATTCATATGATATTTACACACTAGTTGAATTAGATGATTTGAAGTGAAAAGACTCATACTTAAACTCGAATTACCGGACAACAGAATCGACAATGTCTGGTTCATCGTGGTCTCCCGGAAACCTTTAAAATTCTAATTTCTCCACATATATACATGCTACTATGTATTCAATCATACCAGTTCGAGTGAAAAGCTATTCCGCGCGAACTGAGAGATACATCCTGGAAGAAACTCATACGATATTTATGATGATGATGATGATTACGGGGATTTAACGAGCGGTTTTCAGCGGAGCTGTTCTCCCACTCGGGTCACACGGACCATTAATAAAGTTTGAAAATTTCCAGAAAGGATAATTTTGATGCCAGGTTCAAAAGGTGGAGGCAAATTTTGAAATTTTGAAATTTGGAATGGTACCTAGGTAAGGCTAAGCCGGGGCGGGGGTGGAGAGGGGGGAGAGGGGGTTGGTTTATTGGTTAATTTTGGATGGTTGATTTAGATTTTTGATGGTTTTAGATTCGGTCCAAAAGGCCCGAATCTTTTAAGTAAGTGCCGACCGCTTGGAAGGTACTATTGTTATTGTGTGGGTTTAATATTTGATATATGTTATTTGTTTGGATGTTGTTTGCCCTTAGTTTTAGGTTAAGTATTTGGCGGAAGGCCGCATACTGTGGGCATTCAATAAGGATGTGATGAATTGTTTGTGCCTGTGGGCAGTGCGGGCATGATGCAGGTGTGTTAGTAAAGTTAATTTTGTGGATGTGGTTATTTAGTTTTGTGTGCCCCGTTTGGAGCTTAATTATTGCCCTATCAATGTTTTTATTTTTTGAGTAGATTTTTTGTTTGCCTAGTGGTTTAGGTAGAAGTTGTTTGGTGTGATGTGCCTTGCTGGTGTTTGCATATTGCCGGTGCCATGCTCGCTTTGCATGAGATTTTGATAGGCTTTTTGCCTCTTGTTTCGAATGAAAAAGGGGGAGAAATTTTGGTAGTTTTAGGCCCTCCTTGGCAGCTTTGTCGGCTTTTTCGTTGCCAAATATGCCGACGTGTGCTGGTACCCATAGGAGCTTTACAGCCTTGCCTTGATTATTTAAAGTTTGGATAGAGTTAAGAATTTTGGAAATTAAATCAGGGCGGTTTTTAGTTGATTTGTTTTGAAGTGCCTGAAGGGCACTAAGAGAATCCGAAAGGATGAGAATTTTGCCCTGATCTTTAATTTTTGGATGGGATAAAGCGAGTGTTATGGCCATGAGCTCAGCCGTGTAGACCGATTGGTCGTTAGGGAGCCTATTGGAGTAAGATATTTGTTGGGGGTGTTGCATGTGTATGCCTACACCTGTTGTGCGTGCATCCGGGTCGCGGGACCCGTCTGTGTACATGTGACACCAGTCAGACCAGTGTTCTTGTATGTAGTTGAGTGCGGTGGTGTGTGCTAGTTTAGGGTTTTGTTTAGAAGTTATTTTGCTGAGATGGAGGTTTATTTTGGGGGTGGGCAGTGGGGCGATAGGGTGATGCACCGTATTTTTGGGGGGGAGGTGGATATGGCCCATCTCAGCTTGTGATAGAAGTGTTTGGATACGGTGGGAGATGGATGCACGGATTGGATATTTATTGAAAATTGCGGTATTAAGTTTAGAGGTAGTGCTAGTAAGCATTTCCCTGATAAGTGGATCCTCCGAAGATCCAGCCCAGAAGTTTAGGGTGAGTTGGTCCCGTCTCAGATTGAGGGGAATTTCACCAGTTAGGGCTTGGAGAGCTTCGAGTGAGGTACCCATTTGGGTGCGGGTAGCAACCCTTAGTGCCTGGTATTGGATAGAGTTTAGGGTATTTATTTGAGTAGAATTAAGGGTGTTATAAATAGGAGCGCCATAGTCCAATTTGGACCTTATGAGGGATGTATATAGGTTGAGTAGGGTTTGCCTATTTGCTCCCCAGCCTGTGCCGGAGATTGCTCTCATAACATTAAGGTCCTTGGAGCATCTAAGTTTAAGTTCTTTGACATGAGCTTCCCAAGTGAGATGCTCGTCAAAGATTAGCCCTAAGAATTTAGTTTGTTTTTGGAATTTAATTAAGTTATTTTTGAGATATAAGTTGGGGGAGATAGGGCGCGAAGATTTATTTTTAAATACTACCCCTACGGTTTTTTCCGCATTTAATTTAAAGCCCCATTTATCAGCCCAGCGGCTGATTTTATTTAATGCGGTTTGGAGTAGGGAAGTAGCGTTACCCGGATTTTTACAACGTGCCCAGAGGGCACCGTCGTCTGCAAATTTGGAGGTGTTTATTTTTTTGTTGATACCTTCGAAAAGGTCATCAACCATTATGTTGAATAAGGTGGGGCTAATGATGCTGCCTTGTGGGGTGCCGTTTTCCAAAAGATGGTTTTCAGATTTTTGATTTTCGACCCCGACAGTTATTTGCCTATTGTGTAGGAAATCCTGGATGTAATTAATTATGTTGCCTGAAAGGCCTTTTTTAGTTAATTTTTGGATGAGGCCGTTATGCCACACCATATCAAAAGCTTTGGAAAAATCCAGGAATATTGCGAGTGTATATTGCTTTTGTGTTTGAGATTTTTTAATATCTTGCTCTAGGCGAGCAAGATTGTTTAGAGTAGAACGACCAGGAGTGAAGCCACTCTGGTCGTTATTTAGTGGATTGATGTTTAGATGAGCTTGGAGGCGATGTTTTACCATTGCTTCCATTACTTTACATAAGTTTGAAGTGAGAGAGATGGGCCTATAGGAGTTTGGGTCCCCGGGGGGTTTATTGGGTTTAGGTATTGGTATTACTAAAGCTTCCTTCCAGTTGGAGGGGAGCTTACCTGCTTGCCAAATGGTATTGTATAAGTTAAGTAAGATAGAGATAGTGGAGGGTGGTAGCTTCTTAATTATTTGATAGGAGGTCAGGTCGAGCCCTGGGGCTGTTCCCTTTTTCCTATTATTAATTACGAAATGAAGCTCCTCCATTGTGAATGGTTTGTTGATAGGTTTGTTATCTGAGGGTTGTTTTGCAGTGCGTGCGTTGTCGTTTTTGTGTTTTTTCAAAAACTCCGGGGAGTAATTGGTGTTGCTGCTTGCAGTAGCAAAGTGTGATGCGATTGCGTTAGCTTTATCTTTAGGATTTTTAAGGTTATTTATGGGTGGGATTTTACTTCTGCATTTTCCGCCACGAATGACTCGGAGTTTATTCCAGACTTGTCTGGAATTGGCTTTGCCATTCAACTCCTCGCAGAAGTTTTCCCAGTGTTGTGTTTTTGTTTGTTTTATGAGTAAATTTACTTTATTTTTAAGTTGCCTAGCATAAGGTAATTTTGATAGGTTGCGCTTTGCCTTTTTAAAGGCCGCTTTACGCTGTTTGCGCGCAACTTTAATTTCCTCAGTCCACCAAGGGACTGAGGGTTTGGAGATATTGGGGGGTGAAAATGGAATAGATTGTTTTGCAGCATTGATAATAGCATTAGTGAAATTATCAGAAAAGGTTTGTGGGTCGTTATTTTCAAGGTCTGATGGGTTAAGCTGGTTGCAAAGTGCATTGAATTTGTCCCAGTCAGCCTTGTTGTAATGAAATTTAGGATTTGGGGGTGAATTTGGAATATTTGAGTTATTTGTAGGAAGAAAATTATTTAATGTAATAAATATAGGAAAGTGATCACTTCCCCACGGATCATCAGATACCTGCCACTCGGTATTTATAGCGATGTCCGGGGTAGTGATCGTTAAATCGATAGCGGACATATGGTCCCTATAGCTATCGTACCTAGTTGGAGAATTATTATTATGGATTACTAGGTTGTTATTTATGACCCAATCAGCAATTAGTTTGCCGTTGGCGTCTACCTTATCATTTACCCCCCAATTCGGGTGGTGGCTGTTGAAATCGCCCAAGTACATGGAGCGACCTTTGGAAGAATTTAGAAGGGCCTGAAGGTCCTCTGTTTGATATGCCAAATCTGGTTTTTTGTATATATTATGAATGTTAACCTTATCATTTTGGTGAATAATAGTTACGGCATGTGCCTCTAAGGAATTTAGAGTAATATTTAGTTTTTGGTAATTTAATTGTTCCTGGATAAAAATAGCTAGGCCTCCTCTGGGGGGACCGGGATTGGTTTTGGGCCGGTCCAGTCTTACTAGATTGTAACCAGGAATTTTAAAGTTTGACCTAGGGCCGAAATGGGTTTCCTGAATGGAGATAATATGAGGATTAAGTTGTTTAAGTTTGATTTTGGCTTTAAGCTCATGGCCGTGTGCCGAAAGGCCATTAGCATTCCATTGTATAATTTGCATGAATGAAAAGATGAGAAGAAGTAAACAATGGAAGTTGAATATAAAATTTAGTTTGTGCTGCATTATTGGTTTATGGAAAAGTTACTTAGGGTGGTTGGGGAATTTACTTATTTAGATTTTAAATTTAGTGATGAGTTGGTTGAATTGATTTTTATTTAGATTGGTTAGATTTGCCCTGCGGAGAAGGGTATGGATACGCGGTATGTCTATGTTGCGAGTAGTGCATGCAATGGTGAATACTGCGATGAGGTTAGTGACGAAGTCGGGTTTGCGGGGGGTGGAAGATGAAGAGGTTTTAGTTTTGCGAAGAATATTAGCTGGATGAGCTGGGGAGTTTTTGGTTAGGTTTTGTTTATTTGGGAGGGGTAGTGAGTTTGGAGGGGGGTTAGAATGGGAGGTGGTGGGGTGGTTAGGTTTTGGTGTGGAGGTTAGGCAGGGTTTAGGTGGTGGTAGAGATTGGGTTGCATGCTGAGATTGTGAGTGGAGGATGGGTTGTGGTAGAGAAGATTGGGTTTCATGCTGGGTGGGGGGGTTAGGTGGGATGGTTTCCGTGTCCATGGACTCGGATGGGTCAGTGGTGAGTGGTTTAGCGAGGGTTTGAGTAAGTGGGGGTTGGATGAAATTGGCATCAATTTCACTGGTGAGTATGCGGGAGGGGGTTGAGAGACGTGAGTCGAGTGAGCGGCGGGCTGGAGGGTTGGTTTTAGTACGTTTTTTAGGTGGGTTGGGGATGGTGAAAAGAGGTGCGGCTTGGGATCGGTTAGGGGGTGGGGGGTGTTTAGCTGCGGGTGGCGGGTGGTTAGCTGCGGGGGTGGGGTTAGTTTGGTTAGGAGGCGGGGGGTGGGTGTGAGAGCGGTTAGAGCGAGTGGGAGGTTTAGTAGTTTGTTTTGTTTGTTGTAAGTGCGGGTTTGCTGCCAATTTATGTTGTCGGTACGTCGGGCAAGAAGGGTGAAGAGAGGTGTGGTCTTCTGACTTGCAATGTACGCAGAACCTGTTACAGCTCAGACTTTCATCTGAGCTGTTGCAGGACCTGTCGCCACAGTGTCCACATCTCTTTGCCCTCTTGCAGTTTGTACTCGTGTGTGTTTTGTATGAAAGGCAGTTGGTGCAGTAAGTAACTGGTTTGTGTATGATTTCGACAGTGCGTGTGCTGGCGCCAAAAATGATTGTTTTGGGAAGTGTAGGGGTTTCAAAAGTGAGAATAACTTTGGGCGTATTTACTTGATTGCCTGAGGGAAGCGTTTTTTGGATGCGCCGGGCCGAAAGGATTTTTGGTTGTGTTTGCATAGAATTTGCTTCCTCAGTGTAGATTGATAGGTCGTTCTCGTTTTTGGAGAAACTTATAACGCCTCTTGACTCCGTGAACCAAATTGGAGTTTTAAATGCTACTGGGTGGCCTGCAATTTGTTTGAATTGTTGAATACGATATTTATACTGTAGTCGACTTAGATGCACCAAGTTACAAGTCAAGCTCAGAAACCGGCTCCGAATCCCACCTTTTCAGTTAAGCTAAACTATGACGTCAGCAATACGGCTCGAAACATCGAAATTTTCCTTAAGTGAAATTGGTGGTTTTAGATCCGCTTTTTGAATTTTTTCCCATGTTTCAGTTGAAGCCGTGTGGGCTTCTGTTTGGGGTATACCCTCACCCCCCAGTCACCACCCCGACCCCCCAAGCCACGTCGCTTCACTTCTTATCTTTACTATCATTTAATATTTAAAACATTCGTGCTGTCTTTTGGACTTAAACATTTAATTTACTCACCACCCTTTTTATATTTTTTTATGGAGTTGTACTTACACTTTGAAATTATCTGTTTTATAGCTTTAGGCGTAATTAAGTATTATTCCCCATCGGCGAAATCACCAATGGTGGAAGCAGACGTTAAACTCCTATCCAACAACAACAGCCTATTTTTGCGTTGTAGCCTACACATTGTCAATGGGGTTGGTTCCCGATGGCAGGTGGGATGAGGATGAAGTGTCTTCATGTACACGTTGGACTATGTCTTCGAAGTCAGACTTAGTAAACCAAATGGATTTGTCTGTCTTTGGGTCTCAATACTCCTAGAGATCTGCTAGAGACTTGAAACTCGTTTTAAAAAAATACGCAGCAGCATAGGACAGATGTCTTAATTAAAACAATTGAAACGCTGAATCCGCATTTTCGTCGCTTGCGACTATATTTAAGGATTCAGCATTTATGCTGAATCCTTATTGTTATTGGCGTGTTTTTTTTTATTATTATTATTATTTGCACCGATTTTGTGAGTGGCACTTTGGCAAGAAGGATTGCAGCTATTACAACCAAATTTTACATTCTGATAGCTCTTACTATGAAGTTGATCCTAGCAGCATCTGGGCCCAATCAGTTCACCCATTAAAGGTCCAGTTCGAATCCAAATTCCGATTTTTAACATGGGAAAAATTTTCAAAATGCACCTAGAGACTTGAAACTTTTTCCAAAAGATTCGCAATGACCTTGCGAGCAATAAAGTAAATCATGGCGAAGTCGTCAGTCACGTGCTTTAGCCGCCATCTTGGATTTTTTAAGTTTTTCAAATTTTCGGACCCCATGTACCTTTGCGGAAACACCACTCCGAAGATATTAGCGCCTAAGAGCTGAAACTTTATTTACATATAGCTGAAGCATTGGGGAATAACAAGTTTGTTCTCTTTTGAGCGAAATCCTAATACTTTTTTCACAGTGATCTTTCAAAGTCAGGCAACTTTTGAAAACCGCGAACTTTCAGGGGCGATAATTCAAAAACCTGACAATCGAATTGAGCGATTTTTTCAGGAGAGTGAGACAGTACTATGGTCTTTATGAATCAATAATAACATCGCTCGCGTACAGTCATTTCCGGTCATAATAAAGAAAAACTTTTTACATGGGAATTTTTTTAAAAATGTACTTAGAGACTTTAAACTTTTTGCAAAAGATGTGCAAGAACAATACAAGCAAAAAAGTAAATCATGATAAATTCGAAGGTCACGTGGTTTAGCCGCCATTTTGATTTTCTTTAAATTCGTCTGATTTTGACAGGTTAAATTTCGCTCTAAATAATCCAAGTGACACACTAGAGACTCGCAACTTGTTTTTAAATATGTTTAATAACTAGACAAGCAAAATATGTTACCATTGCGAAGTCGTAGATCTAGTGGTTTCGACGCCATATATACATTTTAACGTTTTCAAATGTTTTAACCCTGTGCATCTTTGCGGAAACGCCACGACGAAGATATTTGCATCTGAGAGCTGAAACTTAGATGTATAAGCAGCTGAAGTATTGGGGAACAAAAAGTTTCATATCTTATTAGCGAAATCCTATTCACTTTTTCACAATTATCTTTCAAAGTATGATAACTTTGAATGTTTACCTAGGTTCTTAAACAAATCGAATTTTCTTATTTCTCCAAAGATATACAATTTACAGAGCAATAAGTCATACCAGTTCGAGTTAAAATCTATTCTACGCGTAATGTGAGGTAAAATCTGTTCGAAATTTATATGATATTTATACAATAGTCGATTTAGAAGATTTTGCAAGTGTAAAGAATCATGCTAAGACACGAATAACCGGACACCAGTCTCAACACTGTCTGGTTCATCGTGGCCTTAATGGATTTCTTTAAAATTATTACTTCTCCAAAGATACACATGCTATTAAGCTTTAAGTCATGCCAGTTCGAGTGGAAATGTATTCTACGCGAACTGAGATATACATACTGGAAGGAATTCATATGATTTTTACACACTAGTTGAATTAGATGATTTTCAAGTGAAAAGACTCTTACTTAAACTCGAATAACCGGACAACAGTATCGACAATGTCCGGTTCATCGTGGCCTCCCGGAAACCTTTAAAATTCTAATTTCTCCACAGATATACATGCTACTATGTACTAAATCATACCAGTTCGAGTGAAAAGCTATTCTGCGCGAACTGAGAGATACATCCTGGAAAAAACTCATACGATATTTACACTGTAGTCGATTTAGATGCACCAAGTCACAAGTCAAGCTCAGAAACCGGCTCCAGATCCGACCTTTTCAGTTAAGCTAAACTGTGACGTCAGTAATACGGCTCGAAACATCAAAGTTTTTCTTAAGTGTAATTGGTGATGATGATGATTACGGGGATTTAACGAGCGGTTTTCAGCGGAGCTGTTCTCCCACTCGGTAATTGGTGGTTTTGGATCCCCTTTTAAGTGTTTTTCCATGTTTCAGTTGAAGCCGTGGGGCCTTCTGTTTGGGGTATACCCCCACCCCCCAGTCCCCACCCCGAACCCCCAAGCCATGTCTCTTCACTTCTTATCTTTACTATAATTTATTATTATTAAAAAATTCTTGCTGTCTTTTGGACTTAAACATTTAATTTAATCCCCACCTTTTTATATTTTATTATGGAGGTGTACTTACACTTTGAAATTATCTGTTTTTATGTTTTATAGCTTTCAGCTTAAGTAAGTACAACTTCCCAATGCAAGGCATAACTCTTGCCAGTCTCCATTACTGGCTGATTAAGGCCTTGCAGTATTTTTTTGCGTTGTACCCTACACATTGTCAATGGGGGTGGTTCCCGATGGCAGGTGGGATGAGGATGTAGTGTCTTCATGTACACGTTGGTCTATGTCTTCCAAGTCAGACTTCGTAAGCCAAATGGATTTGTCTGTACTGGTTGAGTGAATGGTACATTCCATACGGGTAGTTAATGTTCACTCTAAATGGGAGAATCATAATTATTACGCTAATAGGCCTATACTTAAACAAATCGTTACACCACTTTGAAGATATTTGCATCTAAGCGCTACAACTTAGATTTATCTGCAGCTGAAGCATTGGGGAATAACAAGTAACATTAAATAACTCCTAATGTTGAAGCTGAACATTTAAACAAGTCGGATATGATAACGATTTTATTGAAGCGTCATGTGGATGAGTTGCTTCCCCTTGACCATCCTACGATGCTGTGACAACACTATCTCATCAGAGAGACTCAATATCAACTGGAAAAAAGGGCCATTCGCACGATAATTTACATGACTAATGAGTTTTAAACATAAGTTCATCAAATTTGACTTTCATTTTGATGTGTGAACAGGATATTCACACTTTCGTTTTGGCGTACATTGTGTTGTTGGGGGTCAGGCCTGTTATATATGGTGCTATTGTATCGAGAAGTACTGAATGTTGTCGAACATTACCAATTTGAAGACAGTCGACTCAGTAAAGTGACGATATATATGTAAAAGTAGTTCTGGTCGAAAACCGGACACTGCATCACGATTAACGTACATGTATCAGCCAAAGAAACAGACAAATCTAGGTTGATTATGCTTGAAAGATCTGTACATGTAAATCGGACTATAGTTTCGGGTCTTCAAATATTGTATATGATTCACATTGAGTGTAATGCACACAGACATTGGTATGCAATTTGTTATCTTTACATAATAGAGAATTATTAAGGAACGTAGCACGAGTCAACGAATTAACACTTCATTCATTCATAAACAAGATTTTACTATTGTCATAGTACGCTAATTCCATATAAGGCAAGGTGGTTTTTTCATCCGCCAAAAGAGTTCCTTGTCCATCATTCATACATTACGCATGTGGCAATTGATTAACAAACTTGTCAATGAAACTGCGCTCGTTTTAAGCAAGTCTTTCACACAGTATACATTTTGTAACCATTCAATGCGTATTCTAAAACCAGCCAAGGGTAACGGATTTGAGACATCATTGTCTCGTATCCACAGACATTGATTCTGCCGTTTCTCACACTTTAAAGCCCTGTTCTACATCTTCATTGTCCGTGCATTTCTAAACTATTTCAAATCTATTCGTTCTCTTTTCCTTTTATTCAAATATTATTATTAAATGCTATTCTACCTAACCAGTACGCCAATTTCTCCCTTTTGAAAATAGGTCTGAAACAACCACTTCAGGTCTATTTATTTACGTTAGTACAGCTCAAACCATTGTATATAGTCACACAATTGTTAGATTTTAACACGAAACTTTGGATCTCAATATTCCTAGAGATATGCTAGACACTTAATTAAAACAATTGAAACGGCTGAATCCGTTTGTCGTCGCTTGCGACTATATTTAAGGATTCAGCATTTATGCTGAATCCTTATTGTTATTGGCGTGTTTTTTATTATTAAGGATTCAGCATTTATGCTGAATCCTTATTGTTATTGGCGTGTTTTTTTTTTTTTTTATTATTATTCCACGGATTTTGTCAGTGGCACTTTGGCAAGAAGGAATGTAGCTATTACATCCAAACTTTACAGGCTGATAGCCCTAACTGTGTAGTTTTGCCGCGAAGCTTTTGGGCCCAAACAGTTCACCCATTAAAGGTCCAGTTCGAATCCAAATTCCGATTTTTAACATGGGATTTTTTTTCAAAATGCACCTAGAGACTTGGAACTTTTACCAAAAGATCCGCAATGACATTGTGAGCAATAAAGTAAATCATGGCGAAGTCGTCAGTCACGTGGTTTAGCCGCCATCTTGGATTTTCTACCTTTTTCAAATTTTCGGACCCCATGTACCTTTGCGGAAACACCACTCCGAAGATATTTGCACCAAAGAGCTGAAACTTTATTTATATATAGCTGACACATTGGGGAATAACAAGTTTGTTATTGTTTGTGCGAATTCCTAATACTTTTTTCACAGTGACCTTTCAAAATCAGGCAACTTTTGAAAACCGCAAACTTTCAGGGGCGATAATTCAAAAACCTGACTATCGAATTGAACGATTTTTTCAGGAAAGTGAGACAGTACTATGGTCTTTATGAATCAATAATAAAATCGCTCGCGTACAGTCATTTCCGGTCATAATAAAGAAACACTTTTTACATAGGAATTTTTTTTTAAATGTACTTAGAGACTTTAAACTTTTTGCAAAAGATGCGCAAGAACACTACAAGCAAAAAAGTAAATCATGACAAATTCGTAGGTCACGTGGTTTAGCCGCCATTTTGATTTTCTTTAAATTCGTCTGATTTTGACATGTTAAATTTCGCTCTTAAAAATCCCAGTGACACACTAGAGACTCTCAACTTGTTTTAAAAGATGCTTAATAACTAGACAAGCAAAATATGTTACCATTGCGGAGTCGTAGGTGGTTTCGACGCCATATTTAAATTTTAACGTTTTCAAATGTTTTGACCCTGTGCATTTTTGCGGAAACACCACGCCGAAGATATTTGCATCTGAGAGCTGAAACTTAGATGTATAAGCAGCTGAAGCATTGGGGAACAACAAGTTTCATATCTTATTAGCGAAATCCTATTAACTTTTTCACAATTATCTTTCAAAGTATGATAACTTTGAATGTTTACCTAGGTTTTTAAACAAATCGAATTTTCTTATTTCTCGAAAGATATACAATTTACAGAGCAATAAGTCATACCAGTTCGAGTTCAAATCTATTCTACGCGTTATGTGAGGTAAAACCCGTTCGAAATTCATATGATATTTATACAATAGTCGATTTAGAAGAGTTTGCAAGTGTAAAGAATCATGCTAAGACACGAATAACCGGACACCAGTCTCAACACTGTCTGGTTCATCGTGGCCTTACTGGAATTCTTTAAAATTCTTATTTCTCCAAAGATACACATGCTATTAAGCTTTAAGTCATGCCAGTTCGAGTGGAAATGTAATCTACACGAACTGAGATATACATACTGGAAGGAATTCATATGATATTTACACACTAGTTGAATTAGATGATATCCAAGTGAAAAGACTCATACTTAAACTCGAATAACCGGACAACAGTATCGACAATGTCCGGTTCAACGTGGCCTCCCGGAAACCTTTAAAATTCTAATTTCTCCACAGATATACATGGCACTATGTATTCAATCATACCAGTTCGAGTGAAAAGCTATTCCGCGCGAACTGAGAGATACATCTTGGAACAAACTCATACGATATTTACACTGTAGTCGATTTAGATGCACCAAGTCACAAGTCAAGCTCAGAATCCGGCTCCAGATCCGACCTTTTCAGTTAAGCTAAACTGTGACGTCAGTTATACGGCTCGAAACATCGAAGTTTTCCTTAAGTGAAATTGGTGGTTTTGGATCCGTTTTTTGAGTTTTTTCCATGTTTCAGTTGAAGCCGTGGGGCCTTCTGTTTGGGGTATACCCCCACCCCCCAGTCCCCATCCCGACCCCCCAAGCCATGTCGCTTCACTTCTTATCTTTACTATCATTTAATATTCAAAAATTCTTGCTGTCTTTTGGACTTGAACATTTAATTTACTCACCACCTTTTTTATATTTTATTATGGAGGTGTACTTACACTTTGAAATTATCTGTTTTTATGTTTGATAGCTTTCAGTTTAAGTAAGTACAACTTCCCAATGCAAGGCATAACTCTTGCCAGTCTCCATTACTAGCTGATTTAGGCCTTGCAGTATTTCCTTAAGAAATCTGTGTTTAGAAATTCAGGCCCGTTATGCATTTCTGGTTGACACAACAAAGCGAGGGAAATACCGCAAGGGTTAAATCAGCCAGTAATGCAGACTGGCAAGAGCTATGCCTTGCGGTTGGAAGTTGAAGTAAGAGTAAGAGTTGCTTCCCCTTGACCACGATGCTGTGACAACACTATCTCATCAGAGAGACGCAATATCAACTGGAAAAAGGGCCAAAAGCACGATAATTTATATGACTAATGAGTTTTAAATATAAGTTCATCAAATTTGACTTTCATTTTGATGTGTGAACAGGAAATTCACACTTTCGTTTTCGCTTACATTGTGTTGTTGGGGTCAGCCCTGTTATATATGGTGCTATTGTATCGAGAAGTACTGAATGTTGCCGAAAATTACCAATTGAAGACAGTCGACTCAGTATAGTTACGATATATATGTAAAAATAGTTCTGCTCGAAAACCGGACACTGCATCACGATGAACGCACATCTATCAGCCAACGAAACAGACAAATCTAGGTTGATTATGCTTGAAAGATCTGGCATGTAAATCGGACTGTAGTTTCGGGTCTTCAAATATTTTATATGATTCACATTGAGTGTAATGCACACAGACATTGGTATGCAATTTGTTATCTTTACATAATAGAGAATTATTAAGGAACGTAGCACGAGTCAACGAATTAACACTTCATTCATTCATAAACAAGATGTTACTATTGTCACAGTACGCTAATTCCATATAAGGCAAGGTGTTTTTTTCATCCGCCGAAAGAGCTCTTTGTCCATCATTCATACATTACGCATGTGGCAATTGATTAACAAACTTATCAATGAAACTACGCTCGTTTTAAGCAAGTCTTTCACACAGTATACCTATTGTAACCATTCAATGCATATTATAAAACCAGCTAAGGGGAACGGATTTGAGACATCATTGTCTGGTATCCACAGACATTTATTCTGCCGTTTCTCACACTTTAAAGCCCTGTTCTACATCTTCAT
This sequence comes from Gibbula magus, assembly GCA_936450465.1. NCBI lineage: Eukaryota > Metazoa > Mollusca > Gastropoda > Trochida > Trochidae > Gibbula > Gibbula magus. The sequence continues at coordinate 1,715,152 of OW388299.1, forward strand.
TGTCCTTGCATTTCTAAACTATTTCAATTCTATTCCTTCTCTTCTCCTTTTATTCAAACATTATTATTAAATGGTATTCTACCTAATCAGTACGCCAATTGCTCCCTTTTGAAAATAGGTCTGAAACAACCACTTCCGGTCTATTTATTTACGTAAGTACAAGCTCACACCATTGTATATAGTCACACAATTGTTCGATTTTAACATGTAAACTTTGGGTCTCAATACTCCTAGATATATGCTAGAGATTTGAAACTTGTTTTAAATAATACGCAGCAACATAGGACAGATGTCTTAATTAAAACAATTGAAACGCTGAATCCGCTTGTCGTCGCTTGCGACTATATTTATTATTATTATTATTTGCACCGATTTTGTATCAGCCACTTTGGCAAGAAGGAATGAAGCTATCACGACCAAACTTTACAGGCTGATAGTCCTTACTATGTAGTTTTGCCGCGAAGCTTTTGGGCCCAAACAGTTCACCAATTAAAGGTCCAGGTCGAATCCAAATTCCGATTTTTAACATGGGAAAATTTTTCAAAATGTACCTAGAGACTTGAAACTTTTTCCAAAAGATCCGCAATGACCTTGCGAGCAATAAAGTAAATCATGACGAAGTCGTCAGTCACGTGCTTTAGCCGCCATCTTGGATTTTCTAACTTTTTCAAATGTTCGGACCCCATGTACCTTTGCGGAAACACCACTCCGAAGATATTAGCACCTAAGAGCTGAAACTTTATTTACATATAGCTGAAGCATTGAGGAATAACAAGTTTGTTCTATTTTGTCCGAAATCATATTATTTTTTTCACAGTGACCTTTCAAAGTCAGGCAACTTTTGAAAACCGCGAACTTTCAGGGGCGATAATTCAAAAACCTGACAAGCGAATTGAACGATTTTTTCAGGAGAGTGAGACAGTACTATGGTCTTTATGAATCAATAATAAAATCGCTCGCGTACAGTCATTTCCGGTCACAATAAAGAAAAACTTTTTACATAGGATTTTTTTTTAAAATGTACTGAGAGATTTGAAATGTTTTACAAAAGATGCGCAAGAACAAAACAAGCAAAAAAGTAAATCATGACAAATTCGTAGGTCACGTGGTTTATCCGCCATTTTGATTTTCTTTAAATTCATCTGATTTTGACATGTTTAATTTCGCTCTAAATAATCCCAGTCACACACTAGAGACTCGCAACTTGTTTTAAAAGATGCTTAATAACTAGACAAACAAAATATGTTACCATTGCGGAGTCGTAGGTCATGTGGTTTCGACGCCATATTTAAATTTAACGTTTTCAAATGTTTTGACCCTGTGCATTTTTGCGGAAACACCACGCCGAAGATATTTGCATCTGAGAGCTGAAACTTAGATGTATAAGCAGCTGAAGCATTGGGGAACAACAAGTTTCATATCTTATTAGCGAAATCCTATTAACTTTTTCACAATTATCTTTCAAAGTATGATAACTTTTAATGTTTACCTCGGTTCTTAAACAAATCGAATTTTCTTATTTCTCCAAAGATATACAATTTACAGAGCAATAAGTCTTACCAGTTCGAGTTAAAATCTATTCTACACGTAATGTGAGGTAAAACCTGTTCGAAATACATATGATATTTATACAATAGTCGATTTAGAAGATTTTGCAAGTGTAAAGAATCATGCTAAGACACGAATAACCAGACAACAGTCTCAACACTGTCCGGTTCATCGTGGTCTTACTGGAATTCTTTAAAATTCTTATTTCTCCAAAGATACACATGCTATTAAGCTTTAAGTCATGCCAGTTCGAGTGGAAATGTATTCTACGCGAACTGAGATATACATACTGGAAGGAATTCATATGATATTTACACACTAGTTGAATTAGATGATTTTGAAGTGAAAAGACTCATACTTAAACTCGAATTACCGGACAACAGAATCGACAATGTCTGGTTCATCGTGGCCTCCCGAAACCTTTAAAATTCTAATTTCTCCACATATATACATGCTACTATGTACTCAATCATACCAGTTCGAGTGAAAAGCTATTCCACGCGAACTGAGAGATACATCCTGGAAAAAAACCCATACGATATTTACACTGTAGTCGACTTAGATGCACCAAGTCACAAGTCAAGCTCAGAAACCGGCTCCGAATCCCACCTTTTCAGTTAAGCTAAACTGTGACGTCAGCAATACGGCTCGAAACATCGAAGTTTTCCTTAAGTGAAATTGGTGGTTTTAGATCCGCTTTTTGAATTTTTTTTCATGTTTCAGTTGAAGCCGTGGGGGCTTCTGTTTGGGGTATACCCTCACCCCCAGTCACCACCCCGACCCCCCAAGCCACGTCGCTTCACTTCTTATCTTTACTATCATTAAATATTTAAAACATTCGTGCTGTCTTTTGGACTTAAACATTTAATTTACTCACCACCCTTTTTATATTTTTTATGGAGTTGTACTTACACTTTGAAATTATCTGTTTTATAGCTTTAGGCGTAATTAAGTATTATTCCCCATCGGCGAAATCACCAATGGTGGAAGCAGACGTTAAACTCCTATCCAACAACAACAGCCTATTTTTGCGTTGTAGCCTACACATTGTCAATGGGGGTGGTTCCCGATGGCAGGTGGGATGAGGATGTAGTGTCTTCATGTACACGTTGGTCTATGTCTTCCAAGTCAGACTTAGTAAGCCAAATGGATTTGTCTGTACTGGTTGAGTGAGTGGTACATTCCATACGGGTAGTTGTTGTACTCCCGGCATAGGTTCACTCTAAATGGGAGAATCATTAATATTTCGTTAATAGGCCTACAGTTAAACACATCGTTACACCACTTTGAAGATATTTGCATCTAAGCGCTACAACTTAGATTTACATGCAGCTGAAGCATTGGGGAATAACAAGTAACATTAAATAACTCCTAATGTCATGTTCACAAGTGGCTTTCATGGTATGTTGGATATGATTTTATTGAAGCGTCATGTGGAAGAGTTGCTTCCCCTTGACCACCCTACGATGCTGTGAGCAAGCATCAATACCTCATCAGATAGACACAATATCACCCCAACAGGAAAAAGGGCCATTAGCACGATAATTTATATGGCTAATGAGTTTTAAATATAAGTTCATCAAATTTGACTTTCATTTTGATGTGTGAACAGGAAATTCACACTTTCGTTTCGGCTGGCATTGTGTTGTTGGGGGTCAGGTCTGTTATATATGGTGCTATTGTATCGAGAAGTACTGAATGTTGCCGAAAATTACCAATTTGAAGACAGTCGACTCAGTATAGTGACGATATATATGTAAAAGTAGTTCTGGTCGAAAACCGGACACTGCATCACGATTAACGCACATCTATCAGCCAAAGAAAAAGACAAATCTAGGTTGATTATGCTTGAAAGTTCGGACTGTAGTTTCGGTTCTTCAAATATTTTATATGGTTCGCATAGAGTGTAATGCATATAGACATTGGTATGCAATTTGTTATCTTTACATAATAGAGAGTTATTAAGGAACGTAGCACGAGTCGATGAATTTCCAATTCATTCATTCATAAACAAGATTTTACTATTGTCATAGTACGCTAATTCCATATAAGGCAAGATGGTATTTTCCTGCGCCAAAAGAGTGCCGTGTCAATCATTCATACATTACGCATGTGGCAATTGATTAACAAACTCATCAATGAAACTACGCTCGTTTTAAGCAAGTCTTTCACACAGTATACCTATTGTAACAATTGAATGCGTATTCTAAAACCAGCTAAGGGTAACGGAATTGAGACATCATTGTCTCGTATCCACAAACATTTTTTCTGCCCTTTCTAACACTTTAAAGCTCTGTTCTACATCTTCATTGTCCTTGCATTTCTAAACTATTTCAATTCTGTTCCTTCTCTTTTCCTTTTATTCAAACATTAGTATTAAATGGTATTCTACCTAACCAGTACGCCAATTGCTCCCTTTTGAAAATAGGTCTGAAACAACCACTTCCGGTCTATTCATTTAAAGTAAGTACATGCTCACACTTTTGTATATAGTCACACAATTGTTCAATTTTAACATGTTAACTTTGGGTTTCAATACTCCTAGAGATATGCTAGAGACTTGAAACTTGCTTTGGAAGATGTCTTAATTAAAACAATTGAAACTGCTGAATCCGTTTGTCGTCGCTTGCGACTATATTTAGGTCTTCAGACGAAAGTCTAAAAGACCTACTGTTATTATCCTGATTATTAGGTCTTCAGACTTTAGTCTGAAAGACCTATTGTTATTATCCGATTTTCCTTATTATTATTATACTTATTATTATTATTATTATTATTTGTACCGATTTTGTGGCAGCTGCACAGCCTAAACTACTTACGCCAATTCCATGACACTTTCAGAGATCATATGCTCTGGGCTGAAGTTGATACAGAAGAAAACAAATCATAATTTCCTGCTTCCGTTCTTGTGCTACAGGCCCTTTAACTTTCGATTTTTAACATGGGAATTTTTTTCAAAATGCACTTAGAGACTTGCAACTTTTTGCAAAAGATGCACAATCATCTTTCAAGCAAAAGAGTAAATCATGAAAAAGTCGTACGTCACGTGACTTAGACGCCATTTTGATTTTAGTGCATATTTGTGCATTTTCAGCCTTTCCGACACTACCGATCTTAAAAAATCTTCTCCTCTGAACATACTGGTACTACAAAGCCGAAACTTTTACAGAATGTAGCTGATGCATTGTACTTCAAACGATACGAGCCAGATTTTGCAAAATCGATCTATTTATTTCACAGTGCCCATTCAAAAATGTCTGAAAATGAAAAAAAGTTAAAAAGTGCAAACTTCAAGGGCAGATTACTCAGATATTTAAGACGGGAACTTTATGATTCTTTCAGGGATCGAAGATACATATGTCGTGTACAAGAATCAATAATAAAATAGCATGCGTACAGTCATTTCCGGTCTGTAGAAATGTCGAAAAATCGTCATTTTTCACAAAATAGATTTTTAACATGGGCAAAATTTTCAAAATAGAACTAGCGACCTGCAACTTAGTTCAAACGATAGCTTATGTCCTTGTGACAAAAAAAGTAAATCATGACGAAATCGTAGGTCACGTGGTTTCTATAGTATAACGCATTTCCTTTGTTTCCCTTCGAAGGTCTGCTTTTGGCGGCATGCTCCTTGGCAAGAGGTTGCGGGAACCTTGCATCTTTTCACTATTTTCATTGTATCTTTTCTAAATATCAACTTAGAGACATGCAACTTGTTTTAAAAGATACACAATGACCTTGCCTACAAATAAATAAAGCTTATAATATTCTTTGCAGGGGTAACATTTTTATTTTTCAACATTTCCATCGTTCTACAGCCTGGTCTGCTTTTGGCGACATGCACCTTGTCAGGAGCTAGCGGAAATATCTGATCTCTTCAACATTATGTAAAACGTGGACTAGAAGGAAATATTGCTCTGGCTTCAATGCAGCAGTCTGAAGACCGTCAGTACTGCCATGGCAGTCCTAGTTAGGTCTTCAGACGAAAGTCTGGAAGACCTACTGTTATTATCCTGATTATTATTATTATTATTATTTCCGAGATTTTTGTGACAGCTGTACTGAAAAAACGGGCGACCCGATTTTCATGAAATTAACAGGGATGTTAGCCTCTGGGCTGAAATTGATACAGATGAAAAAAAATCCCGACTTCCGGTTCCGGTTTCTGAGTTACGGCCCTTTGAAAATTCGAATTTTAACATGGGAAATTTTTTCAAAATGCATCTAGAGACTTGAAACTTTTTCTAAAAGATGCGCAATAAGATTGTGAACAAAAAAGTAAATCATGACGAAGTCGTGGGTCAAATGACTTAGACGTCATTTCGTTTTTAGTGAATTTTCAGCGTTTTTGACCCCACCCATCTTCAAAAATCTTCTCCTCTGAACATTCTGGCACTACAGATCTGAAACTTTCACACAAAGTAGCTGATGCATTGTACTCAAAACGATACGAATCAGAATTTGCGAAATCTTTATACTTTTTCCACAGTGAGCTTTCAAATTTGTCTGAAATCGGAAAAAAGTGAAAAATGGCCAACTTCAAGGGCATATAACTAAAAGACCTAGGACGGGAACGTTATGATTTTTTCAGGGAAGTAAGATACATATGTCGTGTACAAGAATCAATAATAAAATGGCGTGCGAACAGTCATTTCCGGTCTGTAGGAATTTTGAAAAAAATGACATTTTTCAAAATTTAAATTTTAACATGGGCAAAAATTTCAAAATAGACCTAGAGACTTGCAACTCCATTTAAACGATAGGTTATATCGTTGTGACCAAAATTGTAAATCATGACGACTTCGTAGCTCACATGGTTTAGCCGCCATTTACATTTTCTGTATTATAATGTTTTTTCATCGGTTAACTTGGAAGCCCTGCCTTTGGATGCTCCTTGGCAAGAGGTTGCGGGAAACTAGCATCTCATCTCATGAGTGTTATTGTCATTGTATTATTTCTAAATATCTACTTTCAGACTTGCAACTTGTTTTAAAGGAATCAAAATGAAGTTCATTGCAAATAAATAAAGCTGATATGTTCGTTGTAGTTCACAAATAATTAAAATTCAATATTTCCTTCATTTTTACGCCTGGTTTGCTTATGGCAGCATGCACCTTGGCAGGAGCTTGTGGAAGAGTCTTCTCTTCAACCGAATTTCAATTTTCAAAAAAGAACAAGAGACTTGTAATTTAATTTAAAGATAGCTAATATCGCTGTGATCAAAATTGTAAATCAGAGCGAATTCGTTGCTCATATGGTTCAGCCACTATTTATAATTTCTTTATTTTAATGTATTATCATCATTTCACTTCGAGGCCATGCCTTTGGCAGCATGCTCATTGGCAAGAGGTTGCGGGAACCTGTCATCTTATCTATTTAGTGTAATTGTCATCGTATTGTTTCTAAATATCTACTTAAAGACATGCAACTTGTTTTAAAAGAATCACAATAGTATTTCATGCAAATAAATAATGCTGATGTATTCGTAGTAGTTTACAAATATTTAAAATTCAACATTTCCTTCCTTTTGACGCTTGGTCTGCTTATGGCTGCATGCACCTTGGCAGGAGCTTGCGGAAATTGTAATTTCTTCTTAGGACACTGCAGGCATCGGTGAAAGATTTTAAAACAAATTTTTTATTTTAAACAAGGGTAAAATTTCCAAATGGAATTAGAGAGTCTTATTGTATAGTATTATTTTTTTAAATCCACTTACAGATTACCAACTTGTTGTAAAAGATTGACAGTATACCGGTTCTATAAAAACATAAAGCTGATAAATTCGTTGGAAAGGGCAAATTTTAAATATCAACCTAGAGACTTAATTTTTTTTAAGATGCACAGTACAAATAAAAACAAAAAGTAAATCATGGCAAATATGAAGGTCACATGGTTTTCTTGATATTTTGATTAATATATAAGTTGGGAATTTTCAAAGTTTTGCTGGTATGAGGGGGGATACATGTAACATTAGTAGTTTTGACAGAATAGTATAAGTGACATTCTTCGATCAAACATGGAGGTGAAGGTCAAGCAGAAGTCTGAAGACCTAAGTACTGCCGCGGCAGTCCTAGTTATTATTATTATTATTTCCGAGATTTTTGTGACAGCTGTACTGAAAAAACGGGCGACCCGATTTTCATGAAATTAACAGGGATGTTAGCCTCTGGGCTGAAATTGATACAGATGAAAAAAAATCCCGACTTCCGGTTCCGGTTTCTGAGTTACGGCCCTTCGAAAATTCGAATTTTAACATGGGAAATTTTTTCAAAATGCATCTAGAGACTTAAAACTTTTTCTCAAAGATGCGCAATAAGATTGTGAACAAAAAAGTAAATCATGACGAAGTCGTGGGTCAAATGACTTAGACGTCATTTCGTTTTTAGTGAATTTTCAGCGTTTTTGACCCCACCCATCTTAAAAAATCTTCTCCTCTGAACATTCTGGCACTACAGATCTGAAACTTTCACACAAAGTAGCTGATGCATTGTACTCAAAACGATACGAATCAGAATTTGCGAAATCTTTATACTTTTTCCACAGTGAGCTTTCAAATTTGTCTGAAATCGGAAAAAAGTGAAAAATGGCCAACTTCAAGGGCATATAACTAAAAGACCTAGGACGGGAACGTTATGATTTTTTCAGGGAAGTAAGATACATATGTCGTGTACAAGAATCAATAATAAAATGGCGTGCGAACAGTCATTTCCGGTCTGTAGGAATTTTGAAAAAAATGACATTTTTCAAAATTTAAATTTTAACATGGGCAAAAATTTCAAAATAGACCTAGAGACTTGCAACTCCATTTAAACGATAGGTTATATCGTTGTGACCAAAATTGTAAATCATGACGACTTCGTAGCTCACATGGTTTAGCCGCCATTTACATTTTCTGTATTATAATGTTTTTTCATCGGTTAACTTGGAAGCCCTGCCTTTGGATGCTCCTTGGCAAGAGGTTGCGGGAAACTGGCATCTCATCTCATGAGTGTTATTGTCATTGTATTATTTCTAAATATCTACTTTCAGACTTGCAACTTGTTTTAAAGGAATCAAAATGAAGTTCATTGCAAATAAATAAAGCTGATATGTTCGTTGTAGTTCACAAATAATTAAAATTCAATATTTCCTTCATTTTGACGCCTGGTTTGCTTATGGCAGCATGCACCTTGGCAGGAGCTTGTGGAAGAGTCTTCTCTTCAACCGAATTTCAATTTTCAAAAAAGAACAAGAGACTTGTAATTTAATTTAAAGATAGCTAATATCGCTGAGATCAAAATTGTAAATCAGAGCGAATTCGTTGCTCATATGGTTCAGCCACTATTTATAATTTCTTTATTTTAATGTATTATCATCATTTCACTTCGAGGCCATGCCTTTGGCAGCATGCTCATTGGCAAGAGGTTGCGGGAACCTGGCATCTTATCTATTTAGTGTAATTGTCATCGTATTGTTTCTAAATATCTACTTAAAGACATGCAACTTGTTTTAAAAGAATCACAATAGTATTTCATGCAAATAAATAATGCTGATGTATTCGTAGTAGTTTACAAATATTTAAAATTCAACATTTCCTTCCTTTTGACGCTTGGTCTGCTTATGGCTGCATGCACCTTGGCAGGAGCTTGCGGAAATTGTAATTTCTTCTTAGGACACTGCAGGCATCGGTGAAAGATTTTAAAACAAATTTTTTATTTTAAACAAGGGTAAAATTTCCAAATGGAATTAGAGACTGTCTTATTGTATAGTATTATTTTTTTAAATCCACTTACAGATTACCAACTTGTTGTAAAAGATTGACAGTATACCGGTTCTATAAAAACATAAAGCTGATAAATTCGTTGGAAAGGGCAAATTTTAAATATCAACCTAGAGACTTAATTTTTTTTAAGATGCACAGTACAAATAAAAACAAAAAGTAAATCATGGCAAATATGAAGGTCACGTGGTTTTCTTGATATTTTGATTAATATATAAGTTGGGAATTTTCAAAGTTTTGCTTGTATGAGGGGGGATACATGTAACATTAGTAGTTTTGACAGAATAGTATAAGTGACATTCTTCGATCAAACATGGAGGTGAAGGTCAAGCAGAAGTCTGAAGACCTAAGTACTGCCGCGGCAGTCCTAGTTAGGTCTTCAAGACATAGTCTGGAAGACGTATTGTTATTATGCGAATCCTTATTATTATTATTATTATTATTATTATTATGATTTCCGGAACATTTTGTTCGCCGATTCCTGAATTAACGGCTTAACCTATTTTCATGAAACTTTCAGGGATGGTAGATTTCAATGGGATCTGGAAAAATGTCGAACGGATTTTCGATTTCTTCCCTCATTAAAGGTCCAGTTCGATTCAAAATTTCGATTTTTAACATGGGAAAAAAATTCAAAATACACTTAGAGACGTGGAATTTTTTTTAAAACATGCGCATTGACAATCCGAGCAAAAAAGTTAATCGCAGAGAAATCGTAAGTCACGTGGTTCAGCCGCCATCTTGGATTTTCTAACTTTTTCAAAATGTCTGACCCCATGTACCTTTGCGGAATCACCACTCCGAAGATATTAGCACCTAAGAGCTGAAACTTAATTTATATATAGCTGACACATGTGGGAATAACAAGTTTGTTCTTGTTTGTGCGAATTCCTAATACTTTTCGCACAGTGACCTTTCAAAGTTGGGCGACTTGATAAACTGGACCTACTTCAAGGGTAAATTACTCCAACTTCCCGACCATTCAACTAAATGAAATTTACAGGGCTACTAGATCGATATATTGTCGTTAGGTATCAATAATAAAATCGCTCGCGAACAGTCATTTCCGGTCACAATTAAGGCTGAAAAACGACAGAAAATCACGATTTCGAATTTTAACATGGGGAAAATTTTTAAAATTGACATAGAGACTTTAAACTTTTTTTAAAAGATGGGCAATGACAATGCAAGCAAAAAAGTCAATCATGACGAATTCGTAGGTCACGTGGTTTTGGCGCCATCTTAATTTAAAAAGAAATTTATTATTTTTTTAGGTTTTCTCAGTACATTATAAGATGTTACGAATCGAAGTTTTGACAGAACAATGTTTGTGACATTCCTCGATCAAACATGGAGCTGAGGGTCAAGCAGAAGTCTTGAAGACCTAAGTATTGACGCGTCAATCCTAGTTTATTATTATTATTATTTGCACCGATTTTGTATCAGCCACTTTGGCAAGAAGGAATGAAGCTATCACGACCAAACTTTACAGGCTGATAGTCCTTACTATGTAGTTTTGCCGCGAAGCTTTTGGGCCCAAACAGTTTACCCATTAAAGGTCCAGGTCGAATCCAAATTCCGATTTTTAACATGGGAAAATTTTTCAAAATGTACCTAGAGACTTGAAACTTTTTCCAAAGGATCCGCAATGACCTTGCGAGCAATAAAGTAAATCATGACGAAGTCGTCAGTAACGTGCTTTAGCCGCCATCTTGGATTTTCTAACTTTTTCAAATTTTCGGACCCCATGTACCTTTGCGGAAACACCACTCCGAAGATATTAGCACCTAAGAGCTGAAACTTTATTTACATATAGCTGAAGCATTGGGGAATAACAAGTTTGTTCTTTTTTGTCCGAAATCATATTACTTTTTTCACAGTGACCTTTCAAAGTCAGGCAACTTTTGAAAACCGCGAACTTTCAGGGGCGATAATTCAAAAACCTGACAAGCGAATTGAACGATTTTTTCAGGAGAGTGAGACAGTAAGATGGTCTTTATGAATCAATAATAAAATCGCTCGCGTACAGTCATTTCCGGTCATAATAAAGAAAAACTTTTTACATAGGATTTTTTGTTTAAATGTACTTAGAGACTTTAAACTTTTTGCAAAAGATGCGCAAGAACAATACAAGCGAAAAAGTAAATCATGACCAATTCGTAGGTCACGTGGTTTAGCCGCCATCTTGATTTTCTTTAAATTCGTCTGATTTTGACATGTTAAATTTGGGTCTAAATAGTCCCAGTGACACACTAGAGACTCGCAACTTGTTTTAAAAGATGCTTAATAACTAGACAAGCAAAATGTGTTACCATTGCGGAGTCGTAGGTCAAGTGGTTTCGACGCCAAATTTAAATTTTAATGTTTTCAAATGTTTTGACCCTGTGCATTTTTGCGGAAACACCACGCCGAAGATATTTGCATCTGAGAGCTGAAACTTAGATGTATAAGCAGCTGAAGCATTGGGGAACAACAAGTTTCATATCTTATTAGCGAAATCCTATTAACTTTTTCGCAATTATCTTTCAAAGTATGATAACTTTGAATGTTTACCTAGGTTCTTAAACAAATCGAATTTTCTTAATTCTCCAAAGATATACAATTTACAGAGCAATAAGTGATACCAGTTCGAGTTAAAATCTATTCTACACGTAATGTGAGGTAAAACCTGTTCGAAATTCATATGGTATTTATACAATAGTCGATTTAGAAGATTTTGCAAGTGTAAAGAATCATGCTAAGACACGAATAACCGGACAACAGTCTCAACACTGTCTGGTTCATCGTGGCATTACTGGAATTCTTTAAAATCCTTATTTCTCCAAAGATACACATGCTATTAAGCTTTAAGTCATGCCAGTTCGAGTGGAAATGTATTCTACGCGAACTGAGATATACATACTGGAAGGAATTCATATGCTATTTACACACTAGTTGAATTAGATGATTTTCAAGTGAAAAGACTCTTATTTAAACTCGAATAACCGGACAACAGTATTGACAATGTCCGGTTCATCGTGGCCTCCCGGAAACCTTTAAAATTCTAATTTCTCCACAGATATACATGCTACTATGTACTAAATCATACCAGTTCGAGTCAAAAGCTATTCTGCGCGAACTGAGAGATACATCCTTGAAAAAAACTCATACGAGATTTACACTGTAGTCGATTTAGATGCACCAAGTCACAAGTCAAGCTCAGAAACCGGCTCCAGATCCGACCTTTTCAGTTAAGCTAAACTGTGACGTCAGTAATACGGCTCGAAACATCAAAGTTTTCCTTAAGTGAAATTGGTGGTTTTGGATCCGCTTTTTAAGTGTTTTTCCATGTTGGTCTATGTCTTCCAAGTCAGACTTCGTAAGCCAACTGGATTTGTCTGTACTGGTTGAGTGAATGGTACATTCCATACGGGTAGTTGTTGTTCACTCTAAATGGGAGAATCATAATTATTACGCTAATAGGCCTATACTTACACAAATCGTTACACCACTTTGAAGATATTTGCATCTAAGCGCTACAACTTAGATTTATCTGCAGCTGAAGCATTGGGGAATAACAAGTAACATTAAATAACTCCTAATGTTGAAGTTGAACATTTGAACAAGTTGGATATGATAACGATTTTATTGAAGCGTCATGTGGATGAGTTGCTTCCCCTTGACCATCCTACGATGCTGTGACAACACTATCTCATCAGAGAGACGCAATATCAACTGGGAAAAAAAGGGCCATTAGCACGATAATTTATATGACTAATGAGTTTTAAACATAAGTTCATCAAATTTGACTTTCATTTTGATGTGTGAACAGGAAATTCACACTTTCGTTTTGGCGTACATTGTGTTGTTGGGTGTCAGGCCTGTTATATATGGTGCTATTGTATCGAGAAGTACTGAATGTTGCAGAACATTACCAATTTGAAGACAGTCGACTCAGTATAGTGACGATATATATGTAAAAGTAGTTCTGGTCGAAAACCGGACACTGCATCACGATTAACGCACATGTATCAGCCAAAGAAACAGACATATCTAGGTTGATTATGCTTGAAAGATCTGTGCATGTAAATCGGACTATAGTTTCGGGTCTTCAAATATTTTATATGATTCACATTGAGTGTAATGCACACAGACATTGGTATGCAATTTGTTATCTTTACATAATAGAGAATAATTAAGGAACGTTGCACGAGTCAACGAATTAACACTTCATTCATTCATAAACAATATTTTACTATTGTCATAGTACGCTAATTCCATATATGGCAAGGTGGTTTTTCCATCCGCCAAAATAGTTCCTTGTCCATCATTCATACATTACGCATGTGGCAATTGATTAACAAACTTATCAATGAAACTACGCTCGTTTAAAGCAAGTCTTTCACACAGTTTACCTATTGTAACCATTCAATGCGCGCGTATTCTAAAACCAGCCAACGGTAACGGATTTGAGACATCATTGTCTCGTATCCACAGACATTTATTCTGCCGTTTCTCACACTTTAAAGCCCTGTTCTACATCTTCATTGTCCGTGCATTTCAAACTATTTCAAATCTATTCGTTCTCTTTTCCTTTTATTCAAACATTATTATTAAATGGTATTCTACCTCACCAGTACGCCAATTTCTCCCTTTTAAAAATAGGTCTGAAACAACCACTTCCGGTCTATTTATTTACGTAAGTACAGCTCAAACCATTGTATATAGTCACACAATTGTTAGATTTTAACACGAAACTTTGGATCTCAATATTCCTAGAGATATGCTTGACACTTAATTAAAACAATTGAAACGGCTGAATCCGTTTGTGGTCGCTTGCGACTATATTTTTTATTCTTTTCACAAAATAGTTAGCTTTTGTCTCCTCTGTTTTGAAAATTTACTGAAAAATATTCATTTTCACTAAGGTTGATCTTAGTTTTTGTGTTCCATGGTTTAAAAGTACATATGTATTGTAGATCCTTTAGTTATAAAGGTTCTATGTTGTGCTAATGTCGGAGTCAAATGCGTGTCCTATTGTACTAATCATGTTGATGGATTACCATAGGTCTTCGAGACATACTTGAAGACCTAACAAGATTTGTGAACATACATGTATAATACTGGTCAAAGCTTTGAAGCGACAACTTCGTTCACTCAATGTGCGACTACTCCTGCTCAGACTCTTATTGTACATGTTTAATTTTCATCTCTTGATCTTGTGTTTCCTAAACTGAGGTGCAAAAGAAAGTATATCACTCAGTTGTTTTCCATTAATTCAATATTTTAAAGAAATAAGATGCATCTGATTATGGCATGATACAATAACACCTTTCGGCAGTAGTTTGAATGACTTTATTAGTGTTTATTGTTTAACTTAAATATCATTATTTAAAGTAGAAGGGGGTAAGAAATGAAATTTACACCAACATGACCCCTACCATGTTCAAAATGCAGGACGAGGCACATTTATTAATTTTCACACAGAGTATGTCTTATATGTCGATGAACAGTTGTGTTTTGTCAAAATTAATTGGGGAAAATTTCAAAATTTTAATTCTTAAATGTTGATTTTTAAAAAAAATGCATAGGGGTATTATTTGACTGATTTAATGTTTTGGACTAATTTGCCAAACTAGTCAGTTTTTAATACGACGTCGAAAACTCGAGATATGTGACTATGAAAATTATACATATGATAAATACAACTGAGTGGTATACTTTCTTTTGCACCTCAGTTTATACTGGTCCAGCTGTCCAATATTACCCCATCTTGAGGACTTTCCTTAGGTCAATAATAGTAGCAGTCGCAATGTGTGTGAGACACTCTTAAAAGCGGCATTAAACCCAAATTCACCTCCCCCCAATTGATCCAGTGGCAGATTTATATAGTCCAGGCAGTTCATGCTGTATGTGCTCTTTTTTCTTATTTAAAGAATGAAATGAGTAAAATGTCAACCTGTCCGTCATTTGAATCACGGATACAAGACATTTTTATTTTAAAAAGATCACATGTTCGATGTCATATATATATTATTTACGTTTATGATCCTTCAAACGTTCTCTTGGTTCCGTAATAGAAACCTAGATTTCCAAAGAACCATTATGATGCCTCAGCAATATAGTAATAATGAACAGTATTGACGGCTTAGTTAAGTTTCACCCAAACTTAAATGCATATTTCATAGCCTCTTTGTTTGCAACAAAATGCTGTTTATATTTTAAATGGACGTGTTTTTTTCTGAAAATAGTGGAATCTTCTAATATTTACAGGATATATCACTTTACAAACCAGTGATTAATATCCTTTTTTTTTAATTTTGGCTAATAATTATTATTAACTTTTCATGAAAGAACAAACGACAAATCTCCTTAGAAGAATAACTTATTAATTTAATTCCGCATATTATTCAAATGTGCCAGACGTAAAAATCGATTGAATTTCATTATGTTAGACTAATTCTCAGCTACCCAGTAGACAGCCATGAAGGGTTTTAGCGTTCTCCTCCTCTCCGCAGCGCTTGGATGGTCTGTAATTAAAACAGTATACAACAACACGATCCCGCTCCTTGGACCCAGGATGTGCAGGAGACTCTGCCAACAAACAGTGGGATGTTTCAACTTCAAGTTCAGCGCTAAGTACCTCTCCTGTAATCTTCCCTTCGAGAATGTGTCTGCTTCCGGTGATAGCTTCCTCAACATGACACTGGGTCAGGTAATGTTCATACATGTACACGACTTATATATGTCGTTATTCATCTGGAACATTTCATAGACGAAGAAAGTAATTTGGGGGAGTTATCTTCTCCTAATGTTGTAGAAGAGAATGGTTTTGCAGATAACTGTTGCCGTAGTGTCACGCTTTGTTATGACCTCATAATGATTCCTAAAAGCTAAGGCGTAATGGAAGTAACACATACTTGTATTTGAACCACCTACATGTACTGACATATTCCTTGTTTCCCAATTTAGAGATTTTCTGATAATATTCCAATTGTTCTGTCATTCTATCCCGATGCTAGATATCCTCTCTCTTACGTTGAATCTTCGTTTTTTAATTTCGCTTTGCATACATTTCGATATTTTGCGTGATTCAACTTGCAAGCAATCAAAAGTGTCCTTCTCATTCATCATTAAAAGACTTGTGCAATGTACTACGAATTTAAACGTTATCTCGACAGCATTGTGTTTTATAAATGTTATATTCAAATAATTTTCAACTACGACTGGAACTGTATATACTTCTTCACTTTAGATGCGAGATAGATTGATATGAATATTGATATTAAAGTATCAAACTGCAGTTTTTATGCCCCCGAATCGGAGATTCCGGGGGTATATTGTTTTTCACCTGTCCGTCTGTCTGTCTGTCCGTCTGTCTGTGTTTGTCCACAATTTTTTTCACCTTGGCCATAACTTTGGATTGCTCAGAGCTAGGGATTTCATACTTGGCATGTGCATACCTTGTGATGGGACCTTTCAGATGAGGTCATCATATTTGACCTTGTGACATTGACCTTGCCGCAGTGAAAAATATTCAGAAAACTTTAACTTTGGCCATAACTTTGGATTGCTCAGAGCTAGGGCTTTCATACTTGGCATGTGCATACCTTGTGATGAGACCTTTCAGATGAGGTCATCATATTTGACCTTGTGACATTGACCTTGCCGCAGTGAAAAATATTAAGAAAACTTTAACCTTGGCCATAACTTTGGACTGCTCAGAGCTAGGGCTTTCATACTTGGCATGTGCATACCTTGTGATGAGACCTTCAGATAAGGTCATCATATTTGACCTTGTGACCTTGACCTTGCCGCAGTGGACATCTTAACAAAACTTTAACCTTGGCCATAACACTGGTATATTTTAACAAACACATCTTGTTTCATATAATACATAGATCAACGTGAGAGGTACTAGTTATTGATGTGTCCTATCGTCTTGAAACAATCTGCAATCGCTTATTATTTTAATACGAATTCTGTCACTTCAACAACTTTGTAAGTAAATGTTGGATATATAATTTAATCGACTTGTATTAATAAAAACAATCCCCCTATTTAGTCAAGAGTATAAACTAACGGGCAAAAGAAACGATACCAAGTATAATTGACCAATAAATGGAAACAAATAAATGACACATCTTTTATTTCATTTCCATTATGAAAACAGATAACAAGTTTATCAAACAATCACATATTGAGGTCTTTCAGGTCAGTGTGTTATGAAGTACAACTCCTTAAAGTTCACTCATGAAGTTGTAATGAATTCGATCAGCATACAACACCCACATCAACAAGTTTGTCAGTATCTTGTATGACCGCCACGGGCCTCGATGAATGCCCGAACTCGACGTCGTGCTAAGAATACCAGACGCAAGACGCGTTATCCTGCTGGAAGAGGGTTCTGTTGCTGTGCTGTTGCAGGAATGATAGGAGCACTGGGCGGAGAATCTGATCGATGTACCTCTCTGCATTGAGGTTCCCATCAACCACAACGTGATCAGTCTTCCCTTGTCCGCTTATACGCTGCCACCGCCAAAGGGTACCACAGTCTGAACACAACAACGTCGCCAACGTTCACCACGACGTCTATATACCCTCGCTCTTCCATCTGAATAGTTGGAAGCGACTGTCATCCGAAAAGATGACCCTTCGCCAGTTCCGGGCCTGCCACTGCCGAACGTTACGTGCCCACTGGAGACGTTGACGGCGATGTTGACGCGTCAGGTGCACGCCACGGTTGGGTCTGTAGGCGCGAATACTATGTTGTCTCAGACGTCTGGCCACTGTTCTTCGACTGACAGCATGTCAAAGGCCATTCATTCGTCGCTGATTCCGTCACTGACAGGAAGCGGTTCCGCAGATGAAGAATTCGCAAATGGCGATCTTCGTTGGCGGTTGTTACGTGGGGTTTTCCACTCCTCGGCAAGTCTCCTGTCCTCCCCGTCTGCCTGTACCGTCTCATAAGCCTGGTGATAGTAATACGGCTGCATCCCAACGTCGTAGCCACGTGTGCATGCGTTGCACCAATCTGCACCCATTCCGACGGCTCTCTCTCTTCTGGTGATAATCTTGCCATGTTTTCCCGTACAGTTGAAGAAGTGGTATGTCGTTGAATGATAAGACACATCTTTTATATTCAAATAATGCACGTGCAGCATGTGATTTTGATGTAACAAATTCTCGCTTTAATACAATTTCCAGGAAACGGATCGCCAAAACGCAACAATTTACGTGACACATATGATTACTGATGTAGGGAAATCATTTCAATGTCTTGAATTTTCATTTTCAACAGTTTAGTAAAAAGAATATTATATCTGAAAGTTTGGTATCATTTCTTTTGCCCGTTAGTTTATATGGTCATTCAATAAGTAGCTTTAACATACCATAGATGATGGCAGACAGGATATAGGCAACGGATATTTTGGGTCATATGTAAATACTGATGCCATTTACATCAGGACAATTGACGGAACTTGTGAAAATTAAAAAGTCACATGCTGTTAGATTTCAAACGCCTATACTAAGGTATGGCTTTAAGGCGCTGTAGCACGTTTTTGCGTATATTTTCATATTTGCCATTTATTATTTAAGTTTATACAATATATTATTACGTTAGAGAGTAAAACATCTCATTACACGACCCGATCAGCCGCATCCAAAGAAAACGGAGTCAGATCACTTAAACTACCTTCGAGCGGCCATTTCAATGCGAATACCTTGTTCGTTAAACACGGATGCCCCCGGATATACCAAAGTTATGGCCTAGGTTAAAGTTTTGTGAAGGTGTCCACTGCGTCAAGGTCACAAGGTCAAATATGATGACTCATCTGAAAGGTCTCATCACAAGGTATGCATATGCCCAGTATGAAAACCCTAGCTCTGAGCAATCCAAAGTTATGACCAAGGTTAAAGTTTTTTCTGAAGATGTCCACTGCGGCAAGATCGAGGTCACAAGGTCAAATATGATGACTCATCTGAAAGGTCTCATCACAAGGTATGCACATGCCAAGTATGAAAGCCCTAGCTCTGAGCAATCCAAAGTTAAGGCCACGGTTTAAGTTTTTCTGAAGATGTCCAATAAGGCACGGTCAAGGTCACAAAGTCAAATTTGATGACTCATCTGAAAGGTCTCATCACAAGGTATGCACATGCCAAGTATGAAAAACCTAGCTCTGAGCAATCCAAAGTTATGACCAAGGTTAAAGTTTTTTCTGAAGATGTCCACTGCGGCAAGATCGAGGTCACAAGGTCATATATGATGACCTCATCTGAAAGGTCTCATCACAAGGAAACTCTTTACTTACATGCAATTGAAGGCGGATTTTCGTTTACCTAATATCCATATTCACTCACCAATACAAGTGACTTTTGTAATCATTTTGGGAATAATTAACAACTTAATGTTGAATTAAGCTTTCCTGGCATCAATATGAGCAGTTGTTGCACTCGAGCGGAAGGAACTAGTTCGAATTCGTCGTCCTAACGTTTAAATATATTTAATTCGAAAACAATAGCATTTTGAAACGTATTATAAAATTAAGTTTAGAAGATAATAAAATAACAAGTATGTTAACTGAAAGCCACATTTAGGAGTCATTATTTTAGTAAGTTTACCGGAAATCCGCGCGGTATTTTTTCAAATCGTCTCTTAGCATTTCTAAAAGAAATTACGAACAGTCGAAATTAACTACATGTACATGAAAATAACTTTTTTCTTGACTGCTTGGCACCCACGGATTTTACGTTGTACACATCACGTAGTGTGCTTACCAGGTCAGTATCAGAGATAGTTATTTTTAAATAACCGGCCCTCAAGCTACCTGGAGGTCGGTTATGAAGAGGCTGGTTATTTGATAACCGACTTCTCAGTTCGATATGGTGAACGTGTCTCGGCTTCGCCTCGGCATGCTCACTAAATCGCATCTCGACAAAAAACTAAATAACCCTTTGCCTCTATTTGTGACTTTCGACATTCTTTAAAACATTTTATTCCAGTCAGTTTTGTCATGCCATTATTTTCATTTAGTTTTTTTTTAAATATGACAAATTGGCTTATTTAAAGAATATCAAATAACGCAAATACGTGTATACGTTTGTGAAAGAAAACATGAGACAGAATCCCCACATAATTCATTTACCGCCATTTCCATATAAGATGTTCACACAAACATTATTGTAGTGCTTGTTTTCAAATAAAACGAATCACTTCGTTTGTTCACACCCCCTAAATTAAAAGTAAAACTGAAAATTCTTCACAAATAAGCACACAGCATAGTGGTTCTCTCTTCAACTAAAACGAATGTCACAAAACTATGGTGAGAAGTCAGTAACACGACATGATCCCATTCCAAGCAATCCATTTGATCGTCAACTTTGATGCTGTACTTGAAGCATGCCAATAAAACAAGAGAATTAGTGAGCACAGCTCACTCATGATACCCCCGCTTTCAACATTGGTATAAAAGAAATGTTTGAAATAGCAAAAGGGCATCAATGTTTAAACTTTTGTATGAACAGACCATTATATATAAGTATTATTAAAGCAGAGTAAGTATTATGCTTGTAAGCATGTTTTAGAAGTAAAAGTCGAAAAATTTGAAAAATGTCATTAAATATGCAAATGAGGGTATGAAACATACAAATATGCAAATGAGGGTATGAAATATAAAAATGACAGATGTACACATCAGTGGTTTCGTAACATTTGAACAATTAGTGTCTGAGTTATGAGTGGAACAAAAAGTGTGAATGGCGAGGATGAAAAACGGAGAAAATTAGAATAAATTATGCAAATGAGGGTATGAAACATACAAAAGGCAGATGTACACATCATGGTGATTGTACATATCAAGTTTCTTAACATTTGGACAACTGCTTTCAGAGTTATGAGTGGAACAAAAAGTGTGAATTTTTAAGGCGAAAACGGAGAATATTTGCATAAATTATGCAAATGAGGGTATGAAACATACAAAAGGCAGATGTACACATCGTGATGATTATATGTATCAAGTTACAAGACATTTGAACAATTAGTATTTGAGTTATGAGTGGAACAAAAACTGAATGGCAAAGTCGAAAAACGGAGAAAATTTGCATAAATTATGCAAATTAGAGTACGAAACATACAAAAGGCACATGTGGGGACCATAAAGTGTACATACATAGAGTTTCATAACAATTGAACAAGTAGTATTTGAGTTATGAGCGGAACCAAAAGTGTAAGCATAGACGCGCACACAAAGACGCTTAAAAGTGGAAAATCTGAAAAAATAATCATGGAATCTGAGTGAAACATAGAAAAGTATGATGGCTGAGAGGGGCCATTTGATTTCGTGTTAACTTTCCAACACGAAATCGCGAAAAAATCAAAACGAAATCGCGAAATTGTGAAACGAAATCGCGAAACAAGGAAACGAAATCGCGAAACAGGGAAACGAAATCGCGAAACAGCGACACGAAATCGCGAAACAGCGAACGAAATCGCGAAGGAGCGAAACGTCCGCGAAACGAAATCGCGAAGGAGCGAAACGCCCCCGAAACGAAATCGCGAAGGAGCGAAACGTCCGCGAAACGAAATCGCGAAGGAGCGAAACGTCCGTGAAACGAAATCGCGAAGGAGCGAAAGAGCGAAACTGCGAAAGAGCGAAATCGCGAAAGAGCGAAATCGCGAAGAAGCGAAACCGCGAAGGAGCGAAATCGCGAAGAAGCGAAATCGCGAAGGAGCGAAATAAGGATTTGACAGTTCCCTGTTCATAGTAAGTAAGATCGGATGTTTGAGCAAATAATCTGATGTCCTATAATTGATTTTTTAACGTAACATGAACCGGTATACAAAGCAATTATGTATTATAGAATCTGCATGTTATGTTTGTCTTTATGTGTAGTGTTATTTGTTAGAAATATATTTTGTTAGAATTATAATTTCGAAAAACTTATAAATTTGTTGGTGATTTCTTTTATCTCTTTAAATTATAAACCGTTATATTTTACGCTTCGTATACTGTATACTTCGCTTCGTATATAAAATGATTTTATCCAATATATCAAGTTTCAACATCACATATCATAGAGATCTTGAGTGTTATTTTAAACAAAATATATCATTCGTGGGATTCGAACCTTAACCAAGGACAAGAGAAGAACAGACGGTCAAGGCAGTAACCACAAGACAACACAATACCTCATCGGCTTTTGACACGAATTGTATTCATTAACTATATATACAGAAAGAAACTACTGTATTTTCTTTCTACTTCTATGTCGTTTAAATAGAAAGAATGGTAGTATTTACTATAAAGAATGCGACGTTTCCTAACTTTCGGTGTTGATAGGCCTGCAAACAAGGCTTCTAGTCTATCTATTAAAGTTGATCGCGAGGAAATGTCGCTTTAATTATTGTAAATCTGTCATTCGTCATGTCATAAAATTCAACGATATTTACAGATAATATTTCTAAAAAGTGGGTATGGTACCAACTACTTTGACGTCTTGTGAGTATCTACAAAATTTAAGATGGTATTCATTTGTTCGATACCAGCTATATGTTACAGGAGTCGGCATAACATCTAAACCATTGTGCATGTTCCTTGATTTGTGAAATAATATGAAGCATTATTAAATGATATATTGCCACATTGTATTCTACCACAGACAGGATACAGCCTCATGATCAAACTTTCAAACTATAATTGCTATTTTTAGAAACATACGTTGAGTAAACGTTTCTTCTTATACATTGCAAACTCGTCGTGTGGTATTTAAATACACGAAGATGTATTATCATAAACATGCTAACTAAGAAAGAAGACCAAACGCGAGCCAGGAAGCGATATTTGTTGTTTGTTTAATTAATAACAGAGACATTTATATTTCATATGCAAATGACAAATACCCTCGTTCAAACAAAGTTAAAAGATTTGAATACAAATCGTCGATTTGAATAACACTATTTAAATTAGTATAACTTGCTTATTGGAAATTGGAACATTGATAAGAGTAAGGCACAATTTGCAAAACGAGAAATCAAATCACAATGACCACATTATCTTTTAAACGTAATACAATTTGTATTTTCGGTATGTAGGTCAGTATTAAATATTTAAGACTGTTTAATCGAAATATGATGTCAAACGCGGTCATTCTTCGTTTAACAAAAACAACTATTATGAATCATAAATGGTATTCCAGATTATGACTATTCTAAAACTATGACAACCAAACGATACATGCGCAAAATTATACGCGCAACTTATGGATGTATCCAGTTTGACAGTCATCATAACAGTGCGTGCTACAGTTTTCGCTGTACGGATAGGCGTGTTTACATTCCATCTGCGACAACTTCATCACTTTGAAGCTGTCGGCTTCGACGTTTTAATTATCGATTACAGGTTAATGAGAGCGAATTGTAATTATATTATAATTGCATCTATAGAAGGCCTAAAGGGGTACACAAGGCATAATAAGTCCTTGAATATCCAAATTACTGTCAAGAAGTGTGCTGTACAGTTCCTTTGAGTACTGTACGTACTCAAACTTTTAAAATTTTGGCGTATTTGCTGTATTATCCTACGTGTTTAATACGCTTTAATTTAAGATTGATGTGTATTTTCTGAATATACCATTCATTTCCCACTCCATAAACTATAATGTAAATGACAGTAAAATAGCTACAACGTATTAAGTGAATAACATTTTTATGGCGTGTCCATTATATGATAAATTACGTATTATGTCAATCTGTCGACAGATAAATTTAGAATAGGTTGTGGCTAGATGACCAAAATGTGACAAAAGAATCATATTTGTATTGTGCATATGCATTTGATTTTTATAGTTGATAGTTGTATTGTAGTTTTTGATTCAAACCTGTTCGGAGTAGGGAATTTGTTTGCCATTTTAAAAAAAATATAAATGTATATGTTCAAATAAAGAGGAGATTCACAATATCGTTCCTTCTTTCTTTGAATCGTAGAATAACTGTTTCTGCATTTTCTGCGGTGTCCGTTTCATTTTTAATTCATTCCAGTAGATCTTGCCACAACCTTTTGACAAACCATTCTTTATAAACCACACACACACACACACACACACACACACATATATATATATATATATATATATATATATATATATATATATATATATATATATATATATATATATATATATATATATATATATATATATATATATATATATCGTGAATGTTAAAGCGTATTATATAATTTAGGCATATGGCTTTTGAGTACGGATTAGATTAGTCATTAGATTTTAGTCAGTAGATTCAGTGTATCTCAGTATATATGGCAGCTCTTGTTGGCGGCATTACTATTCTGACATATTCCAAAGTTACTCCTACTTACTCTTACTTCTCTAACAAATATAAACAATAACAAGTTACCTATTATACGTCGTTCATATTACCAGTTCGATTTTTTTGTATCGATGTTACATTGTCCTCAAGTAACGTTACATTTATCATAAAACATGCAGATTCTATAATATATAACTGCTTTGTATACCGGTTCATCGCCTTATAATATAATTGTCATGTTATGTTACAAAAAACAATTATAGGATATCGGATTATTTAATCAAACATCCGATCTTACTTACTATGAAGAGGGAACTGTAAATTCCTTATTTCGCTCTTTCGCGATTTCGCTCCTTCGCTCTTTCGCTCCTTCGCTCTTTCGCGATTTCGCTCCTTCGCTCTTTCGCTCCTTCGCTCTTTCGCGATTTCGCTCCTTCGCTCTTTCGCGATTTCGCTCCTTCGCTCTTTCGCGATTTCGCTCCTTCGCTCTTTCGCGATTTCGCTCTTTCGCTCCTTCGCGATTTCGTTTCGCGGACGTTTCGCTCCCTCGCGATTTCGTTTCGCGGACGTTTCGCTCCTTCGCGATTTCGTTTCGGGGGCGTTTCGCTCCTTCGCGATTTCGTTTCGCGGACGTTTCGCTCCTTCGCGATTTCGTTCGCTGTTTCGCGATTTCGTGTCGCTGTTTCGCGATTTCGTTTCCCTGATTCGCGATTTCGTTTCACAATTTCGCTATTTCGTTTTGATTTTTTCGCGATTTCGCTATTTCGTGTTGGAAAGTTAACACGAAATCAAATGGCCCCTCTCAGCCATCATAGAAAAGGCACATCTAGGGACCATAAAGTGTACATGTATACAGTTTCATAACAATTGAACAAGTAGTATTTGAGTTATGAGCGGAACCAAAAGTGTGACCATAGACGCGCACACAAAGACGCTTAAAAGTGGAAAATCTGAAAAAATAATCATGGAATCTGAGGGAAACATAGAAAAGGCACATCTAGGGACCATAAAGTGTACATGTATAAAGTTTCATAACAATTGAACAAGTAGTATTTGAGTTATGAGCGGAACCAAAAGTGTTCCGGACGGACGGACGGACGGACGCGCTGAGCGCTATATACCCCCGACTACTTCGTAGCGGGGGTATAACAATATTCTTGATGACGATATCTAAATGATTAAATTACCAATATTCATAGCACGAAAATCGACGATTTTAATTTAACATTTCATATTGATTATCGAACAACGAGCGTGATAAGCATACAATTATTGTTGAAAATGACAGGAGTATATCAGAATGGAAATATCATCCCACGCCCTGGTGCAGTCAATATTACGATTTGAAGTATTCGTTAGGCAGACGTAAGTTGAAACAATGAAAACAACACTATCGGTTGATCACTTGAAACGCCCTATTACATAATCCAAAGATGTACAGTTGTCTTGTTGCGTTCGGGTATCATGCTCATACAACTGGTTCAGAGACTTGCATTAAAACAACAAACAATGCCAACTGATTGTTTTATTTGTGTGGATAATACACAATTGAACACTTAGATTGAACTTGAATTACGAAAGGAAATTGTCGCTTCCGTTGTTCAGGAGTGCAACAATATAAACAATATATATTACAATTCTTAAATTGGTAAATACAGCTCAACTTGTCACTTAACATGACGGGGAAATATTTAAATTACAAACACACTCACTGTTATTGAATAAACGACTTTAACGACACAGCGTATTGATCTTTTAAACAACACTTTTTTTAAAATAAAGAGTAAAAAAAATAGTTTACCTTTACTGAATGAATAGTGTACGTGTCCTTGTACTGTCCATGATGAAGCGATTGTTTGAACTAATCCATTCTAAAAACCACTCAGGCTTTATAGGCAAAGAAACTTTTAATGTATTAGTACTCAATATTCTGAAGAACAACGTGTTCAGCATGCATGTTCGTGATTCAAGCACAACGTTTATGCTGTAGCACGACTCGCACGTTGTATATAAAATGTACGTCGCATGCAATTAAGATATTAAGTGCTCACAGTGCTGATGTTGACTTCAATGTCCTTAACATTTGCATATGAAAATGAGAATTGTCAATGTCTTGCTTGCTGTTCGAGGGAATGTTTCCCAAATTCACAATTCATTAGAAATATATTTATTTTAAAAAAGTTGGTTCACGACTCAAGCATTTGACTGTGCTTTAAGATAGATAGAGAACTCGTAGCAGTGCATTATCGGGAGAGAGAGGGTAAGGTCCTTTTCTCATGCACGAATTTACATACATGAGTTAATTTACACACTATGTAAATTTACTTATGTATTTTAATGTATTTGGAGTATTCAAAAGGAAGGAATCTTTGCAAATTTAATTTTGTCTTCGACCCGTTGGCATTTCCCCGGGAATGCGACATACTTTTGAATAATGCAGAGTAAGGTCATTTGTTTGCAGCGACGTCAAGCTCTTGTAATAACAGAGGACAACGAAGCCATTCTATGGAAGAAAGGTTTCCTCGGAATGGATACGCCTCAGTCTCTTTTAGACACTGTGTTTTGGATGAACGGCATGCATTTCGGTATCCGGGGTGGAGACGAGCATAGGAAACTTTCCTTCCATAATTTTGTGATCAGTGTTGACAGTGACGGACTTATCTACAGCATACGGAATCGGTCTGCAAGACATTCCGTGGTGGCTTAAAACACAGGAACATTGAGCCCCACAAAGCAAGGGCATATGAGAACAAGATGAATAGAAACAAATTTTATGTTACTGTGTTTCAGGCTTACCAAAATCATCTACCACCTAACAGAAATTCAGATCTGTTCTACTTTCGCCCTCTACAGAAGCCTCAAACCCACATTTGGTTTTCACAACATGCTATTGGCCATAATACCCTGGAAGGAACTGTTAAAAGACTTATGACACAGGCTGGAGTACCAGATTACTTCACTGATCACTCTTTGCGGGCTTCCACTATAACTCGTTTGTTTCGAGCTGGTGTTTTGGAACAGATTATTAGAGAGCAAACGGGACATCGTAGAGTCGCAGTAGAAGCATACAAACGCACGTCAGATGTCAAGAACCGTGCAGTATCGGATATACTTCAAGGTGAACCAGCTGACAAGGTGTCATTCATTCAGAATGTTCCAGGAATGTGCAGAATGGTGCAACCGATACTGTCAATGCTGGTTCAGCAACTTATTTCAAGTTTCAGACCGTTACGATAAATCACATCTACAAGTCTTGAATCTGTCACGTTTGACTTGACAAATGACTTGAAATCCGTCCATTAAAGTATTTTTCAAGTTATTATGTCTTTCTCCTTTTTCCTGAAAAATTTGACAATGGCACTACAGCTATGGTGTAAATGTGAAATAATGACCTCGACCTCGTGAATATTTGTGATCTCGAGTACCGTTCAACGGTTATCTCAGATATCCACTAGGTTTGCAGTCATTATTTCAACTATAGATGCGTGTTACACACTATTGGCAATATGGCTGTCATCCCCTGAATACTTCACGATGTTCGTGTAGTATGCAAAGGATTTTTAGTTTTTAGTGCCAAAACATTCAGAACAAGAATTGGTATGGCAGAACTTGGGACCGCAGACAGGGGACAGGCAGAGACCAGACCAGAGACCAGAGACCAGAGCGTCAAGGATAGGGTCGAGTAAGGGTTAGGTGGCCTGCTGAGGACCGGTACAGCAGTAAGTGGCCTGCTGAGGACCGATATAGCAGTAAGTGGCCTGCTGAGGACCGATAAAGCAGTAAGTGGCCTGCTGAGGACCGATATAGCAGTAAGTGGCCTGCTGGGGACCGATATAGCAGTAAGTGGCCTGCTGAGGACCGATATAGCAGGCCTTGAACTGGTCTTGTTGGATTTGTGGCGAGGAATTTTTGCTGACGTCATCCGGTGACTGACGACATCCCAACAAAGACTTGTTCTAGCGTGCATTGAGGCAGAGAGTGGTCACAAACGTTATTGAGAACATGTTTGACCATTTGTAGAATTGTGCGACCTTTTTGTTAATAATGTCTGTTATTTTGCAATTTCATATTTTGACCCCATGTCACTTTTGCTCAACCTTATAATAAATGTACTATTGATAGAGCACTAATGGTTCACACAGTAGTTAGAAAATTATCGTGCAATTAAATTGATAATAATACATAACATATCTGTCTTATTGCCTTTTTTGAGCGACAAATGGTGGTGATAAGTTTCTATTGCCGATGAGTTTACATGGCTAGCTATAGAAGGACTCACAGATAGTAACGCCGCAACATTCAACTGCAACATTGACCATATTTCGACATATGATGTATCTTGTTTCCAGCTTAACCGTGTAGATGTAGATAAATAGATGATAGATAAACCAATGCACGTGCGACGGTTGAGAGGTGGGAGTGTAATTGTCAGACTTCTTACCAAGAGGAATGGCCCATGGCGGGGGTTCGGTTCACGTTAGGTTTGATGTAACTATAACGATCAAATTGACGATGTAGTGTGAAATGGAAACGCCAATGACGGGACATGGAGAAAGGTAAACGAAACAACGTTGTTACCACATGCTCTGAAGATTTTCGGAAACAAGTTCTGACTGCAGGATGGCAATGCACCGGCCCCCTCAGCTCGATAGTTGAAGAGTTCTAGCAGAGGCAGGGTGTTGATCGTTCTAGCAGAGGCAGGGTGTTGATCGTTCTAGCAGAGGCAGGGTGTTGATCGTTCTAGCAGAGGCAGGGTGTTGATCGTTCTAGCAGAGGCAGGGTGTTGATCGTTCTAGCAGAGGCAGGGTGTTGATCGTTCTAGCAGAGGCAGGGTGTTGATCGTTCTAGCAGAGGCAGTGTGTTGATCGTTCTAGCAGAGGCAGGGTGTTGATCGACTACCGTGACCAGCTTACAGTCCAGTTATGAATCCTATTGAACATAATAATAATAATAATAATAATAGAACATTTGTATAGCGCATATATCCATGCGAAGAGTCCATGCTCAAAGCGCTTACAGAGATAGTGGAAGACATTTTGAGATAAAACTGAAAGTCCACATAGTGGTGACTAGATTATGGGTCGTAGGCAAGTCTGAAAAGGTGAGTTTTCAGTTTTTGTCGAAACAAAGGGAACTCATTGCAATCTCTAAGATGCTGTGGGAGAGTGTTCCAAGAAGTGGCAGCAGAGTAGGCGAAGGATCTCTGGCCATAGGACACAGTGCGGACCTTGGGTACTGTGAGCAGGTCCTTTGCTTCAGAACGTAGTGTTCGCGGAGGAAGATACGGGATGACAAGGTCGGAAAGGTAGGATGGAGCTGTTGAGGAGAGACATCTATGGACTATACATAGGACTTTGAAGGTAATTCGATGATGCACAGGGAGCCAGTGAAGGTTGATCAGGATTGGGGTGATGTGGTCGTACTTGCAGGTCTGTGTCACGATCCTGGCAGCCGAATTCTGAACTCTCTGTAGACTTTTGAGCTGTGATTTTGTTGCTCCTGCTAGTACACTGTTACAGTAGTCGAGTCTCGACATCACCATGGATCGGACCAGGATTTCAGTGGAAGCTTGGGTCAGGAACTTCCGGATCTTGCCGATGTTGTGTATAGCACGTTCTGCGTATGTTGTTGACATGTCGCTGCAAAGATAAATCCGAGTCAATGATTACACCAAGGTCTCTGACATCGTTTGAGGTGGAGATAGTTGATTGTCCAAATGTGAAGGAGTCTATTTCAGACTTAGCACGCTTTCCAGGCAGACCCACAACAATGCACTCATTCTTGTCATCATTCAACTTTAGATAATTTTCTGACATCCATATTTTGATATCCTCACAGCAATCTGAGAGGCAGCGAAGACTGTCCCTAGCAGCAGATGAATATGTCATACACCTGTGTGTCGTCAGCATAAGAGTGACTGTTGACCGGATGACTGTCGATCATCGTGCCTAGGTCTTTGGTGTACAGGGTGAACAGTACTGGGCCTAATACAGAGCCTTGCGGGACGCCACAGAGCAGCTGCTGACTGTGTGATGAGGAACTGCCGATAACCACAGTCTGAGTTCGTGAACTCAGGTATGATTCAAACCAGTTCAGAGCTGTGCCACGGATGGAGAAGGAGTTTTCAAGGCGAGTGATGAGGCGAGCGTGATCCACGGTGTCGAACGCCGCGCTGAGGTCCAGGAGCACCAGTATGCCAAGGTTGTTGCTATTCACTCCGAGTCGCAGATCGTTGATGACTTTGAGGAGAGCAATCTCAATGCTATGATTGCGACTGTATGCCGACTGCAGGGGATCGTGGAGACCATTTTGTGATAGATGCTCAGTGAGTCGTTGGCAGACAGCTCGCTCAACAAGTTTGGATATATAAGATAGATTTGAAATAGGTCTGTAGTTCTTCAGCTGTTCGGGATCAATTGAGGATTTCTTCAATAATGGTTTCACAATGGCAGTCTTGAAAGATGACGGCACTCTCCCAGACTGCAGACTGAAGTTGATTATGTGTGTGACTACTGGTAAGAGAATGTCAAGGTTATCAAATAGAACAGAAGTAGGCACTTGGTCCAGGACACACGATGTAGGAGTAGATTTACGAATGAGCTTCAAAACCTCTTCCTCTGTAAACAACTGAAAATGTTCCAATGCTGGGTATGAACCTTTGCATGGATTTACTGTGCAGGTCGTTTCACTGGAAACATTACCTCCGAAAGAGTCACGAATACGATTGATCTTGTTTAGGAAATATTATTGTCGTTAAAGTACCTCTGTTTAGAACGTCGAATCTCTTCAGTAACGTTGTTTCTAGCCTTACAGTACATCTGTCTGTAGACCTCTAGTTTGGACTTTCGCCAAGCACGCTCTGTTTTTCATCCAGGGGGCTTCTTTCAATTGCGATAGTTTCTTAACTCTCTCTGGAGCATGAGCATCCAGGGCATCCAGTAGGGTCTTGTTGTAGAGGTTGACAAGATCTTCTGGATCCGATGGTGGATCTAGCACCAGCACTGACGTCTCAAGGTCGGAACGGAGAGCGCTCTTATCCATCTTTTTGAGATTTCTGCATCTTACTGATTTCTTTGGGGGTGAGGGCCTGTCAATGTCAATGTCAATGTCAATGGACACCAGAAAATGATCGGATATCTGGAGATCAGAAACACTTAGATGCTTTACGCAGCAAACATCTTCTTTGGTTAGGACCCAATCAAGGATATGGCCATTCTTGTGGGTGGTGGTGTTTACACATTGAACACACTTCAGTGAGTTGAATAATTGAGACATCTTTGATGAATCAGAATTTGATTTGTTGTCAAAATGGACGTTAAAATCGCCAAGTATAACATACCTGGACCTCTCTGTATGTTTTGCTTCAAGGTAAGAAGAAAATTCCGTGTGAAATTGTGAAGAAGATAGCATATTTCTTTTTGTTTGGGGGATGTTTGTAGAGGTTTTTCCAGCTCTCAGCTCGATTTCAATGTATTCATAGTCAGCACCACCGTTCATACGCTGTGTAACATTTAGGTGAGATTTGTAGATGATAGCCACGCCTCCACCTCGCGCGTGGCTTGTTAACAATGCTGTATCCATAGGGGAGGAGAGAGGCAATGATTGCATCGTCACCGGAACTGTGAAGCCAGGTCTCAGTAAGAACAAGGATGTCGATATGATGATCCAATAATAGTTCACATATAGCCTCACATTTGTTTCTCACAGAACACGCGTTTAGAAGACAGAGTTTCACATTTTCTTGTTTTTGCCCTGTTTTAAACATACTGACTATCCTCTTCGTTCCCTGTGGAGCACACATGGGCGTGTATCGCTGAGAAACATCGTTTGAAAGACATATACCTATATAGACCCTACCCTATTACTATATAACAGGAGAGAGATATAACGACGAAACCACCCCATGCTCATTCATTGACGGGCGTGACAACTATTATTAGCAAAAGTGTACACTGCCTCGAATCTGATTAAGTGGGTGGATATATGCATAAAATTGATGTACACGGTTGATATCTGTGTATATTACATACATATACCAATTTCTCACCAGGATAAAGACAGCGACGTAGCTGGATTGAACATGACATGTCCTCCTCTGACCAGGAAGTTCTACAGCAGGGATTCCCTCTTCTCGTGTCGTGTCCCTGGTCGTGTTTGTAAGTAATACGTTTGTCTTTGACAAAATTGATATATATTATATTTTTATATTATATTTTATATACATTTTCCGGCTTCATATTATCAACCCCAAGTAGCCACTTCCTCATAATATTCAACTGTCTATTGTTAACTTCATTCGTAAGTAAGTAAGTTCCGAACAATATTAAATTTTCCTTTGTTATCTGCAAAGAAAAGTAACCAGTTCATCACAATATTCAACTTTCTACTGTTAACTACAAACAAAACAAACCAGTTTTTCACTTTATTCAAGTTTACATTGTTAACTGTAAAGTAAAGTTACCAATTCTTCTCAATATTCAACTTTCTATTGTTAACTGCATACGTAAGAAAAAAAGCAAGTTTTAAGAGAATAAACATTTTGTAAGCCTACTTTGTCACATAATGCATGATTGCCTCACATATGGTTGTAGTGGCCTGAATGTTCACAATGTTCTAACTATTCCAATTGTGCATGTAGATATCGGTTGAAAAATTCTCTCCATTACGTTTTTGTTTCTGCTCGTTATAACTTAATATCAGACACATATACAAATGAGTACCATATTATATTATTTAACGTTCTAACAAAGACTAAATCCTTGAATCTGCCAATGACTTTATTCAATTTTCAGAAACCTCCAAAGTAAACTCTCTCAAAAAAAGAAACGCAACCTCTATCTAAATATCTGACAATATCCTCTGAACAAACATAGTGAGCTAATGACTAGTAAATGTAGGTATTATAGGTATAAAGAGATCAGTCTGACCGACAGTGAAATATCAATAATGAAAAAATGTTGTCAGTCACTCATGAAAATAACATGGGAACGTATTATCAGACACAAGTTGAACAATGGAAAACTTCTCTGAAGTAAGGATGTCACGTGGTTGTTAAGGACTCTTTCTCACTGAGTCGAAATGCGATCCGATTGCGGTAAAAATATAATGATGAGATTACTATATTAAAAAAAATTTTATTGTGTTTTTTTATAAGTGCTAAACTCTCTCAAAAAAAGAAACGCAACCCCTATGTCAATATCTGACAACATCCCCTGAACAAAAATAGTGAGCGTAAATTATTATTTCTTGACATGTACTCTTAATGTGTTCTCTTATGATTAGTACTAGCTCCCAAACGCAGCCTTTGTCACGCATGCTGACATTTTATCCGATTTTGTTTGAGAATGTGCGAAAAAATCATGTGCATAATGCTAAATGTCGGTTGCACGTACAAATCAAGGAAAACACAGTGGATGAAGAGGTCTATAAAAGGATGCGTAGTTTCGCAATGTCATTTCATTTATTCCAAAAATCAAGTCGACAATACCCCGTTTGAGTACAGCAGATCGAAATATTGCCATAGGTAGCATTGAGGCCGGGCACAGTTTTTTTACAGTTGCCCGTCATCTAAATGTCCATAAAACAACAATCTCCCGACTTTCGAATCGATAAACTCAGTTCCATGCAACTGAAGACCACCCAAGAAGTGGTAGACCAAGGATCACCAGACCGGCTTAGGATCGCTACATCCAGGTCACCCACCTACGTAATCGACAGACCACACCAACCGTCACTGCAACACAGGTGCCTGGTTTGAGGAGAGTGTCAGCCAAAACCATCAGGAACCTTTTACGTGAGGCCAATCTACGTGCATGAAGACCATTTGTCAGACACGTCCTGAGACGCCAACATCGATGCCAATATATCAGGTGGTGCACTATACGTGAGGATATGGACCCTAAGATACTGGAGACGAGTTTGGTTCAGCGACAAGTCTCTTTTCCTATAGCTACTTCACCGGCGTGACGGAAGGCAACGTGTCTAAAGACGAGGAAATGAACGTATTGCTCCGAACTGCGTTCGACAGGTCGACAGATTTGGACTTGGAAGCGTCATGGTATGGGGAGCCATGTCTTACAACCAACGATCACACCTGGTCATCATTTCCGGCACTTTGACGACCGAACGATACATCAATGACTGTATCAATGACGTTTTACAGCCTCATCTTCTGCCGACAATCGACCAAAAGAGGGAGCTGCTTCAACGGGGCAATACCCGCCCTAACACATCTCGTTCAACAGTGAATTCTCTACGGAATTCCAATGTCAACATCTTGCCATGGCCC
Organism: Gibbula magus; assembly: GCA_936450465.1. NCBI lineage: Eukaryota > Metazoa > Mollusca > Gastropoda > Trochida > Trochidae > Gibbula > Gibbula magus. The sequence goes on from OW388299.1 coordinate 1,750,051, forward strand.
TCCAGATCGCCCGACAATCAGCCCTATCGACATCTATGGGATCATCTTGATCGTCGTATATGTGCGCGTACACCTCCAGCGTAGACGTTTGAAGCACTGGCCACAGCACTACAGGTGGACAGGGTAATTACAGCTCGTGGGGCTAATTCGCGATACTGAATAAAACGCCCCCTAGTTTGAATCGAGTGTTCACCTGTAAGATTTTGAGGTTATACCAGAGAGACATAAGTTTCACTATGCCAAATTTCATTGTGGAATCTTTAATAATAAATGTGTTATAAAAAGTTAAAAATTTATATAAACCCTTTCTAAATTCAGGGGTTTCGTTTCTTTTTTGAGAGAGTGGTTCTAAAAATCCTTAATTGGACGCAATTTTATTTTATCATTTTAGTGTCCGTCTGCTGATCGCCTTTGGGGAATTATTTATATTTGAATTCAGATTTCTTTCGAATTGGATTACTGACTGCATTGATAGAACATAGCTTACCCGCCCTCCCCGGAATGCCTCCCTCATCAACCCCGATCTGATCATCTGTGTTGAAATGTAAAATTTCAATAACAGTTCCTTGGATTTTTTCAGGGTTTTATTTAGAAGGGAAACCACATCATCTCGATGTAAGTAATACTTCCATAATTTCAGGGTCATCTGAGCGTAAGAAATCTCGGGCCACAGTACCAGCCTCACTGCTGGTGTTCAACCCAATGGATGACTCGTCAACTGTCAAACGGGTTTTCCTCAATAACCATAAACTAACAACTTTCAAAATGTTAACATCGCCATGCGAAATGATCCATTCATTTGATTATGTTAGACCTAATCGATTCATGACCGTATGTGGACGTGGCAGACAGTTGCATATTGGTGAGTTTGTAGGAAACGATTTTAAGCAAAGAGGAAAGCCTATTGACACAAGAGTTAAATGCAGTGCTGTTGCAGAGGACAGACTATTCTACACACTAGGTACAGGTCGGGCTCTTAAACGAATAACTACGGGCGGAAAACACCCCACTCTTTTAAAAACACTGAATTTTAAGCCTAATAATTTGCTATGTGACCTGAAACGCTCCGTGCTTTACGCCACCGATGATTTTAGGATGAGAAAGTTGAACTACAATGGTGATGAAGATATGTCCTTCAGAAAACCTCTTCAGGGGGCCATGTGCCTGGAACCACACGGTGACACCCTCTACATATCTCCCACCTCGTCAGGCCGCATCGACGTTATGTCCCTGGCAGATTACCGAGTGGAGTGGTTGGTAACATTGAAGGTGGCAGGAATCAACTCCCTAAGTGTTCTGAAGGGCACGGTGTATGCTGTAGCCGACAGTTGTGAAGTTACGTTTCTGGGGCCTCACGGTCACAGAAGAATCAAATTGAAGCAAAGTAGTCATTTTACTTGGGGATGTTATGGCTCTTTAATACCGCAAATCACTGTCATCAATCGTTAATGAAGAAGAGGGGGAAATTGTGTTGCTGTTGAGTAAATAGTTTATATGTTACATGTGGTTTATTAATTAATTTTTGGGAAAATTGATCTGACTATGTATAATTACCTTGATTAAAGGTTTAGAATTATAGGAAAAAATTAGCGTTTCCTTGAATATTCCACTGCCACAGTTTTCGGAAAGATTCAAAGTATCCTGAAACCCTTAATTTAACGTAATATTAAAGATTTTTTTTTATTATAGACGCAAACGCCTCCAACCTGCATACACAGTTGACATTTCATCCCATATTACAGTTGGAATATTCAAAATACACTTTCAACCAATCATGCTTGGCCTCTTCATATTTTGGAAACATTGTATGACCAATGACCATAGCTGTAGCAAATTTTTAACAACGTCACGATGTGGGTTATCCGAAATAATAATCCACTTTTACCGCGAAAAAAGATTTCGTCAAAACATCTCAAATTGAAACGATTGTTGTGTTATTTTTGAATCTGAACGTTAGTAAATCATGTTACACCTCAATGAGCAGACGTGTACCATTGCAAAGTTTTAACAAATGGTTGACTGCTTGTTTTAACAAATGGTTGACTGCTTGTTTTAACAAATGGTTGACTGCTTGTTTTAACAAATGGTTGAACGCTTGTTTTAACAAATGGTTGACTGCTTGTTTCAGGGAAAATAGGTCTATCCCTTCTTATTGCTGGAATCTAAAATGACAAACTCTCAACAACGTTTTGGATTCATGATATAGGCCTTCTTAAAAATTTGTTCAAATAAATCGGGGAAGTTGAATATTCACTTTTATTTTCAAATGATAGATTATACATCAATCTTTATTCATTTCGTAGTGGAGGCCATAGGCCCAGGCTACATTTTGGTTCAAACAGAGCAATACATGTATGTGTATAAACGACAACGTAATGTATAATATATGATATTGTACATAATAAATAATAAATAAGCAGATAATAAGTTATTATTGACAAAGGAGGGAATCTCTAAGATTCATTGCACTGTGTATATAAATGGCTATGTTTTGTACAACATCTTGATTGTCAATTGACATGAGCATATTGAATTTATGAACGGTTGGGTTTGAGTAAAATTTATATGGTATATACAAGCATCTTAAATTTTTGTAACAATTACATACCAGCATAAAATGAAATTCATTTTCAATAGCGTTATCTTTGCATAAAATACATAATCTATTTGATCTGGGTTGGTTAACATATTATTATACATAATAGAATTGTATTTATGAATGAATAATGTTTGTAAATTGTTAATACGGTATATAACTATGTCACACTACTTAAACGATCGATCGAGGTACAATTCCTATATTTGAGACATTTAAATCGATAAAAACTAATTGTTTGATTAGTAATCAAACCTTTTACCTCCAAATTGGCCACAATGCTACATCATATATGACAAACATATCCTTTTTACATTATCTCCTAGCCTCTGGCCATTCCTTTTTAAAGGCTGTTCTTGCCAGTGCAGCTACTCCATAATCTAAACCACCGGGCATAAGAAAGTACATACCTCGGTTGTTTTCGATTAATTCAATATTTAAATGAAATCAGATGCATTTGACTAGGGTACGATACAATAATACTTATATGCAGTAGTTGGAATTAATTAATTGGTTTGTAATGTTTAACATGTTGTATATGTGTGTAGAATAAGGCACATTTGTTAATTTTCACATATAATACGTCGTATGAACAGTTGTGTATCATCAACAATAATTATTGTAGAAATCTAATTATTATTTTTTTTATAAATTAAGAAACAAGTGGTGTAGATTATGACATCGAAAACTTGAAAACCATACATATGATAAAATCAACAGAAAAAAAGTTCTTACCATTGCCTGGTAGTTAAGTTTTATCCATAATCAACTATCTTCATTCCCTCTATACTCAAGGGCTACAATGTACATTCTCACTATGCAAGACATTTACTGATGGGACATACATCATATATACACTACCGTGCAAAATTACATTCACTGTGAAATGTTCTTAAGAGATTTCCAAACACCGTCTACGTATTTTGTACAGTAGTGTATTTGTTATAGTGTACATTTCTCAGATGACCTGTTTTGTAAAACAGAATAAAAAGACAGAAATAATCATCTTTAGTAAACAAATTGAAAATTGTCCAATAAGGTAATGTTTGAAATGTTGAATAAAGTGGAGTTTGAAATATCTAATAAAGTGTTGTTTTAAATGTTGAATAAAGTTGTGCTTGAAATGTCGAATAATTAGTGTTTAAAATGTCGAATAAAGTGGAGCTTGAAATGGCGTTAAAATAGTGTTTGACATGATGAGTGCAGTAGTGTTTTTCTTGTTGATTAATGAAGTGTTTGGCATGTTGAATAATGTAGTGTTTGGCATGTTGACTGAAACGGTGCAGGAAATGTTGAATATATGGGCGTTGGAAATGTTGAATGGTTTCTTATGTTTTGAACTTTCTTTAAGGCGGTTCCTTACCAATGTGAAAAAAACACTCAATAAAATGTTTATAGTTAACTTTATACATGCAAAATATGTCCTTAATAGGTTGTGCAGATAAGAGCTCCTAATCTAGGTGGGGAAGTGGAGTCTACTAACGCCTACAGAGCAGTCTGATTAAAATCGACCTTGTTACGAGGAATAACATTTGCAAAATAATATATCTACCTGGATATGAACAGGTTCTGTAGATTTCTCGCCACATGGTCTTGAGAGCACCCCGTATAGGCGTGTGTTCCGAACCAGTTTTGCGCAGCCAAAGCCCAGTCAAATAGCTGACCAATCACATCATAGTATTTAAACGGTCGCTGTTTTAAAAGCATTCGAAACAGACAAAAGGATAGCTGTTTGGAGTTATCTGCCCCTAGCTTCTCGCACCGAAAGCATTTGTTGGGCATCTTTTGATTGGCTACCTGAATTGCGCTCGAACACGCTAGTCTACGGGCTGTTTTCAGACGGTTTGGCGTGGAACCTACGACTGGTATGAGTTGGTATCCCGGTAGATGAACTATTTTGCAATTTGTATTCCACGGAAAACCGTCGATTTTAATCAGACTGGCCTACAGAGACAAACGCCTACAGTCTTAAACAAACAAAATTTATGCACCAGTGGTTTTGATTTTCACAGCCTTCAACCTTTCATTAAAGTGGAACGGCCCGTTACTTTGTGCACTAATGCCTACAGTGAAAATAAAACACAGGTTTTTATGTCACATTATATACGGATTATTTTCAAAAATGGGTTTTTCTGTCCGATCCAAATAATTAGAAAAATAAGTGATTCGAAAAGATAATATAATTAGTTAAAAGGTCAATCGGTACTTTTAAGCATATATGATTTGTGAATAATCAAGTGTTTGCAAGTTTATTAATTTTTGAAGAAAATGTGAATTCCTACAGAGACAAACGCCTACAGTCTTAAACAAACAAAATTTATGCACCAGTGGTTTTGATTTTCACAGCCTTCAACCTTTCATTAAAGTGGAACGGCCCGTTACTTTGTGCACTAATGCCTACAGTGAAAATAAAACACAGGTTTTTATGTCACATTATATACGGATTATTTTCAAAAATGGGTTTTTCTGTCCGATCCAAATAATTAGAAAAATAAGTGATTCGAAAAGATAATATAATTAGTTAAAAGGTCAATCGGTACTTTTAAGCATATATGATTTGTGAATAATCAAGTGTTTGCAAGTTTATTAATTTTTGAAGAAAATGTGAATTCCTACAGAGACAAACGCCTACAGTCTTAAACAAACAAAATTTATGCACCAGTGGTTTTGATTTTCACAGCCTTTAACCTTTCATCAAAGTGGAACGGCCCGTTACTTTGTGCACTAATGCCAACAGTGAAAATAAAACACAGGTTTTTATGTCACATAATATACGAATTATTTTCAAAATGGGTTCTTCTGTCCGATCCAAATAATGAGAAAAATAATTCGAAAAGATAATATAATTAGTTAAAAAGTCAATCGGTACTTTTAAGCATATATGATTTTTGAATAATCAAGTGTTTGCAAGTTTATTTGAAGAAAATGTGAATTATTTTTGAGGAATTTGCTTCGCTGTACCGTTTGTAGTTCCGGTTGTTGTACCGCTTTTTTATTTACATAAGTTATCAATTATGTAATTTCCGACACACACACATACACATGTTATATATATATTTATTAAATAATTAAAATATGTGAACACATGCCATACAAAATACAACCTCAATACTGAGCAAGACGAAAATACAATGATAAACGTTAATATAATCACCCACTTGTAATGTTGTTCTTCTCAGTTTGTTTTATCATTTTGTAATAGAAGAAGAAGAAGAAGAAGAAGAAGAAAGAAGAAATATATTTTATTAACGAGTCACATGCTGAATCGTACAATAAAATACCAATAAAGGTATAAAATCAGGCAATATCACAATTTTTAAAACAGCATCCGGCCGTATGGCCTACGAGACCCGATATGACAATAAATCTATAAAAGAATACAAAAAAGGCATACACAAGTACATCATAACAACCACACACGCATGCACATCCACCCACACACACGCACACACAACACACATCCGCAACAGCACACGTACATACATAAACATTATATTAAAACATGATATATATAAAAATGGACATATTTCCAATTATGTGGTGGAAATATTTCTACGTCTAAACATAGTAAAGACGAGGGCGGCAAGGGGCTTTGTAAACTGCTTATTGTTAAGTTAGTAAATCATTTTCTACCTCAAGTGGCAAAGTACCACACCTGAATTTACTTAAAATACCGCTATGACCCCTAGGCATAATAACTTCGACATAATCTTCAACCTGTAAAAAATCTTTAAAAAGACGATAAGTACGTAATTTATTCCCTTTTTCCTGACCGTTATCATTCCAGAGCCCGGAAAACCAATCAAAACTGTCACACGCTTTAAGATGCTCTTTAGCTACAGAAAACTCATCATGAGACATATTAAAAACATCAATTACAGGTAAATTATAACTGACTAACAATTTATAAACTCCATTACACCAAGATCGTCTCCATTGACCTGACCATCTTCTAATAATACTAGGTATTCTATAAGACTCGAGTGCATGTAGTTTACCCCAGAAACGAAGAACCTCAATTTTTTGCTCAGTATACTGAGAGACCCAGCCCATTTCACCACGAACTGCTAAATTACGGGTTTTGCTACCAACTGCCAAAAAGAACCTAGCTGCACGATGTTGAACTGCATTAATGCAACTATATTGCCGTGTTCCCCAGACAGCGGCCCCATAAGAGAGAATGGGCTGAACAAGATTATCATATAACTTATTGTAAACTTTATAATCCATACCACCAACTGCCTTGAACTCACACAATATTACACCCAAAGCTCTATTAGCGGACTTAGCTATTTCCTTAAGAGTAAAATCCAAATCAAGATTCTCATGCAGCCACCGACCCAAATATTTATAAGCAAAGCTATAGGAAACAACCTCACTACGTAGATAATTGATAATGGAAATAACTGAGAAAGCTTTACCTACACAGTAAATTAAATTTCTATAGCAGTTTCATGACAATTGTTCTTAAGCGTTTTGCTCTTTGTTCCCTTACTCCCTCAGCTTGTGTTATCTTCTCTAGTGTAGCTGTTAGTGCATACGGATTGGAAGAGTTCACTTGTGTGCAGGTAAGCGTATCGCTGTCACAACTCAAAATGTAGCTATTAATCCCCGTAGCCATTTGTCACTGTAAGCATTATTACACCTAACCTTCGCAAAATTATTACATTTGTCACTATCATTACACACAATCATTATCATTAAACAACAAACATATAATTTCATAAGTATGGCATGCTTATGGCTTTACCCCATTTGGTTGTTTTCTAATTTAAAAAATTTAAAGAAAAAAGCACCATTTGATAAAAATATTATCCACCAACAAAGTAAACTAAAAGCATACGTATCAAGGCTAACTTTATTGTTTTACAATGTATAAAATTGAGATATAGTGACTTTATATGATTCAAAAGGAGGTAACTCCGACGCTTGACTGAGTACAACATAAAAACCTGTTTCACGGAGCTATATCCCTTATTGACATTTGGATGACATCATTGTACTCTAGACTATATACACGTATACAAAAGACGCACATGTGTAAGGTTGAACTGTTTTGTTTTTTTAAAGATGTTTTTATTCACTTCAGTTGGATACAATCAATGTTTCATATTATACATAGAGTGAGATAATACAACATGGCAGTTGACACATAATTTTACTATCACCAGTTGGAACAGAATGAAGAATGAATGGACAGATCTTGACGGGAAATAGTCATTCATAATGCATGGGCATGGGCATATATATATATATATATATATATATATATATATATATATATATATATATATATATATATATATATATATATATATATAAATAAAATACTTCAGACGACACTTGCTGTAGATATCATTTTAATGATGACTGGATGCGTCGCATTTCGACTTGTTTACAAGTCTTTTCAACAGTGTGGAGCATTTTCAACATGGCGAATATATAGGTAGCTTAAACAGTGTACAATAGACGTTGATTGATTGGTAAGTGACAAGTGGTTAGCTTGATTAGCACACAATTAACTATTTACGAGGGGTTAAAATTTGAGTCATTGCAGGTCTCACATCCTGGCCCCCTATTCTCGAAACGTTCGTAGAGCTAAGAATTCTTAAAAACGTTCGTAGCGCCTACGAAGAGTTACTTTCCCAATTCTCAAAAAGTTCGTAGCGTTAAGAATTCGTAGACTTAAGAAAATATCTAACAAAGGTCCTAGGCTGTCGTAAGTTACATACGCACAATAAAGATGGCGTCCTACATTGTTGTCCGACAAGCGACAGACGAGGAAAAAGTAGGTAGATCTAACAAGGAGAGAGTTTACCGTAACCGTACACGGTACCTGGAACATTTCGATGATCGCGAACTTCTTAACAGGTACCGACTGTCAAGAAACGGGATCGAGCGCATAATAACCATCGCTTCACCGCAGTTGACTAGGGAGACCCAGCGTTCCGTACCCCTTGATCCCGATCTACAGGTACTCGTCACCCTCAGGTATCTTGGTAAGGGGGGATTCCAGTCGGAGCTTGCCGACCTACATGGTATTTCCCAGCCAAGTGTGTCGCGGGCCATCAGTGCCTGTATTGATATTTTCTGCGGGTTGAGATTTATAAAGTTTCCCAAAGACAATGAGGTGCGACAAACGAGGGCTGGATTCCACAACATAGCCGGATTCCCCCGTGTTCTAGGTGCGGTAGACGGCACTCTAGTTCCGATTATCCGACCATCGAAAGACGAGGAAGCATTTGTTTGTCGGAAAGGATACCATGCAGTCAACGTCCAAGCCATATGCGACTCAACCCTGAGGTAACGAGCTACTTAATTGCAATCAGCATTTTTTTTAAACAAGTGATTAATGAAAAAGAGAGAACGGTAGTCTAGATCGTGCCGTCAATTTACCATATTGTATGACCTTCACATTCATGCAAATGAAAGGCCCTTTAGGGTTTCCTAAATGTATAGAATTGAGGCACATTTTAGGTTTAACATTTGCTATATAAGTTGGTCTCAATGACATGTAACTTTCTGAATGATCAAAAGTCTTAAGAGGGAATGTATTTGGATTCAATGTGTATATTCTTGCAAATTTTAAATTATCAATTCATTTTTAAAAATAAAATATTTATTAATTCATTGATATATTAATTGTTCTTATTAAATACCATGTAGCTTTTACAGAATGATAAATAGTATAGTTTATTTCAAATATATACAGTGTATTAGAAATTATTTTTTTATAAAAATAATACTGTGTATGTATTATATATATAAACATTGTATTATAATCATTATTGATGATTAGTGGTCAAGACTTACTCAACAGATAAGTATTTGCTTTTTCATATTGGTATTACTATGTGCAGTTATAATCTTAAGTAATTGTATATTGATTGATGATGTTCCAGATTCACGAATGTGGTATGCAAGTGGCCTGGCAGTAGCCACGATAGCTTCATCCTGGCTAACAGCCAGATTGGTGGGTACCTGGAAGGCAAGGCTGGTGCTGATGGATGGCTGCTTGGGGATTCTGGGTAATTATATTCCTAATCAATACAGAAGTAAAAAACAAGGGTTGCACATAACATTAGTCAAAATGTAAACACAATTGAATTTTAGAATTGTTCACAATAGTTGTAATGCTAGTTTTTTAGTTATAAATTGTATTGATGATGAATGAGTCTGATAATAGAACCTGACATATCTTAAAATTTGGGAAATAGGATTGGCAGCCATATGCCCTATTTTTTTGTCATAAATTTCACCAAGATAATTAATTTAATGAAAGATTTGCATATTTGTCTACAGATATGCATGTAGATCCTGGTTGCTGACGCCAGTCACCAACCCCAGCACCCAGGCGGAGGAGGCTTACAATAAAGCTCACATGAAGACAAGAAATACTGTAGAGAGAGCTTTTGGGCTTCTCAAGTCACGATTCAGGTAAATTGAATTATAAGATGTATCAATTCCAAATTATTGATTTCAAGTTTTAACATTTTAACATTTATAAGCTCATTAAGCTTATAAATGATGTCATAACACTATGATGTCATCTGGTGTGTGACATAGCATTGTGAATCATTTACTTGGTACACAACATTTCAGCTCTCTATAGTCATTTGTTCTAGATAACAAGTCGAAAAAGGTGAAAAGTTTACAGATGGATGCCATGATTACAATCCCAATTTAGACATTTGTTTCATCAACACAGTATGACTTGGGAACTCATATATAAACGTATGATTATAATGTTTGTCTGTCTCAGGTGTCTACACAAGACAACAGGCTGTCTTCCCTTCCAACCAGACAAGGCGAACAAGGTGATCTATGCTGCGTTCCAACTACACAACCTGTGTATTGAGCTGAGGGAGCCCCTGCCCCCTGGGCCTGTGGAGGAGGAACATCAGCTTGATGATGCAGTCTACCAGGGTCCCCGCATGACTGATGGTTATGCAGTCAGGAGGAAACTTATACAGGATGTATTCATGTGAGGTAAGTCAAATAGCATTAGTACAACCTAACATGATATACAACAAACATGATATTTTTTATATGTCAACTTTTATATAACAAATTTACATAAATTGTATTTATCATACATTCAATAAACAGGCATTTGTGTTGATAAACATCAAGTGTGGAAGCGAGCACAGCTCACATACCCCCGCTTCCAAATATAGTTTGACATAATTGAAAATAGGAAAGGCACCTTTATGGGAATGACTAACCTGTAAGTAAAGATTAATGAATATGCAATGTACAGTTCCAGAGATAATTGTTAATGGTAAGTCATGTTTCCATGGAAACTGCCAAAAGTAAAATTCAGAAATAGATCTAACCCTCAAAAGGCACAAGTAGAGATCATGGATAACATGTGTAGCAAGTTTGGTGAGGCTACATGTATAGTTTGAGAAATATGCTCTGCACAAACTTTGTGACGGATGGACGGACGGACAAACGGACAGAATGAACGCTATATACCACCGATTACCCTGTAAGGGGGTATAATTAGTTTTGAGATAGTAACATATTAACAAATTAATAACAATATCAGCAAAAATAGTCATGGGCTCTGTAGCTCATCAAGATATATATTTTCAAATTCAAATGGTGTCACAGTACTGTCACTAAGACATATTTCCCAAATCATGTTACAATATTTCAAGAATTTGGTGAGAAATTATATTTTCTATTACTATGCTTAAAGATGTCCTCACTACATGTAGCTCTGTAGTGGTTTCAACTTCACTCAATGCTTATGCTGAACCAAGGACAGTTTGAGTGACTGGCTCTGTAGCTCATCAGCCTTAAAAAAGCTTACATTTCACTTTCTGGAAGTATTTATTTTTCTAGCAGAAGAAGTCTAAAGAACTTTGAATATATACACATTATGACATGGGAACTCATATATTTATTGTCCTATGGTGCTATGGCATACCAAAAGGGAAAGGCCCAACTGGCCTTTCAGGCCTGATGAGCTAAAAGTTTAATAACTGGTGACAAACATAAGTCGGAATCATAACTATCATCAGCCACATTCTTCTGCTTTAGGCAATTGAGGATCTCCCTCTCCAGAGCCAACCTCTCCTTCTCCACCCACAGCCTCTCCTTCTCAGTTGCCAGTTGTTCCCTCTGTATATTCAGTTTCTCTTTCTCCACCTCAAGAATATCCAGAGAAATATCATTTGATCTTGTATCTGGTATATCAAAGAAAAAACATCATTTAATTATCTTAAAATTACTATATTCTTTACATTGAACATGAATATAGGATGGCTGGAATGGGTAACTCAGAAAGATACCTAAGATAGTGGATAGTGAGAAGAACCTGGGAACCCATCACATTACCCGGAACAATTATAGTCACTTGGTATTCAGAGAATAATTGATTGAAATAGCAATATATCTCTATGCTGTAGCTTCTATCTCCATACATTAGCCTACCAAGTTGATTGAATTATTACAAAACCTTACAAACTTTATGTGTAGGATCAACTAAATGGGTATCCGGGTAGGGTAGGGTTAGGTTGAGAGGCTCTACCTGCAAACCCATTGGATATTATGCGGCTTGCTTTGCAAGATAGAGCAATTGGGTGACATAAGGTAGGGTAGGATAATATAGGGGTTGGGCTATTGGTAGACAAAATGTACCGATCTACATGTACCTGTCCCAGCCCTAGAGAATAGATGTAATGAAAATTGATTTGTAAAACAAAATAAAATAGGGCAAATGGTTCTGTAACTTATCAGGATTTGCAGGATTTAATGTTGAAGATGTAAAATAAAACACCCTTTAAAAATTGTTTGACTTACTTATATTTGACTTCACCACCCTTTTCCTCTCTCGATGCGTGATGAGTGAAACTGAAAATAATATATTTAAATGGATTATATTCTTTTACTCATGGTTGTTTTTTATGTCTGATTGATTAAGAGTGTGAATGTAATTACCTGGCTATGAAAAGTCAACTTTATTATATTTCAATCTTAACACACTGCTTAACAGCCTGCTTTCCCTACCTGTTAAAGTCTTACAACCTGTTATCTTATAAATTAATGAACCCCATGAAATGTAATTCATTTCAATGACTTTTTTTAACTTTCAGTTACCTTCAGCAGAGCAAGGTGTATGAGATGGTGTGACTGTGTCTGAATCAGCCGCTGTAGATGGTCCAGCAACTGGAGATGGAGGGGGACAGCTGACAACCATGGCCATTTCATCAGTAGTTGGAGCATGGTTAATGTTTGGACCAGGAACTGCAATCAAATTTATGATTATTATTACCTATGAGATCATTCACATAAGGGTTCATTTGTACATTGAGGGTAAATATCACTTTGTCAATGTGACATCATGAACAATGCTTTGATTTCCCTATATTCTATGATCGTTCTAAATTAATTGTTTGTGAAAATAGATTTTTGATGTATTTTTCTCAATTTCATGACTTAATTACCAATACATAAGAAATAGAACATTATTTTGTGGCCTTCTCATACTGAATTTGTGACACTTTTGTTGAATACTATCAGTATATCCTTCAAGCTCCTACACCATTACTTAAGCACTCATGAAATACCCTCTCATAGATTACAGTTGAGTTTTTTTTAATAAATCTTAAGTCACTTTCAAACACTGCAGATATGTTATTGACAATTTTCATCATTATTACCTTTCAGTGCAGCAGGGATAAAGTTAACTTAAAAGATAAAACATGTGGCTAGTGGTTTTGATCTTTACTAGCTATTCACACAAAATTTGAAGATTGATTGAAGATGTTGCAGGCCCACAGCAAATTTAGAAAGGTGTCAGAACATATGTTGATCACTATATTGAGAAATACTTACCTTCACATGCCTCACTCTCTAATCCCCCTTTTACCCCATCAACCTGGCAGGCTGGAATTATTGAGATTATCTGCAAAATAATAGTTCATAAATCAGTTTCAATGTTTGAAATAAGCGTTTTAGTATGGGGTTATTTCTGAAATTTTTCATATTGTAAAATGACTAGATTCATAATATTGCAATCTATATATGTCATTGTTTGCATTTATTCAAATGACACTCCATATTCAAGGTTCCAGTAAAGATTTATATATTGTACATTATATTTTTAAAAGCTCATCATATACTAACCTTGTTTTCAATTGACGATAAATCAATACTGTCATCTGCAACTCCTCCACCTGTTTTTGTTCGCTCTTTCTTTTGAAGGGAAGCCTTCTTGCGCGTCAGACTCCTTAAACAAAAATGTTCATTTACATTAGTATTATCAAATAAATTGGAGATCTTTTTGAATTATATTTACTTTTCAAAAGCAGGATTTCTATTACTTGATTTGTTTGCCATGTTCAATTAATTTCCAAAATTTGAAACTCAATTAAGCAATATATAGATTCATATATTATTACCTATGAGGGCAATTATATTGCGGTTATTTTTCATATGTGATTGCCCTGACGTGACGTCATAAACAATGTTATGACGTCATGTTTCGTCTAAAATGTCGCGCTCTAAATGCGACGGTTGGTCGTCAACCAAAGTTTGAAAGTGGATTTTATGGTATATTCATTAATTTCATGACTTCGGAATGGAACATTATTATATCTATGTCACACTATGTTTACGACACTCATGCTTCAATCTCCATATATCGTAAATCCGTGAATAATCGCCCGGTGCTTATCAATTTCAAACCTCGATTTCACCCGGTGATTATTCAAGGCAGGCGATTAAATTATATATATTTATATATGTGAAATTTTTAAGAATCATAGCATAAACATCAATGCTGTATGTTTTGAATTTTGAATATTGTAAACAATGAGCATGTCATGAGGTTAAACTTCACATTAATATTCTTATACCGAAATTATTTTTTAAAAGGAGATAGCCATAAGTTTATTTACATTTGCTAAATTTAACCCGGCGAATATTCAAGGCATGTGAGTATTTATTTCTAAGAGGCCTTAGACCTGGTGATTATTCAAGGCAGTCGTCTGTTCAAGGCGGGTAATTATTCAAGGATTTACGGTATCCCTTGACAGACACTCATATAATATCCTCTATACACTGATCATCAACATTTACATAAGTTATTGTGTGTCAGCTGTCAAGTAATAAAAAAAACACATTTGTAGCATTTGACAGAATTTCCATCCCTTTTTTTAACTTAATTAAAATTTAAATTTTCATCTTAAGTTTGACACAGTTAGTGACATTTATTCATTTCTTTACTGGTTTACTTACTTCAGGTCAGCCCACTTCTTTTTAGCTTGAGGGATATCCCTCAGCGTTCTACTGTTAGCGTTGATCCTGTAAACAAGGAGATTTCATTTCAACTCATTAATTTCTTTGAAATTGATTATCATTTATACCAACAATAAAACATTTTATCAATTTGATAATGAAACCACAATCAATGTGTTTGTTTTCTGTATATTTACGGAACTGTTTACATGTGTAGTTGTGTACAGTTTATATATCACGACATCTCAAACACTGAAGTGAATATTTAGCGATGCTTACTTTTGTACGATGTCTCGCCACACCTTCTTCTTCTGTGACTGCGTGATTGTGGAGGAGAAGTGCCCAAAGAGGAGTTTGTATTGCTCTTGAACTCCCTCAATGAGCACTTCTACCTCCGTGGCCGTCCAGTTGACAGTCCGAGGCTTCCGCGGTGTGCCGCTTAGTTCAGTCATGACAGATTGTCGGCTGCTGTTTACAAACAAGGGAATCCTCACGCGGCTGATGACGTCACGGGGAAACCCCGTTAGAAACACTACTTCAGAACAAAAGAGCTCCTTTCTTAACTTACGAAAGTTGACTAACTTCTTACGAACCACCGCAGAGCTACGAACTAGATAAGACAGTTTCGAGAATTGATCTTATCTTATTTTAGAATTTGACGTAAGAATTGTCGTAGGAGGTTACGAATTCTTAGCTCTACGAACGTTTCGAGAATAGGGGGCCTGGCCCACAGTCAATGAATTGATCATTTGTTTCAATTGCATAATTGACATTTCTAGCATACATGTAGTTTCGGGGAGTATACGATTTTGTGCTTCTTGAAAAAGTTCTTCTTATAAAATCAAATTTACTCCAAAGACCTTTTTTCATGGTGTTTGGAGAGGAATCTAAAGCGGTGTTATTAAAGTCAATGTTTGTTGTTTCTGTTGGTGACATAGTGGTGTGGTCGGTTGCACTTGTGTTTGTTTGGTCGAAGTCCTCAGTTGATATATATATATATAACATGCAGTTAAATTACGTTCTTAAGTATTTTCCATTTTCTCTCAAAAGTATTCATATTGACATTTTTTCTTGCAATATATTTCTCGACGTCAACAACATCCTTTAATATTCCTGTATATATTGTGAAACTAGGTTTCAAACCCTTAATGTTCTTGATAAGAATGTGGCGTTTAGCTAATAGTATCATATGGTTCAGCAAGAGGTCATAGTTGGCACAGAATAATATATCTTGAGTTGAGATCTTGAATGTTCTACTTAAGGCCCGATTAATAAAATGTGCGAATTCTTCCCAAAATATTCTAATGGTAGGACACTTAACATATACATGATACATATTCTCGCTTGAACCATATGATGGACATGCGTCATTATCAACTAATTTCATTTTCAACAACTCTCTCTTAGTATATATATCTCTATGTATACATTTGTATTGGAATTCCAATAGCTTTGTGTCTTTCGTGCATTTTCTATAATTCAAAAATATATCTCTCCAATTGATATGTTCATTTAGTTCGCTCTCCCATTGATAACACATTTTTGGAAAGTTGCACGAAGCTTCAGATGTGAGATTATCGTAAAATAGTCTTGTGCCTTTTAAAGTTTTAATAAGATCATTCCAAGGGGAATTTATTGGCAAAGTTGTTATGGTCGAGAGGTTGAATATTCGAATAGCATCTCTCCAATTCTTGGGAATACTAAGAATGACACGGTTCAGATCCAGAACTGTCCCCATAATATCGTATTTTGTTTTAAGTTCATCAAACGTAAGAAACCCGTTATCTTTGCATATATCCATAACATGAATTATTCCTCGTTTGAGCCAATTTTGCATGATCAAGTCTGGATTGTAAAACTGGTGATTTAACCAGAGTGGTTGCATACGTATTTCATTTATGTTGATATCTTTCGATACATAAGCTTTAATATATCTGTGCCAAGCATCCAGTGCATCTTTCCAAAATGGATTTACAAGTTTGTACTGTTTGTTAATATTCGCTCCTAGTAAGAGAATGTGCTTTATAGGAAAGCCAGCTAAACTATAACCATTTGATTTAGAAACATATCTCTTTAAACAAGAAATTATAAATGAATCAATAAACGTTTTGACATCAACCATCCTAAGACCACCATCTTCATACTTTCGCATTAGACTAGTTCGTTTTATTTTGTCCCTTTTGCCATTCCATATGAAGTTGAAACATATTTTGTTCAAGTTTGTTACAAAATCTGTAGGGGGATTCGTTAGAGAAGAGAGGATATGAACAATAGTAGATAGAGCCAAAGATTTGATAACTGTTATTTTCCCTATCAAAGTTAAGTTTCTTCCAGTTGAAAATAATTCTTTGTATAAATAATTCTATGTCGTTTTTTGGTATTGATCACCCAGAGGTTTTTAAAATCTGCATTAAGTTTTATTCCTAAAACATCAAAATTGTCGTTATGCCAATCTAGCTTAAACTCTTGGGATAATATAGTCTCACTACCGGCCATTGCTCCGAGCCAAAAAGCTTTGGTTTTGTCCATATTCATTTTAATACCGGACATATTATAAAAGGTCATGAGTGTTTTCATAGCTTCATTTAGAGAAGTTTCAGAACCATCTAAGAATAGTTCTGTATCGTCTGCATATTGACCGATGGCATATTCTCGTCGAGGATAATGCCCTTTATGTTCTCGTTATCTCTTATCATTTTTCCTAATATTTCAGCAACAAATAAAAATTAATATAGGGAAATTGGACCCCCCTGCCTACACCCTCTCTCATTCTAAAAAAAGTTGATAAGTGTCCGTTCTGAACAATACATGACGAAGCATTCAATATCAGAATATTAACCCATTTCTGGATGTTAATTCCAAACCCAAATTTGTCTTATACCATCATTATGAATTTTTTCGAAACGGTGTCAAAAGCTTTTTCAAAGTCAATCAGGATCAATAGACCCTTTTGCTTTTGTAATTTAGTTTCAAACATGATATCATAAAGAAGTCTGATGTTTGCTGTAATGCATCTGCCTAGAATGAAACCCGTTTGGTTGTCATGAATGAGAAAATCCAGTGTCTTTTTAAGTCGTTTAGTAATACATGTACTTATGATTTTATACAATACATTAAGAAGAGAGATTGGCCGCCAGTTTTTTAGAAACCGTCTATCTTTGCCTAGTTTAGGGATGCACGTGATCACTCCCCTATTCATTGTCATTGTCATAGTGTTCTTGTTGAAAGTCTCCTAAACATACCGCTGAACCCATATTTTGATATCTTTCCAAAAGAACTTAAAAAATTCAATAGGCAAACCGTCGAGCCCTGGACTTTTATTGTTTTTCATCGATTTAACAGCAAGAGAAATTTCCTCGAGATTAATATCCCGTTCCAATACATCTGATTGCTCTTTGTTCAAAGAAGGGGTGGCAATATTTTTTAAAATCGCTTGACTCTCTTCATCTATGCTATTACTTGATTTATATAGACTTTCGTAAAACATCTTCTGTTCATTTACAAATGCATTTCCATCAGTTTATTCACACTCATTATCAACAATAAGGGAATTAATCAGTTTATTTGTGTAATTTCTATTCTCCAAATGGCAGAAGTAATTTGTAGGTTTCTCCCCTTTCTCATACCAATGGATTCTTTTACGAATGTGTATTCCTTTTATTTCTTCCTCTTTTATCTTTTCCAATTCGATTTTATCTTTAGATAGATCTGCGAGAGTTTTTTCATCAACATTTTGGAAATTCATTTCTTATTTCATCCTCCAAACGAAGTATATTCTCTTCCAATTCTTTGTGTTTTTCATTTCTAGTCTTCTTTAAATACGAGGAATATGAAATAGATTTACCTCTGACCTTCATTAAGAATGTTTCCAGAAATAGCGTATCAGTGATAGTTAGGAGTAAATCAGCATCATCTGATGTTTCTATTTCATCATTTGTATATTTAGGGTCAGCGTGTTCACGCTTAGTGTCTTTAAGTAATTCAGTTACTAATGCTATATATTCCTCACGTCTTAATAAGGAAGTGATACATTTCCAATAGCCGCGCCCCTTTTCTTTGTTTTTTTTAGTTGACAGAGATAACGTGACTGCAGAGTGATCACTTTTATAGCCAGGTATGATGGATATATTAGTACTTATGTTGAACATGTCTTCTGTTACAAGAAAGAAATCTAGCCTAGCTTGTTGACGAGGGTTTCTTTTCCACCATGAGTATTTTCTTTTATCAGAGTTATCTCTCTCCAGACATCTAATAAGTTCAGATTTTCCATGTTATCTAAAACGATTTGTCGAGCCTTTGGGTTGTTAATATTCTTATAATTGTCTAGGTCGATTGAGGGATCCAATACAAGGTTCCAATCTCCACAAATTGTAATTGATTCATTCCCCATATTTACAATCTTATTATCTTATTGAATAAGTCTATATAGAAAGAAGGAGTGTCCAGGTTTGGTCCATATAAGTTCGTAAGAGTGAATCTAATGCCATTAATAGTTATATCCAAAATAATATAGTTTTCATTTACATCCTTTGAAATTTTATGTATTTCATATTCAAAATTATTTGTTAATAAAATGGAATTAAAGGGGGATATAACACAATCTAAACCTCATTCGGCTTTCATAACATGTTCCGGTTCTGTAGAAATATGGATTTCCTGCAAGCATGTTATAGAGAATTTCTTGTTCCGATATATATTCATGACTTCTTTGCGTTTTCTTTTATCAGCTAAACCTATGCAGTTGGCTCAGACTATATTAATGTTTGGAATTGAACCCATAAGGCGCTTTGTTTTGTGAACTGATAATTGCATCCAAGTGAATGTTTTTTTTGTTTTTAGTATAACAAAGGAAAGAAAAGGGAAAAACAAAGAAATATCCGTGCTTGTCATTTACAAGTTATTGAGACAAAAGAAAGGACCCCGCAACCCCATGGATAAAGAATATACAATGTGCATGTACCAAAAGAACATAATTAAATAATACACCAAATTATACCAAATATAAACCAAATATAGTACTTTATAATTGTGTGGGGAAAAACAGTTTTTAACCTCTACTTGAAGTTTGCAACTGAGCCTTGAATAAAGGCATATAACATACAAAACAGATAATCACAAGTGGGGTGGTAGAAGAGCTAGCACGCGTTATCAAAATATATCTTGCTCTTTGAGCCACTGATACTGATACTGATACTAAGTTTGTTATATTCACAACTTAAATATATAGGGACCTGTGTGTGAAATAATTGAAAAGCTTACTTACAGTTAGCGAATCCTTACACACGCACAAACATAAATCCGAATCTGAGCAAGATTCACGTGTTCGCGGTAACAGAACACAACAAGCAAGATTCACGTGTTCGCGGTAACAGAACACAACAAGCAAGATTCACGTGCTCGCGTTAGCAGTGAACCTAACGACCCGATACGCTCATAGAGGCACTGATACTAAAAATAGCACATAAAGGGCACAGAGTGCAACTTATTGACAAACTTCATAAAATGTTATAAAAACATATGCATGGGTGAAATATTAGAGTTCAAAACATAAATAATATTGTCAAGGAAGTAATTGTCATTGCATTCACCATATCGATGAAACATCATACAGCGAGAACATGAAGAATTTCTGGATAACATCTTCTTTAATGTGAAAATACACGACGTTTCGGAGTACATACTCACTCCTTCATCAGGTGGAATGTAAGGAATTAACAAAATATGGTACATTTATATAGCAAACAAAACAATGGTGAGGAAACTCAATCAGGGGGATTAACATGCATGAGAATGGTACACTTCTAAATGCCCTTCAAAGACATCATACCGCGAGTTTTGGAGTAATTAGGTATGTCAAATGTTGAAGAAATGCGGGAAGCAGCATCGGCAATATTGTAAACAATGTCTGATTATACACTGTCTATTGATTGTCCCATCTAACCCATGGGGACCCAGGTTTCTTGGGATATCGCGTCTCGAGCACAACTTCAGTGGATAAACTCTAACCCGAGCCCACACACCAGCCTCCTGGCGCAGGGAAGTAGCCTGTCGACTTAAAATGGCTCGCTTCTTCTTTAGGAAGGGTGGAAGGTCGGTCTGTATACTTATCCCCGATTTCCTTAGGATTTTTCGAGAATCATATACAGCTTCACGGTCAGGCGGGAGCCTGTGGACTATTTTGAAAAAAATGTCAAAAGCTCTTTGCTCTGAAAATTTAAGTTTATCTACAAGAAAATCACGCAATGTGTTTTCTGTATTTTCCTGGGGGGATTCAGGTATTCCATAGAAGAGCAGGTTTTGTCGTCAGTCGTGGTTGTCTTTTAAGAGATATTAGCGCTCGAGCTGAGCACGTTTCTCTCTTTCACCCGTGAGTTCGGCTCGAAGTTTCTTTATTTCGGCATCTTGTTGTGCAACGTCAAACTCAATAACACTCACTTTGTTCTTCATTTCATGGAAATCTTTCCTCACCCCGTCCATTGCGTCTTGTAATTCCTGTTTCGTTGAGGTAATTAGTTCTGCAATGCGCTTTTCGGAAGCTAAGATATCGTCAACACACGCCTTATTGCGTGTGACAGTCATTGTTCGAGAAAGTTTTCTCAATATATTGTCAAAAATACAATATTTTTTAACACACACGCTTCCAGATATTTTTTTGAGGTTATAGTTCACCTTTGAAGTGTTATAATATGAACATTAATCGTTTGTACTATTAGATTACTTGGATTTTATCCATGGGGTAGCGAGAGCCCACGAAAGCACGTCAAGCCCTTGTCATGCGCAACCGGAAGTGTGAAAGATTGAACTGTTGGCGTCGCAGATATTTCCTCGTATCTTGCCATTAATAACCAGCCAATGAAATGATTTCATATCGAGCACTATTGGCAGTCCCCGGATGACAAAAGACCGTTGAGAATTCGCCAAATTTTAAACCACGATATTCCAATGTACATGTATATATAGCAATGAGTACCAAGCTT
Source organism: Gibbula magus (assembly GCA_936450465.1). Taxonomy (NCBI): domain Eukaryota; kingdom Metazoa; phylum Mollusca; class Gastropoda; order Trochida; family Trochidae; genus Gibbula; species Gibbula magus. The sequence goes on from OW388299.1 coordinate 1,771,873, forward strand.
TCACTAATACGAATCAAAAACTTTTAAGGGACCAGGGAACTGAAGCAGCCTCGTGGATAAAATTGCCCTCGTGGATCTATGCCCATCCTCGGTTACCCAGGGTTTTATATATGCTCCGTTTCTCTACACTATATCACCCATGGGAAACTGTCAGCGAAATCTGTACTAAAATTACACAAAACACCATGCCAAACGTGCACGTTTATGATGGCCTCACAACAAGGGACGTTTAATTACCCTTCTTGCCTTTAGTCCTGCCGATTTGAGGCGATTTCTGACTGTTCTGGTGCTGATGTTTCGATTTGGTAACCACAGACGTTTCAGCTGAGGACTTGTCAGGAAGGGTTCTCGGCGTACATGTCGAAGAAGGTGCCAGTCCTCTCAGGGTGTAGTGACAGTAGGTCTTCCAGACCTTGGACGGACTAAACGACTAACAACAGTGTAATGATAGCCTAGATTTCGTCCTATCGCCTAACAGAACATTCCTTAAGAGTGCATACCAATAATTTGATTTCTGAGATCCATTGACAATCGTCTTCGTGCCATGTTCAATAAATATGCTTGAATGGCTATGGAAAGCAACGTTGCATGCCACCAAATGCAGTTGGGCCATACTGCTTTTTGGTGATCCTCGAGCGTAGCATGTTGCACGTGCATATCCCGAACGTGTAGGCGCGGCTGTCACGCATCACTGGTTGGAACATATCGCACTAACACTACTCTTCTCATAAATGAACCTTGTTTAACTATTTAAAATATTCTCGAAAAGATATCATCACAAATATCAGGGGGTGCATAACTTTTTTCTTTGTGTATATATTTAGACTGGGAAACATTTTACTAATTAGTGCAATTTCTCGGCTTAATTATGGGTCGAACAAATCTGTGATAAATTAAGTGTATATATTTCACGGAGATAGATTTTTGGCCATTTTCGATATGTTCATCAACATATCTGATGGCTCTTTAATGTGAAGAACTCTTGATGTAAAATCTGAATAGCTCGTTTGCTCCAGGATGATAAAATGAACAGGGCGAATAATTCAATTTTAACAAAAACTCTAAATCGTAATGGTACTGACTTTCTTACCGATATTAACAGTTGTCCTTGTGCCTAAACGTCGGGATAAACTTAAAGTCTCAGATATTTTTGTTAAGAAGTTGTCTTTTACACATTAAAACATATTTTATCTTGCAAAACAAGGAAGTAACTGGTTGTTGAATTATCACCATATTTTCAACAATCATTGACAACTATTGACATAAAGGCTATAATCATACGATTATTAACTGCAATTTGGATTCTGTCCAGTTCAACCGTTAATTAAACGATTCAGAGAGGTCATAACAGTCAGCACTGACAAGATTTCGCTATGCTACTTTCATTAGAATTGTCTGTTCTAACATTTCTGATTTTGAAGGTTCATAGTGCTGTTACTAGTGACTTTCGACTAAAAGGCAGATACTAAAGTTTGACCAGTTGATTTGAAAGAATGGGTGTACTCACATTATAGCAACCAATATTCACTTTCATTTCCCAGTATAAGGTAACAAGCGAAACGTTATCTGAATTTTAAAACAAAATTAAAACACTGATACATTATGATTCTCTAATACCATACGGTTACTTTTATTGTCATCCTTCTGAACACGTATATATGGTGTTTTTACACCAGATAATTGATTACTTGCTGGTTGAAACAATTGAGAGGTTTGATGGGAATAAATAGTGGATGTGTTGAGCATCACTTAACGGTGTAATAAGTATCTGCACAGTTTCTAAAGTGCATATCAAAGAAAATCTGAGCTTGACTGCCTTGTTGAAGACACTTGCGGTGTCGTTGTTTTATGAGTTATCATATCAGCAATCTCTGATATCGGGACCAGTGAGGGCCAGTTGCAATCAATATTACGCAGTAAACAGTATTTTAAAATTGAGAGAAGGCATGTATTCGAAAGCATTGGACGTTCGATGTTCTGACATGAACAAGGCATGTTGAATCGACATGATCATGGAGCTTATGGGTACCACCCACATAGTGCAAAATAAAATTAGGCATGTACGTGCCTGTTGCTTCTAATATCCCTGTTTGAGCCGTGATCCATCATCTTCCAGTCTCCATTACTGGCTGATTTAGGCCTCGAAGTATTTCCTTAAGAAATCTGTGCTTAGAAATCCAGGCCAATATGCATTTCTGGTGCAGCGATTCACTATCTAGGCACAACAAAGCGAGGGAAATACCGCAAGGCTGAAATCGGCCAGTAATGCAGACTGGCAAGAGCTATGCCTTGCGTTTGGAAGTTGTTTGACTGTCAGCTTATCGCTTCTTTTTATCTAGAATATACATGTAGACTTTAAGAGGTGTATTGAATTTTTACACCATTTCAACATGGCACATGTAAGAAGAGTTGACTTTTTTTATCGCAGAGAGGTGGAAAACAAGTATTATTAGATGGATATCGCTACAGCTTAAATAATAAGAGGAAAGTGGCTACTCATTGGAAACGTGTTGTGTCAAATTGCACTGACAAGCTTTTTACTGTTGACGATCTTGTCAGAAATGAGTCTCCTCACACACATGAACCTGAATCGCATAGTGCATCCTATTCAGCAGGTAATGAATACAAATACAAATACAAATAAACACCATCAAATGTGTACCATAAATGACATGAAATACATACATATAAAACCTTGAGATGGCTGAGTGATATGTTATACTCTATGTTTTTACAATTGATATTTTACTTGTAACATATTATATGAAACTTAAATACAATATTTCTGCTGTCTGCTTGTCTATGAAACGAACAATATATTGCAGGCTAGTATGGTGTTCATACATGTGACATTTCTCCCGTTCGTAGTTCCTGCAAATAGTGTTTGTTTCATTTATGGGTGATATAGTGGAGAGTAACTGAGTATATAAAACCATGGGTAACCGAGGATAACCATCCAGTCGCTCAGGTGAATTGTGAATAGCACGTGCTTTCTTACACGTGTGCGCACGTCACAGTATCATTGTTTGCTGATTGAATAATGCGGAAAGCTTGACAGCAGTCAAACTCGGAAAACCTCGTGCATTTTACTTTGCACGTGCAGAGCGTTCTTCTTGCCATGTTCTGCTCGTGGGATTGTACATTGAGTGCCCATGTTATTTAGCAGGCAAAATAGTATAAATGGTTGAAAACTGAAAAAGTAACAACAATGATGAAAACAGTATTTGTACAATTGACCCTTTATTACTCATACATCACTGATATTTCTTGGTTAAATGAAGTTTATTCTTGAACGTACATTGCACAAACATGGCGATGCCATGTCGTAAACATCAAGGTTATGTTAAAAGTGTAATTGTAAAGGGAACGAACTCTGACGTAATCGTTAAACCTAAAACGAAAAGTGATCATATTACACTACCCCTACGGTTGATATGTTAAATATTTAACCTCTCGCTACCACTCGAGGTAAAATATTTAATATATCAACCTAGGGATAGGTTACTATTTAGTACTTACAAATAGAGCCATGGGTTCATTTATTCCACTTCGTGTATTATCGAATAAGATATGTAAGAAGCGACGATGAAGACTGAGATAAACAGATTGTTGTCAAGATAAAATATTTCACGATTTCCAGATTAACTTATTGTAATGCCGTAGCAATGTTTGTAATATAACGCATCATTTCTTAACAAGCATTAGTTTGAGCAATAAAGGAGATATGTAGATAATGTGATGTATTTTAGCGATTTGCCCGCAACGAAAAACTCGGTAGTTTGGAATATTTCTTTCAAAATTATAATTTGACAACATCGGCATCAAGATTCTAGTTTGGGGTTATTATTTCAATCAACTTTTTAATAATCTCAAATGACGGTGACTACCGTATTTCCTCCAAAAGACACCCCGGCGTTTATATGTTCAGCCCTCGTTCAGTCCCACCCTATTCGAGACCCGGCTTACACTGTTAAAATCGCGTTTAGCAATTAAACACCACCGTTACATGTTTAATGCTCCACATGTTTAGGATAGTGCTTAATGGCTAAGCACAAGAACGATATTACATCTGTTATTTAAACATGAAGAGCTTTTAAACACATTTCTAAACGTGTTTAGACATACATTACACCATTGGCTAAACACTTTCCTAAACATGTTTGAGAATTTCCCCAATGGGTCGGGTTACATTGGTCAGTTTGGGCGGGAGAGTTAATTAAGAACAGATGTGTATCCCTGTGGCCGCCATATTTCTCCAGCATCCTCTTGTCTATTTACACGTTGTTGATGCACACGTTTCTGGTCATTCGAAGTGCACATGAAGCCAAAAGTTGATGTTACTGTGAATATATGTCTCCATGTTCCCTGAACGACACACTTATGGTTCCAATCAAGACTTTGAAAGGTAGGTTGATTTGAGATTTCACAACGTCGTCCGATTGCTTTCTATGTTGTTTTCATTTGTCAAAGGAGTTTGTAATGAGTCATTTAACGTACGTTTATTATATGCTTAGCACCAACAGTACATATATATTTTAGTAATATTTGTTATTTATATAAATGATACATATGAGAGTTCTGATAATGTTTATATATCTAACATGAAGTAATATCCATAAACCACATGTTACTATCGAATTCCATTGTAGTGAGGTTTGACAAGTGTAACTGGTTGTGTTTAATTACTTGAATTAAGATGTGTAATAAGGGTGTAGATGTTTAACAATTGTATTTGCTAAAATAAGTTCTGAAAGAAGCATATGACAATATATTCATCATTAAATACTTGGTTGATGCTCATATAGCTCATTTAGGACCAGACCAGTATATTTAGATGTATCTATGTTATGCAGTTGGAGAAGGAATTTTCCTGATGACAGTCTGCCTTGACAAGAAAGATGATGTGATGAAGAAATACAAGAAACTGTTAGCATTGACTCAGCTGTGGTGAGTTAATATTGAACCAAATTCCTTTATATTTAAAGACTATCACAAATACATAACAATTGTATGGATATATTTTGGTAAAAAAAATGTTGTATCTGCCATTTTATTTTTGACTCTTTTGTGACTTATTTTTGCCCTTTTTGTAGGAAACCAGAACTGACAGGATCAGTGATTACAGAACGTTGAAGTCCCACTAAAATAATGACAGTATTTACTGATTGATCACTTGATTTGATGTCAGTTAATTTTTCACAACAACCATTTGTATATACCCAATTGAGTTATTCCATAACATGTTACACTTTACTACATTTGTTAAAATGTTTTCAGGAGACTGGATATGTTCATCTATTGTGTTATTTTTGTCATGTTGCATTTCGATGGTAAACTAAAAGTTTCTTCATTCATGTTTCAGGTGAAGGATGCCAAAGAAGATATAATGCAGTTTACAAAAGACCATCCTGAATCTCAACTACCTTTCCAAATCCTTTGACTTATACAGATCTTTTAAGGGAGTAAACTACAAAAGCTTTGTAAACATATATATTACTATAACATGTTTTCTCCAGAACAAAGGGATTGAGCATTAACCTTTTTTTTAAAAAATGATTCTGATGGTGTGAAAATATTATGTTGAAAACACCCAAACTTATTTTAAAGGATTTATTTAGTTATTAATTCATATGCAGACACTCATTAATGTTTAACATTACGTATAAGGATTAGAATGTTGCTAAATTGCCTTGATTCTAAAACCACTTTTTAAATATTTGTGTCTGAAAATTTAACTGCCAAATGAACATTGTTCAGGCATATATAAGCATATATATTATATGTAGATACCTTCTTATCCATGTATATTGTGAGAATAATGGTTGTCTTATAGATTTAAAATATTTGGTGAAATCGATGAGTTGATTGGTGTATATGGTTATTTTATCAATAATTTTTAATAAATCTTTTCGAGAAATTCCTGATTTTGAGTCATTATTAATCACCCCTATAAAAGGGGTGATGCAGACCAAATTTATTTCTTGTATCATACACTTATATATTATATGTACTTATATAATTTTTATTAAGCGCCATGAATTTTTTGGTGATGGCGGTGTGTAAGATTGAATTACAAGATATAACATTGGTTTTCATTGATTTAAATATTTTGTATAGTTGCAATGCTTTTATTTTCAGGCGTGCTGGAGAGTGTGGTTTTGTGTTGAAAAGCTAAACATAATACTAAGCGCGTATCTTGTCCTGTTTTTTTTTACACGTTTAGACCCATAAACACGTTTAGATACCTAAATGTGTTTAGGAATGTGTTTAGTTGCTAAGCACATTAATAAACGTGTTTATGTAGCTAAACGTGATTAGTTGCTAAACACATTCCTAAACACATTCAGGTAGCTAAACGTGTTTAGGGGTCTAAACGCGTAAAAAAAACAGGACAAGATACGCGCTTAGTATTATGTTTATATGCTAAACACCATGTTTACAGTGTATATTCGAGATCGGCATCTATTAATGTTTATCCTACCTCATGTAAGAATGTCGATCCCTGATTGGTCCACGTGACCATTAACAAATATCAATAAACACCATCATATACGGGTTGATATATCTTCCAAAGGTTGATAAATGTTTTATATCCCACAACATGAATAAAGCATGCATCCACGTCAATCATTCCATGTCACGTGTCATAGTTTGTCGATGGATCAGCTGTTTTCTGTCAAAAGTTGTTTTTGTTTTTTTTAATGATATTTTGAGACATGCGGTAATGACAAATACGTTATAACATTCAGTTTGTTACAAACATAAACATATATAGAATTGCGATCATGACAACATTTCTTGAATATGAATTTGTTTTGGTGAATATCTATTCATTATTGAACGGGGCAAATATATATTCTTTAAGAGGCATACGTGAAAATATCAGCATTGCAGTTTTTATAAACTGCTTTGCTCACCTTATCACTCGGCTTCTATTCGAGATCCGGCGTCTTTTTATTTCTTTCAAACGGCCATACCCCCGGCGTTTATTCGAGATCCGGCGTCAATTCGAGACCCGGCATCTATTGAGGAAATACGGTATTATAATTGGACTCGGATACACCTTAAAATACATACAGGCATATTTGATACAGTGAATGTAATACAAATCCGCAGATCAGAAGGTATATGGGTCGCCCACTTTTAATCTGAAACTCGGGTATTGCACAGCAATGGTTTTCTAACGTTATATTGTAAATTTTTCAGATGACTGACTTCCCATACCATCCCAATTACACAGTCACATAAACACTCCGACTATGTCATAGGGGAATGCCAAACGCATCGCTTCAGTTTCTCTTGCTGTGCTGGCGGGCATTATCATAACAACTGATGCTGCCATTGTGTCAGAGGAAACTGACTAGGTTACATGTGCTGTTCTGGCAAATATTTGACTTCTGAGATTACGTCATATCAGTGCTTTATGTCTTAACGTGGAGCCTTCTTGCCACTTCTGTTTTACAATCATGGGGATATTCATCATCACGGGAACATTTTGTCTTCTATTCTTCAACACAGGTGAGTGATATGTGCACGAAAATTTGTCAATGTCAATGTAACAATTCCTTGTACTAGAGCCGTTCCCAGGTCCCCTGTTTTCTACAAAACATGTCCCTGTACTAGAACCGTTCCCAGGTCCCCTGTTTACTACAATACATGTCCCTGTACTAGAACCGTTCCCAAGTCCCCTGTTTTCTACAAAACATGTCCCTGTGCTAGAACCGTTCCCAGGTCCCCTGTTTACTACAATACATGTCCCTGTACTAGAACCGTTCCCAAGTCCCCTGTTTTCTACCATACACTTCCCTGTACTAGAGCCGTTCCCAGGTCCCCTGTTTACTACAATGCATGTCCCTGTGCTAGAACCGTTCCAAGGTCCCCTGTTTACTACAATACATGTCCCTGTGCTAGAACCGTTCCCAGGTCCCCTGTTTACTACAATGCATGTCCCTGTGCTAGAACCGTTCCCAGGTCCCCTGTTTACTACAATACATGTCCCTGTGCTAGAACCGTTCCCAGGTCCCCTGTTCTCTACAACACATGTCCCTGTGCTAGAACCGTTCCCAGGTCCCCTGTTTTCTACAACACATGTCCCTGTACTAGAGCCGTTCCCAGGTCCCCTGTTTACTACAAAACATGTCCCTGTGCTAGAACCGTTCCCAGGTCCCCTGTTTTCTACCATACACTTCCCTGTACTAGAGCCGTTCCCAAGTCCCCTGTTTTCTACAATACACTTCCCTGTACTAGAACCGTTCCCAGGTCCCCTGTTTACCACAAAACATGTCCCTGTGCTAGAACCGTTCCCAGGTCCCCTGTTTACTACAATACATGTCCCTGTACTAGAACCGTTCCCAGGTCCCCTGTTTACGACAAAACATGTCCCTGTTCTAGAACCGTTCCCAGGTCCCCTGTTTTCTACCATACACTTCCCTGTACTAGAACCGTTCCCAGGTCTCCTGTTTTCTACAATACACTTCCCTGTACTAGAACCGTTCCCAGGTCCCCTGTTTACCACAAAACATGTCCCTGTGCTAGAACCGTTCCCAGGTCCCCTGTTTACTACAATACATGTCCCTGTGCTAGAACCGTTCCCAGGTCCCCTGTTTTCTACAATACACTTCCCTGTACTAGAACCGTTCCCAAGTCCCCTGTTTTCTACAATACACTTCCCTGTACTAGAGCCGTTCCAAGGTCCCCTGTTTTCTACAATATATGCCGCTGTGCTAGAACCGTTCCCAGGTCTCCTGTTTTCTACAATACACTTCCCTGTACTAGAACCGTTCCTAGGTCCCCTGGATTCTACAATACATGTCCCTGTACTAGAACCGTTCCCAGGTCCCCTGTTTACCACAAAACATGTCCCTGTGCTAGAACCGTTCCCAGGTCCCCTGTTTACTACAATACATGTCCCTGTACTAGAACCGATCCCAGGTCTCCTGTTTTCTACAATACACTTCCCTGTACTAGAACCGTTCCCAGGTCCCCTGTTTTCTACAATACATGTCCCTGTACTAGAACCGTTCCCAGGTCCCCTGTTTTCTACAATACATGTCCCTGTACTAGAACCGTTCCCAAGTCCCCTGTTTTCTACAATACATGTCCCTGTACTAGAACCGTTCCCAGGTCTCCTGTTTTCTACAATACACTTCCCTGTACTAGAACCGTTCCCAGGTCCCCTGTTTTCTACAATACATGTCCCTGTACTAGAACCGTTCCCAAGTCCCCTGTTTTCTACAATACATGTCCCTGTACTAGAACCGTTCCCAGGTCTCCTGTTTTCTACAATACACTTCCCTGTACTAGAACCGTTCCCAGGTCCCCTGTTTTCTACAATACATGTCCCTGTACTAGAACCGTTCCCAAGTCTCCTGTTTTCTACAATACATGCCCCTGTGCTAGAATTGCACGTTGATCATAATACATGTTTAATTAGGATAACATTCCATGTTGATCTAAAGTTGAAATGGGTTTTATTGAAGATATCGCAGTTTAATAAATCCACCGTGTAATAACATCGCGTGCTGCCGATTGACGTGACGTCATAATGGCAAAAATATGACGTCACAATGTCAGCGCCGCGGTCGCAATGGAGTGTGTCCAATTTATCGACGAGTTTGTGGTATTAAGCGGCATTTAAATCAGTGAGTAATAAATAAAGTACTAAACTCGTTTCCGTTTAATAACATATTTATGAAACTCGTGAGATGGTATTTGTATTTAACTCGCTTTCGCTCGTTAAATACAAACCACTCACTCGTTTCATAAATATGTTATTAAACGGAACGTCGTTTAGTATTCTCTATGTCTCAATAAAGTGACGAAATATTCCATTAGACGTGGCTTGATATTCGACAGATAAATGGATCCTCAAAATTTACATCATGTTTAGCATCAAACCATGTTATAGCTTCCCTACTATACACTGACCATCAGCAGTGAAATGGTATAACATGTATAGCTTTATCCCATGAACCCGTGGTAATCATGACGTAAACACTGTGTCCTTCCCACATGTAACTAGGCCTAATTGTTTAAAGCTTAATAACAACAGTCCGATCCGGCTCAATGAAATTATGTTGTTATTGAGCCAATAACTCTTAAAATCTTATTAAGCTAAATGAATCTTATTATCTCCAAGTCCAAATGAGTATAATTATGAAAAGGGGGACGAAACTTTGGAGAAATTAAAATCTTCAGTTAACTTTCTACATTAATATTATTTTTTTTTAAATATAGTACATATCTCTAGGAAAGAATCCTGCAAGGAACATAGTCATTTAGAACATATTTATTTGTAATATTTACGGAGTAGAACTAAAACAGAGACTATTAAAGGTAATAACCTCCCGATTCCAAACCAAAGATATGAAAAACTAATCATTTGTGTCACCCTCCACCTGCGCCTCAGTAGAATTGTTTCGTATAATTGATACAGATAAATGACCCGTGGTAGCAGCTCTAAATGTCAACATAGTTTACCAAAGCTTCATGATCACAGATAAATGTCATTTTGGAATTATTCATTAAATGCATTCCCTGACTGTCACCTCTAGACGTCGTTATTATCATAACAAGAATTAATATAAAAATACGTATCATGAGAAAAACGTTATTTCTAGATTAAAACTGCTTTTTTCTAAAACGATTTTAGCATGTCCCGTGCCCTGTCCCATTCAGCAAGTGGACAGTTGAAACAGGAGGTTAAACATATTAATCCAAATATTTCACAATAAAGAAGTTGTTTTCTCATATATTTGACTTCTTTTGGAGCTTCCTAACGATTGTTTCTGCGCATCGTCCGCTGTCAGATGCAGGGCATTAAATTGTAGCCTCTTAGCCTTATAGCCTTTGTGAACATTTTCAGTAGCACTATTAGTCATACGCATTAGGAAATTAAAAAGATGTTTTGAAATATGACAAGAAAAGCAATGTATTATAATTGTGCATAATATTCTTTGTTTAGTGATAAAAGGACATTTTATGTTTATTTACTCTATAATCTATTTTAAGGGAAACGGTCATGCAAAATGTGTTAGAATTATTTCCCATGCTACCGAAAATTTACAATTTTTGAAGGTTTTTTTTTTTACAAAGTTAGCCTGGATACATATGATTTTGTTGGTTATTTTTGTTTTGACTAGTATTTCTATGAAATAGTGGCTGTTTCCTGCAAAACCTAAGAATAATTGACGTAAATATGAATAACATCTTTGATGGGCATTCTAGAAGTTGAGATGATGAAGAATGAAGAACAATTTTATGGATACACAACTTCTTTATTCTGTATAGGCGATGTTTCGACATAGATACTAATGTCGTTGTCGTTGACAACGACATTAGTATCTATGTCGAAACGTCGCCTATACAGAATAAAGAATTTTAACGCCTATACAGAATAAAGAAGTTGTGTATCCATAAAATTGTTCTTCATTCTTCGTAAATATGAATGTTTAACAGAAAACAAATTTATTTTGTAAATTGTCAATTCAAGTCAAAATGCTTCAAAATAACCAAAAAAACGTTGCATTTTCTTCTTGTGTATATGTGAAACCTACTATTGAGATAAAGCCAGTATTATGAAACATGCATATGTTTGTTGGTTTTTCATTATGATGGTGTGAACTGGTAGTGAAAAATATAAAATAATGTTTGCTACACCTCACCTACCGTGGCATCTCGTTCTACAAAAACGAACCCGGTGACACCTATTTTTTTTAACAAAAATGTATTTCGTATATGTTTTTCATATATAAAATGGAATATTAGCAATTTATCATCAGTAGTATAGAAGGTGGACGCAGATAGGGTGTATGCAATGTGCAATGTTGCAATGTGCAATCCCACCTCTCTAGAGAGTAAAGAGGTGGGAGGTGGGAGGTGGGAGGTGGGAGATTGTAGAGGTATACTTTTGGGTAAGGGTTAAGGGTTAAGGATAATTAAATAAAATATTAAATAATAATTCATCAAAATATAAATAAAATAAATATAATTAATATATGTATATATTTATAAATATTATTTGATGATCAATATATTATTGATGATGATATTTAAAACTAATGGAAATGAAGTAAACATTATGAAAGGAACTTAATCAGTATTTATATGTGATCACAATGTAATAACGTGAATGAAATGTGTGAGCTAAACTAGTGATAAAAATAATTCATGCATACGGAATATAACATGTACTCGAGAAGAAGTACATTTAAACATATACAAGTAAATCATAGGAAAGTCAAATGCAGTTAACCTCAACCTGAAACATTCCACAAGGTAGCAGTAAGAAACTAACATTGTCATGACACGGCTTTGCACCTGACCCCTCCCTGACCCGAACTTGACCATTGACAAAGAAGGTTTGCTTAGGCAACACTCGATAGGGAAAAGTCACGCTCTGACTTGAGGTGTGAATTTTAAAGTTACAAATGATGAATGAATATAATCTGCAAACTTCTATTAGACAAAAACGCTTATGGAACATAATTCATTTAATGCTACCGTAAATAAAGAATGTTATTGGAAAAAACATGTTTACTATTGAAATGAATAAATTAGTAAAATGATTAGATATTCCATTTTCATAAGATAGAATATAAATATGCTTCGATGGATCCGATAATGTGAATCCATGCAAATATATAGGGGATGTCATAAATCAAAATTAATATTCGAACGCTCATAATTTAATTACAACGCAAACGTGTAAAACTGCCACCTGTATAGTTAGACAGTGATTAATTCTGAACTAATTCCAATCCATTGTATATTCATTAACATGATAAATGGAATAAAAAGCATTATTGAAATAAATGTTAAATGAATAAAGGATCATGCAGTTGTGTATGATAAAGATAAAACTCTAATGAAATTAAACTATAATGAAGTTAAATTGAATTAAATATACCATATTCATTAGACAGAAAATAAAGATTCATCCTAATTCATTAGAACTGATAAAGCTAAATAAGGATTATTATTGATACTAACTGATTAAATGAATAAGTAATAATGAATTAAATATTTCCTCTGTCACAAGATAGAATATAAATATACAACAAAATTCATTAAATGATATAAGAATATTATTAGAAATAATGTTAACTGACTAAAACGAACTACATTTTTCATATGAATGATCTGAATTAAACAGATTAAATGTATTAAATGTATTTGACTGAAGATAAATGATCAAGAACATAAAAACTCTTACATTTATTACAGAATAATTTGATAAAAATATAATAGCCGTATGCGATAAAGTAAGACATAATGAAATAGATTAATTAGGTCTACCACCCTTCATTAGATAGAAAAGAATTAACAATAGCATACTCATAATTAGATTATAACGTTGATAAATAATAATTTGATAAAATATGATAATTGTCTTCAATAAATTAAAATAAATTTAAAAACTAAATAAATATACCACCCCATTAATTAGACACACTTTGAGTGATTACAAAACAATATAAACATTTGGTTATAAATAATAACATTGAGATAGTAACAATGAATAAAGTATTCATAATGTAAATGAAACTGATAACATTTTAAAAATGTAAAAACGTACACTCAAATAATGTTAACATTTGACCAAACATGTTTCATCTGATGTAAAATACAAGTGAAAACTTATCATAAGCTCAACTTATCATAAGCAATTAATACAGTGTTTGAATGACATTATTAGAAGAACAACTTGTTTATAAAAGTACAAGAAAATTGAAAATTGTGGAAATGGGCCTATAGTTGATTTAATTAGTAACACCTGCCTGACTTAATTAAGTAAATACATGGTTCATACATGGATTCTGAAAATAAAATAAACACATATTGAATCAAGAGTAATTAATTAATATTTTTATTTATCGTGGATATTGTCACTTTTATTGTGTATGGATTTTAGTATCATTCAATTTATTATTTCTGACAACAGATCATAGCATACTTAATATCCTTAAGCTTCTTTTAAAAGACCTGTTTCGTTTCAAATGAGGGTCCTTAGAAATCACAAGAAAATGATCTATATAATTAACTAAAGATATATTTCAAATTTGAAATATCATAAACTCGGTTTGACAACAGAGATTCTTCCTCCTCCGCCGCCGCCGCCGCCGCCGATTCCTCCTCCTCCTCCTCCGCCGCCGCCGCCGCCGCCGCTGATTTTCCTCCTCCTCCTCCTCCGCCGCCGCCGCCGCCGCCGCCGCCGCCAACGCCGCCGCCGATTCCTCCTCCAGCGACGGCGGCGGCGGCGGCGGCGGCGGCGGCGGCGGAGGAGGAGGAGGAGGAAAATCAGCGGCGGCGGCGGCGGCGGAGGAGGAGGAGGAGGAGGAATCGGCGGCGGCGGCGGCGGCGGAGGAGGAAGAATCTCTGTTGTCAAACCGAGTTTATGATATTTCAAATTTGAAATATATCTTTAGTTAATTATATAGATCATTTTCTTGTGATTTCTAAGGACCCTCATTTGAAACGAAACAGGTCTTTTAAAAGAAGCTTAAGGATATTAAGTATGCTATGATCTGTTGTCAGAAATAATAAATTGAATGATACTAAAATCCATACACAATAAAAGTTACAATATCCACGATAAATAAAAATATTAATTAATTACTCTTGATTCAATATGTGTTTATTTTATTTTCAGAATCCATGTATGAACCATGTATTTACTTAATTAAGTCAGGCAGGTGTTACTAATTAAATCAACTATAGGCCCATTTCCACAATTTTCAATTTTCTTGTACTTTTATAAACAAGTTGTTCTTCTAATAATGTCATTCAAACACTGTATTAATTGCTTATGATAAGTTGAGCTTATGATAAGTTTTCACTTGTATTTTACATCAGATGAAACATGTTTGGTCAAATGTTAACATTATTTGAGTGTACGTTTTTACATTTTTAAAATGTTATCAGTTTCATTTACATTATGAATACTTTATTCATTGTTACTATCTCAATGTTATTATTTATAACCAAATGTTTATATTGTTTTGTAATCACTCAAAGTGTGTCTAATTAATGGGGTGGTATATTTATTTAGTTTTTAAATTTATTTTAATTTATTGAAGACAATTATCATATTTTATCAAATTATTATTTATCAACGTTATAATCTAATTATGAGTATGCTATTGTTAATTCTTTTCTATCTAATGAAGGGTGGTAGACCTAATTAATCTATTTCATTATGTCTTACTTTATCGCATACGGCTATTATATTTTTATCAAATTATTCTGTAATAAATGTAAGAGTTTTTATGTTCTTGATCATTTATCTTCAGTCAAATACATTTAATACATTTAATCTGTTTAATTCAGATCATTCATATGAAAAATGTAGTTCGTTTTAGTCAGTTAACATTATTTCTAATAATAGTATTCTTATATCATTTAATGAATTTTGTTGTATATTTATATTCTATCTTGTGACAGAGGAAATATTTAATTCATTATTACTTATTCATTTAATCAGTTAGTATCAATAATAATCCTTATTTAGCTTTATCAGTTCTAATGAATTAGGATGAATCTTTATTTTCTGTCTAATGAATATGGTATATTTAATTCAATTTAACTTCATTATAGTTTAATTTCATTAGAGTTTTATCTTTATCATACACAACTGCATGATCCTTTATTCATTTAACATTTATTTCAATAATGCTTTTTATTCCATTTATCATGTTAATGAATATACAATGGATTGGAATTAGTTCAGAATTAATCACTGTCTAACTATACAGGTGGCAGTTTTACACGTTTGCGTTGTAATTAAATTATGAGCGTTCGAATATTAATTTTGATTTATGACATCCCCTATATATTTGCATGGATTCACATTATCGGATCCATCGAAGCATATTTATATTCTATCTTATGAAAATGGAATATCTAATCATTTTACTAATTTATTCATTTCAATAGTAAACATGTTTTTTCCAATAACATTCTTTATTTACGGTAGCATTAAATGAATTATGTTCCATAAGCGTTTTTGTCTAATAGAAGTTTGCAGATTATATTCATTCATCATTTGTAACTTTAAAATTCACACCTCAAGTCAGAGCGTGACTTTTCCCTATCGAGTGTTGCCTAAGCAAACCTTCTTTGTCAATGGTCAAGTTCGGGTCAGGGAGGGGTCAGGTGCAAAGCCGTGTCATGACAATGTTAGTTTCTTACTGCTACCTTGTGGAATGTTTCAGGTTGAGGTTAACTGCATTTGACTTTCCTATGATTTACTTGTATATGTTTAAATGTACTTCTTCTCGAGTACATGTTATATTCCGTATGCATGAATTATTTTTATCACTAGTTTAGCTCACACATTTCATTCACGTTATTACATTGTGATCACATATAAATACTGATTAAGTTCCTTTCATAATGTTTACTTCATTTCCATTAGTTTTAAATATCATCATCAATAATATATTGATCATCAAATAATATTTATAAATATATACATATATTAATTATATTTATTTTATTTATATTTTGATGAATTATTATTTAATATTTTATTTAATTATCCTTAACCCTTAACCCTTACCCAAAAGTATACCTCTACAATCTCCCACCTCCCACCTCCCACCTCCCACCTCTTTACTCTCTAGAGAGGTGGGATTGCACATTGCAACATTGCACATTGCATACACCCTATCTGCGTCCACCTTCTATACTACTATCATCCAAAACTGGGTTCCACAGGAGATATTGTTTTGACAGTAGATTTTGAACAATGCCCTTTTGGCGTCAGCTACATGACATCACAATGATTTTGTATCATCAAGTAATGACATCACAATGCTACGATGTCATAAACATGATGACATCACAATGCTATGACATCACAGCACTGGAAGCCAAATGACAGTTTTGTGTTCAGATATGTTCATTTTTCATTAAAAACTAATGAAGAATGATTTTGGATGATAAATAAAATCTCAGCCTCGTGTCTTCTGATATCAAATATATCAACTCGTGTTAATATATTTGATATCAGAAGACCATGGGTGAGATTCTCGATTTATTGAGATTTTTCAAACTGGTAAGGAACCTCCCCTCAAGGATCAACGTAACATGTATATCCCTTTCATATTTAATTTTGAAAAAAAAAGTAATTTGCTTACATTAAATTCCACTCTGTGATATACTGGCACGCTCACGTGATTTGTGAAAGTCTCTCTCTTCAACTGAGCTATCAATTAGAGCTAACAACCTTTCTTTTCGTTTAAAATATGTGTGAATTTCCATAGTAGTGACGCACGCATCTAATAGATAATTACCCCCAAAACCAATCTAAATAAATTATATAAAATGTGTGGATCTAAATTTATTTAGATTACCCCAGTACAGGACCGGTCCACTCCTCTATTTGGCAAACATGCCAATAAAAGAAAACACTGCAAATACAATATTTTCACAATTTGAACAAACACTATCTCTTCAAAGCTTATTTTCAGAAATATAATTAATGGTATTGAAAACTGTACTATGGTGCAAATGTCATATGTCATGAGGTTATCAAACGCTTAAAGGTATAACGTAGTTGTCCAACTTATATGGGAGGCCAAACGGGACTTTAATCGCTACTTAGTAAGCTTACTAATTCAGGCATGTATTTAGAAAGCTTACTGAATCAAATTAGTAAGCTTACTTATTCAGCTGATTTAGTAGGCTTACTAAATGAATTAGTAAGCTTACTAAATGAATTAGTAAGCTTACTTATTCAGCTGATTTAGTAGGCTTACTAAATGAATTAGTAAGCTTACTAATTCATTTAGTAAGCTTACAAATTCATTTAGAAAGCTTACTAATTCGATCGATTTAGTAAGCTTACTAATTCATTTAGTAAGCTTACTAAATCAGCTGAATTAGTAAGCTTACTAAATCATTTTTTTTATTTTCCCGCTTAAAACCACATAATGATATACTCCCTCCAATGCGGTAAAATTGCGGGATAATTTCATATTGTAAAAAGTGACGTAGATATAGTAGTAGCTTGTGGACAACGTTCCAAGCAATGCTTTACAACTGCTAATGTTCTCCCTACAGTGTATTTAAAGGTTTCCACTGTGCGCTACCACAGTTACAGAAACATTTCACTAAAACATTCGGCAAAGAGTTTCCGTAGAACATCGGAGTTATCTCCCTTTGCAAACATGAGCCACTGGTTACCGCGCATTTTAAACACGGGTTTTGTGAGTCTCCCCTATTTAATGTGCTTGTTTAAATATTATCTGAGTGATCTACTACAGTTTTGAATGAACACTGTACTTGTATATAATTATTATTTCATCAAATACTGTCGTTTGTCTGAATAAGCCTATGTCTTATGTCTGATCGTTCTTGGGAGCAGTCCTTTATTGAGATGTCAAAAAAAAAAAAAAAAGCTAAAATTGTGAAACCGGAAGTGATTTAGTAAGCTTACAGTAAGCTTACTAAATCATTTAGTAAGCTTACTAATTAGCGATTAAAGTCCCGTTTGGCACCCCATAAACTTCCCAATGTAAGACATATATAAGATTTAGGTCTTGCAGTATTTCTCTGTGCTTGGAAATCCGGGCCCACTATGCATTTCTGGTGCAGCGATTCACTATCTTGACACAACAAAGCGAGTGAAATACTGAAAGGCTTAAATGAGCCAATAATGGAGACTGGCAAGAGCTATTCCTTGCGTTTGGAAGTTGGTAGTAGTCGTGTTTTAGGTCCATTGTACGCTGGTAATGATATATGGATAACATATTATCATAAAGCATTGCCTTTCCACTTATGTCGTGATTAGACAATTTCGGTTTTCTTGCTTTGCCGGTGGAAAGCATTGCTGAAACACCTACAATTTCTTAGATGATTTACTAGAAACACGCAAAAACGAAAAATGTAATTAAGAAACTGATCTTTGGCGAAAGATATTTAAAGGAAACTCTCTTGCATTTGGATTTTTCAGCTGCTGCG
The DNA here is from genome assembly GCA_936450465.1 of Gibbula magus. Lineage (NCBI taxonomy): Eukaryota > Metazoa > Mollusca > Gastropoda > Trochida > Trochidae > Gibbula > Gibbula magus. The sequence continues at coordinate 1,790,836 of OW388299.1, forward strand.
ACCTCATCTGACGACATTGATCGCTTGTTGGACCATCTGTTTAGAAATTACAGTACTGATGTGAGGCCGGCCAAGAATCAAAATAATCCAACACATGTGCACATGGCGTATACCTTTAAACAGCTCGAGCGACTGGTAAGATGTCCCTATTGGTTCATTTACATATTTAAATGTAACTTAAGTATTTTTTAAAGAAACTATCTCCAAACTGAAAATATCGCAAAGTATCGCAAACTGTGTTATTTTTATTTATTGCAATAGTTTGGCTCTTACAGGATATACGAACACAAACAATGGAATCCCTCGGCTATTTCAGCGTGGTAAGTAGAATCGTAGACCGACAAATACAGGTAACGTTGATATCTCTGGAATCACTATCTGCATGAACATTATTTGTGCATTGCAGACAGGACATCAGTTTCTAACAATGATGTTGTCAATTATTTAAATTTCAGAAATCAAATGTTGAAATCAATTGTTCACTTGTTCACTTCAATCAAATCAATTCAGATATGCAATTCTCGAAGCACCCCCAACTTGTTTTATTATTCACCATTTGAAACTAATGCAGTTTAATATGTTCTTCCCATGAATTATTTGATTGAATCTGGCAGATCAAGGGAAAGAGAAAACAGAATATGTAAATTATGTATCAGTAATGCTATTGAGAATGAAATAGTTTCCTTCTCATGTGTTCTCTTTAGGGCTTAAATACCTAAAGCAATAGTGAACGAAATTCATTGCAAATTACATTGAAGAATTAATACAATATACATAAATGAACTACATGGCTTACTGCCCATATGGGATGTAAATGCACTACAGGGATGTGGCCTTTTCAGTACAGTCAATTTAGATACGTTATATGTCCAAAGTGCTTCATAAATCATCATTACTGTAAATGTCAATCGTATGAGCATGGTATATCATAGGATTTATTGTTCTCTTCATTGACAATAAAAAGAATGATTAAAACATGCTATGTGTTATTAAAGTCATATAAAAGTACCAGATGTAAAAGATGAGTAACAGGACCCCAATTAAACCATTGTTCTTGAAGAACTGGACTGACGAGTTCTTGAGATGGGATCCCAAGGATTACGGAGGTGTTGAATATATCACACTTCCCGAGGAGAGGATCTGGTTACCAGATTATGTTGTCAACAATGAGTAAGTTGAATAAACATTATCAAATATAAACTAAAAAGATATAAAACAACGGGCAACTTTTATAAAGTCATATGTCCTTCTGGTGTAAATGTAACTTTTTTTACGGTTTAATTCTGAATAACCATCCATCCCTTAGACGTAATGGAGCTTGGTGGATTTCAATAGCGCCGAGGACATAAAGTTATTTTAATTACACTCAAGGTAATGCTAATCTAAAGTAATTTCTAAAAAAAAATTTAAATATGAATTTAAGGTATTTAAAAAATGTTGAAGTGATGCGTAAATTTCTGTAAAATAACGGAGTGCGTAAACAATATGGTGGTGTCGCAAGTCTTGTTCAATTGAGATTGCAACAAGGTTATCTTTCTGTCCTATGATCGATCTCAATTTTATGAAAGGTTTACTATCCCTCGCTATTTATAGAATGTATACATTGTTGGTTGGTTTGGGTAGATAGTAAAGCTAGAGCATCATAGCATTTATGACTAGCAGTGACGGACCGATGTTACAAACAGTAATTCTTGAAATGTTCTGTTTCGTTCAGACTTATGAAGGGCTAGAATGGGACAATATAGTTAACAATGAGAAAAACATCTGTTAAAAATTACTTTTAAAAAATTTAGTTCTATAGATACAAAACAAAAATCCCTTTTCTAAACTGTGAAGTACATCTAGAACGAAAATAGTTTATTCTAAACATTCATAGTTGCAAACATAAATATAAACCAACATGAGCTGTAAACTAAATTAATAAAAAGACTCCTGTATTTTAAATTCTATATTATAAATGGGATATTCTACAGTTGCATATGAAATACTAACACCTTTCATAATCAGGGCTGTATTGTTCTTTTAAAAAAAGAATTGGGAACAACACTGACAGTCAGTTACGCCATTGTCATTTGCAATTTAGGATACAATTAGACACCGCTACCAGTGAAAGATTAGAACATTATTTACATACTCTAGTTGATAACTCACTGTAGCCATTGGGTCTCTCTCAATTGATCACTCGACCAAAATAACACAGTTAAAATGAATAGAGTTACCTCCCTATACCCTTGGTCCCCGCTAGGTGGCTTATCCCCAGTGACGTCACCTCTCTCTCTGTCGCGAGCAAGACTGGACCTTCATTTTGCTAGCTCTCAGAGTTTATGCGATAATTGATTAAATTACCCTCGACCGAGGTCTTCAATTTCTCTTTTGAGTGTTTTGGGGTGTATTTGTTGTTCTTTCCCCGACTGGGTTTGAAGAGTGGTTTTGGGTTTACTTCTACAGTGTGCATCTCCACTGTAGCCGGTTATATAGGTCAGCGCCTCTCACTGTGTTGACTTGAGAGTTGTTCAACTCGTGTGGCGTGTCCAAGCTCGTGCGTGAGCGCTTGGCACATGACTGGGACTGTCGCTACTCGCTGATAGCATCAGTTATGAGTCGTGTTGCCTGACTGACTTTTATTAGCTCAGACTCTCTGTTGTCTGTCTACTCGTTCGCCTTCTTCCGACGGCTTGGAGGGTTAGCATTCGTCATCTGGCGAATAGGCGGACGGAGGTAATGTTTCGAGACGACACGTCCTCCGCCTGTCGTCTCACTTTTGTTTAGACTACCCTCCGGGGCCGGAGCGTAGGTAGTAACGATGCCGAGTCGTAACGACACTTGCTTGGTTCGTCGTCATCTCGTGACGACACTGGTTCTTATTGGCCTCCACCCCCGTAGGACAGAGCATTTGTTACCTCTCGGTTCGGCTCTCTGCCTCCCTCGCGTCCACTTTTTTCGGCAGACAGATAGGGGATGCTCTCTGTCAGCGACAGGAGACGCAACAACAGGAATTGATAAAACTGCTGTGTCGGTCCTCTTGGTCTACCCCGAGGAAGAGGAAGTACGGACCCCCTCCCTCACCTCGCGGTACGTGCTGGGTTAGGTGCCGTGTCCGTTCACCAGGTGGGTCGGCCGTCCAAGACTCGCGACTACCAGGCTGGCCCCAGCCCGAAACAGAACAACAGTAACAACAAGCAGCGAGAAGACAATTGGAGAGCATACGGAGGCACCCCTGACGTTTGGCAGCCTCCAGATCTTCGAATACCGGACAGAGACAATTGGGATTGTCCCGTCGGGGCCGTCTCTCTCACTTTGTGGCCAACTGGCGACAGTTTGGCCTGGACGACTTTGTATGCAAGGTTCTGGAGCCTGGGTTCGGTGGTTGAACTTCCACTCCACGACCTGACTCCCGGTTTCTACTCTCCAGTGTTTGTACGACCCAAGAGGGACTCGAACAAATGGTGGCTGATTCACGACCTGAAAGACTTCAACCACTCCTACCTCGTTCAGCCGCCATATTTTTTACTCTTGACTGTGTCGTCAGTCATGTGATTATTGGAGTCCTCGGACTCGATGATATCTCTCGACCTTCAGGATGCGTACCTGCACATCCCCAACTTACCCCCTGGTTCATTCTGTCGGGTCGCGACTTCCAGTGGAATGTTCTCCAATTCTGGATATTGTTGACTCCATGGCTGTATACTCAAGTGACTCAGCCCGTATTCCAGTTCCTGCACAGTCACCAAGTGCAGTTCGCGATGTATCCTGACGACAGGTTAGGTCATCACCACTCCCCGTCTGTTCTCGAAGCCCAATGGGACTTTGTGATAGGGTTGTTCAGACGCCTGGGTTGGCTGATCAACTTGGACAAGTCAGACTTGCGACTGGCAACAGCACTCACTTTCCTAGGCATTCACCTGGAAACTATCCAGTACAAGGCTCTTGTCACACGGGAATTGATCAGGGCTCTCCGCAAGCCTCTGCCACTTCGCTTGTGGCAAAGGCTGTTAAGCCTCTTAACGTCAGCTCAGGACTACACCCGGTGGAGCAGGCTTCAACTCAGGCCTCTCAAAGTATTTAACACTTGGTGAGGGAGAAGACTTATCGCCACGTCTTCGTGCTACGGGAGGACATCATCCACCACTTAGCCTGGTGGAGGGTGGTGGACAATGTCCTCTAGGGAGTGCCTCTACGGCCACCCCACATCTATTCAGAGACGCCTCCACTCATTGGGGGGGGGGGGGGAGGGTTCACATCTCAGCTTGGAACAATCGTCGGGCGTGTGGTCTGGTCAATGCATTGGAACTGAATGCCTAGCAATCGCTCACTTGTCCACCCGCCTGGTCCTGGTCCTGTTTCTCAACACAGACAGCTCAACAGCGGCGTGGGCAATCAACAAGCAGGGGTCGACCAGGGCAGGCTGGTGATAGAGCTGTTTTCCCTAGTGGACAGTCTCATCCTCTCCATCCTGGTAGCCAAGAATGTGCTAGCAGACGCTCTGTCTCGCCCGGACACGCCTCAGGCAACGGAGTGGATGTTGCACCCGAGGGTGTTCGAGACACTGTGCCTTCAGTTCGGAAGGCCGCACTTCTTTGTGACTCAGCTCAATCATCAGCTGCCAACATAAGTGTCTCTAGTGCCCGACCTGGAGCCTAGATGCTCTTTCGTTAGAGTGGAGGGGATGGATGCTTACGCTTTTCTTCCTTCGGCACAACTGACTCAGGTAGTGGCCAAAATACAGACCTTCCGGACATTACGCCTTCTCCTCGTAGCCCTGGACTGGCCGACAAAGCGTGGTCATTCCTCTCGGGATGCTATGCGGACAGGAACCAATTCCATTCCCGTTCAGGTGGGACCTTCTAAGAGCAGGGCAAGCGGACGCGAAAGGAAAACCCTCAGGTTCTACGTCTTCACGCTTGGGTTGTCTCAAAAAGGGACTAACACACACCGGCTTTTCGGTGGCGGTGGCGCACACTGTCGCTACATCAGAAAGGAAATCAAACAGGAAGCTCTACGACTTCCAGTTCTTCTAGCGTTCTGCGAGGAGAAGGGGTTTGACATCCTGTCAGTCATGGTTCCCCAAGTCGGCGAGTACTTGGTTCAACTCAGCGAGGAGGGAGGTCTCAAGGTTTCTCCATCAACACCTATTTGGTCGCGATTATGTCGTTTTCTCCGTAAGCGGGAGCCGGGTATTGATATATCCTTGCTCAAGGATATCATTAAGAACAACTGCCAGGTGGACGGACGACAGAAATCGCGGCCTCCGGTATGGGACTTGGCAGTGCTGACGAACCACCTCAAGTCGACTATTACGAACCTCTCTCGGAGGCGACCATCTTGCATCAGCTGCCAGGATATTGGAACTGCATGCGCTGCAAGCTGACTTGCTCCGCTTCAAGGTGAGAGACGGCGGTGTGGCCATGCTAGGCCTAGTGCCAGACTTCATCTGCAGGAACCAGGCTGCAGACGAGCGCGGCAGGACCTTCACCATACCGGCTATACCATCCATGATAGACTTCTCGGATGAGGAGAACCGCCTCCTCTGTCCAGTGCGGGCACTACGCATCTGCACGAAGCGCACCCGATCTCTACGTCAGGGGAGGCGCAGGCTCTTGCCTCACTAACAAACGAGTGTCAAGGTGATCGACAAGAGGCAGTTGGGTGTGTACCTGAGATCGGCAGTCCCGGACGCCTACAAGGCAGCAGACCTCCCTCCTCCTGCTCGCTCTTATCCTCACGACATTAGAGCGGTATCGACTACTATGGCTACATAGTAATATACCTGTAGCGGACATCATGGCGGGCTGTTTCTGGAAGTCTGGTATGGTGTTCGCTAACCATTATCAACGAGACGTTGCAACTGAATTTCTGGAAGGCGTGGGAACTCTTCAAGGGGTTTCCATTCGTCACGTTCGTCCCAATCTCTAAGTGGGTTAATTTTTTCGTTGTTGAGTTGTCTTTTTAGTGGCGACCCCTATGGTCTGGACTGTCGACCCCTAAGGGGCGGGGGTAGTGGAACCATAACACTGTGCCTTACGGTCCGCTAATTGTAGCGGACCAGTCGCCAATTCCCCATTAAGGGGGAGAGTTACCTCCTCTGCTCTCGGGTTTCTCGCAGCCCTTCTCCTTCAGTGGCATGCTGACTACGGTGAGTTATCAACTAGAGTATGTAAATAAAAGTATGTTTTTGATTAAAAGTCATTATTTATACTCACCGTTGATAACTCAGTCTTTATACCCCTCCCTCTTATACCTCCCCTCCTGCGAGTACCTGAGGTACCTGCGTCCAGGCTCCAGGAGAAAGAAGTGACGTCACAGGGGACCAAGGGTATAGGGAGGTAACTCATTTTAACTGTGTTATATTTGGTCGAGTGATTAAAAAAAAGAGAGACTCAATGGCTCCGGCGATTTATCAATGGTGAGTATAAATAATAACGTTTCACAAAAACGTACTATTATAATCCTTAAGGTAGCAACCAACCTTCATGGAATTTACCACATAAAGTATGTTCACATTAGGATCATGTCTGGATTAAATATTTCTACTTTAGAATATCAAACAAGTTATTGAACAGTTAGCTATAACTTGTACAGTCGTGCAATAATTAATAACAATTAAGAAGTCGGGAGTCCCCTGTACCTTGTTCATTTCTTAAATTTCCCTTATGGTAGAAGTTATAAAGTTTCAGGTTTTAGTTTAACTTCAGTCACTCTTATAGTAAAATGAACTTAAATATTGGCCAATGTATACATATCGTAATAGAATCGTAATTATAGTGCAATAACGTGATCTTTATAACTTTGTAAGTTTCAGTAAATGACAATTAAACAAATCACGATCATCTCTTCATATTGTGAAACCTTCCTTTCTTGTTACTCACCTTTATCAAACTTTTAACATAGCTGCTGAGTATTAACTACGCAAATGTTCCACTTCAGAATCGCAAATGGAAAGCAACAGATGAGAAATCCATATGCTCTGGTCGCTATAAGTTCTGACGGCCAGGTTCTCTGGGAACCAGGATTTGTTGGAGAAACATCTTGTGAGATAGACATCACATTCTTCCCCTTCGACAAACAGACATGCGCAATACGTGTCGTGTCCTGGATGAGTTCCAACAGGAGCCAGATAACCAGTCCCATGCCTGGCGTCGGGCTTTTTGGCCACATCGAAAATGGAGAATTCGAGATCATTGGCACTGAATCAAAGAACACCGAGTACCCAATGACCTACAGATCTGAGGTACTGATTGGTGTGTGCTTCAGTCTAACCTTCCAGAGGAGGACGACCTTCTATTGGTTGAGTCTTGTCTCCCCGCTCATCGCCTTCCCCTTCCTGAGTCCACTAAGCTTTCTGGTTCCGGCTGACAGCGGAGAGAAGACAACTCTTGCTATAACAGCTCTTCTATCTGTCTTCGTCTTCCTGGGCTTTGTGTTCGACACAATGCCCAAACTGTCGAATGCTGTGTCGTACTTTGGTGAGTCGGAATGATAATGTGGACGTGCTTCATGTCACTGTAACCCAATAAGACACTGGTAGTTAAGATAGTTTGAAAGAGGGGGAGATAAAAGTGAGGAGGAAAGATAAGAATACTGTACATTTGATAAGCGTTTCTCGTTGCATGAACATTGCGCAGAATTTTTAATATTATCCTGATCAAATTGTACTTTCTGTGTCGCTACTGAGCAAACTTCCTTTCTTGCATGTTCGATACACATTTAAACAAATGAGTGGATTGAGTGGATGTGGATGAAGTGCCTTGCCCTGGGACACATGTACAGCACAGTGTTAAACCCAGGTCACAAATATTTGGTGCCTCGAACCCCGATCTTTAGCATGAGAGGCCAAGATAGGTAGGGTTACTGACTATGACCCTGAGAGTGGAAACGATGATTTATATTAGTCATTTAGTTGACACTTTACAGAAGACAGATTTTACCTTAAAGTTCAACTGTAATGCATTTTGTAAAGAATGAGAGATTATTATCGATATGTATGGACATTATATATCGGAATCGAATGAACATAAAATCGAGACAATATACACATGCAATTAATCATAAAGACAACTTTCATAACCGCTTTGAAAAGACCTTTAAATTTAGCATAAATACTTGATTGTCCAACTGTTCACCTGTTACGCGTGTGACTGGAACATTGTGCGCCCTGCTACTTAAATTAGATTCATAATGAACTGTCACTGCATAATCTGGGTATTTGGGTATTTGAAATTGAATAAATCACATGTTTATACAATAATCATCTAATTGTCATTTGCGATATTATGAGATATCTAAGGATTTTATATATGAAAGATATGAGTTGTTTGATGAATATTAGTATGTTAAATCAACAGTTAAAAAGGTGCTAAAACACGTTTAAGTAGGTTCCTTACCATTGTTCCTGAGCATCCTCAGTTGTCAGATTCAGAGAGAGATATTACAAGTTCTTCCGGCCTGGAAGCCACATAGCCGTATAGCCTTAGTGTACACTTTCAGTAACAGTGTTCGTTATGCACATTAGAAATTAAAATAACTGTCTGGAAATATGATAATAACATCAATTGATTATAATTGTGAAATATAGTATTTGTTTAATGGTAAAGAGATATATGTTGTTATTTTGCTCTATAATCTAATTTAAGGGGAAACGACTGTGCATATTGAGTAAGCGTTATCTCCCTTGCAACTGAAAATTTACAGTTTCTCAAGGGTTTTTTTCAAATTATTATTCAAGTTAGCCTGGTTACATATGATTTTTTTGGTGTTAATGTTGTTGTTGAATTGTATTTCTATCAAGCAGTGATATTTTTCAGCAAATCCTGAGATTAATTGACATAAATATTAATGTTTAACAGAAAACAATAACAATTTGTAAAAATTTAATTTTAGGTAAAAAGCTACAAGATAACAATAAAATTGCATTTTCGTCTTGCATAAACGTGTAACCATAACCCTTTTATTACAGTAAGGCCACGATTATTAAATATGTTTGTTGTATTATCATCGTGATAGCGTGAAATGATAGTGAAAAATGTAAGTTCTTTGGCTCACCCCCACCTACATTGGGAGTTCATATTTCTAAAACGAGCAAGGTGACCCCTATTTCTTATAACAGAAATGGATTTAGCATATGTTTTTCATATATACAGTGAAATATTAGCGATTTCTAGAGATTTTTTAAAATGATAAGGAACCTCCTTAAATATCACGGACACTGATATCCAAGCGCCGCGGATGATGTCATACCAGGCAGATAAGATGCAGTGACTTCAGTGAATTGTTTGCCGGCACTAATTAGGCGGTGTAGTTAAAAGGCCGTACATTAAGTGATTTATGGGGTGATTTAAGAAATTTAAAGTCGGGTATTTGTCAAATTGAAATCCCCTTTTAATGAATCACGAAAGTAACCATGGAGTACAAGTGGACCTTTAAGAAACAAACAGATAGACACGATTATTTGAAATTTTGAACAAACACTTTTGACGAGGTTCGTTGTAATTGTATTAATGCTTAGTCGACATTTATCCAGAAGATGTTTTATCCAATGTCATTTCCACAGTTATCTGCTTTGTTTTCAGTTGTCCTCGCCTCTGCACAAGTGTTCGTGAGTTTGCTCACGGTGATTACCAACGTCATTATTGTTTACATCTGCAAACTACCGCCGGAAGAACCAATACCAGATTGGATACAAAGGATTGTCAGTCCTGGTGAAAATCGACTAATTAAAGCAAATCCAGTTCTTGGTGAGAATGGCATGCGTGATGAAGATCACAAGATCCCGAAACATGCACTCCTTACCTGGCTGAAAGTTGCACGATATGCCGACAAGATATGTTTCTTCATTTCTCTCATTTCCGTGACTTTGGTGAACTTAATTTTTCTCGTGATCTTTCATTCAGTCTAATTTAAAAGTAAGGGTTTATATGTGACAGAATGAAATTGGTATTGTGAAAACACATTCACATTTCTTTCTTTTTTAACTAGAAAATTTGAAGAGTTTAAAATTGTTACTGTTCATTTATCATTTCTTTTATGTCCCATATTTATGTCAGATGCTAAAATTGCCTTTTTATTTAAAAATAAAACTTATTTTATATAAACTAATTTTTAAAAACACATGGTAGATGTTTACCTACATTATGACCATGCTACCGTTGTGAATTTAGCGCATTATAAATTTATGTATATGTTTATGTGTAAATAGTCTCTCATAATCCTTGAAGGATGGCTCATTTTATGTCTCAATTTTTAATGTTTTTATACTTGTATATATGAGGCGAGACTTTTAATAAACAATCTGTCTGTCTGTCTGTCTGTCTGTCTGTCTATAAATGGACTAATCATTTATCTGTCATTAGTTTGTAGTGATAGTTAAAAGGTTGTTCTGTGATGTGTTGAGAGCCCTGGTAGGAATCAATGTGAATATATGTTGGTATGACACAGCAAAGTCTGCTATAAAAACGGAACCCTGATGACATTACATGCGTTGCTCTGGGAAGCCGGCCATGTTGAAAAGAGTAAGATGAAACAGACTATAAGGATCTAGGGATCATGGCACGCTTTCAGTAGTGTATCATAATCATCAATAATGTATGTGACTCACTTAAATACCAATTTCCAAATGCCTCTGAAGAGTACCCTGCTGTTGGTTATGTCCACATCTATAAATCGTTGTATTTGCTTTTGTTGATATGTCTGGCTTGTCATACTCGAGCATCATAATGTGTGCAGTCCTGCACATGGCGTACACTAAGCAACACAACCGGTTTAACTGTTGGTGTAGAGTGAAAAGCATCGGTGCAAGTTGTTAGTAGATTGATTGTCAGCAATGATTAATGCGGATGATTCGTTAATATCGCAGCGGGAGAGTGTGGGGCCCAGGAGTCCATTTGTACTTTGGCAAAACGAAAATTCGAAATTATCACCACAAAAAGCCTGACTGATGATGAAAAGCACATCGCGAAAAGCATTTAATACTTGATGACTATGTTCAACTAAATAAATTGCAATTCATGTTGAGATTTGATAACGTCCTTGTGTTATACAGCATCGGCAAGATTACATTTATTATCAATTTCAGGATTCACATAAAACATCTCGAGAGATAAATGATCCTCATCTTCAATCATAGAAACATGATCGGTGTTAATATATACACTGTGAATGTGTAAATGGTCAGTTGGGAGTGTAGGTGATTGGGTGATGCATTATTGGTAATAAGGTACAGACATCTATTGATTCTGTAGGGCATAGCATGCATTGTATTCCCTAACATAGCATGGGCATTATAGTATATATGATAACATTTCAGAGGCTTAAGAACTGTCCTGAAATTTGGAAGGGGGTCAACAGAAGAAGAAAAGGGTTTTCCTTGCATATTACCACATGTTACCGCTTAGAGTTTACTTAAGGCAGATTTATACCTTTTCATAATCATATCAATTATTATGAGCATCAGAACAGGGCTCGGAGCACGGAGGAGCAGTTACAGGATGTAAAGTGAACGTGTAGTGTTTTACCATGGACTGCCGTGGCATAAGAGCTGGAACAACGAGAACTAACGTCAGTCAAGTGGCAACTCCTGGCACAAGAATAAGTTTTCTTTGACATATTCCTGGATGACTTTGAGTTCTGTTCTTGATGTTCATTCCTCAGGAAAATTCACAATTCCAGATGCAATTCGCAGATGATCCATTAAAATGTGTTGTCAAACAATATATTTTTCACGAATGTCACGAGAATGGAGAATGTTGTCGAATCAAATTGGAATCGTTTACGGATTTCAAGAAATAATTACGAATTGACTACGGAAATTTCCCTTCGTGATTTTTCAAAATAATATCGTTTTAATTTGAAATCAATTAATATTGTATATATTTATAATGTTAAAAGTTGTTTTTATAATAACATTACACTGGGTTTAAATAGATGAAACGTATGAAATATAAATGACATACATTTATCAATCCAATTATCTCTTTACTTTTCAACAAGAGTCTTGCAAATTCAATCGGATATAACAAAGTTATTCAAAGAGTTAATCATTCCAAAACTTCAATAAAACATCGCTACAATTTTTCTATATTGACAATTGACACATTCTATATAATTAAATGGTATACAGTTTTATTTCCCATGGAGAAGTCAAAAAGAGGTCCTCAAAGAGAGACAAAACAATGCATTTCCTCATTTAAATTATCTGTAAGAGTATCTTAGTATCTATATTCACACTAGCAGTTTAATCTGTCTGTGCATCAAGTTGTAGAGTTTCATGAGAATGGCTCAGGTAGCGTTGGTGGCGGATTCACATTAAATGATGATGGCAATGATTATTGACTACGATGACTGAGAGAAATGGGTCTTTAGCGACATGCGATTTTACACTAATTGTCTCTGTATAGGGCCGGTGAGGGGTACAGTCTCTGTGTAGGGCCGGTGATGTGTACAGTCTCTGTATAGGGCCGGTGAGGGGTACAGTCTCTGTATAGGGCCGGTGAGGAGGTGTACAGTCTCTGTATAGGGCCGGTGAGGGGTACAGTCTCTGTATAGGGCCGGTGAGGGGTGTACAGTCTCTGTATAGGGCCGGTGAGGAGTGTACAGTCTCTGTATAGGGCCGGTGAGGGGTACAGTCTCTGTATAGGGCCGGTGAGGGGTGTACAGTCTCTGTATAGGGCCGGTGAGGAGTGTACAGTCTCTGTATAGGGCCGGTGAGGGGTACAGTCTCTGTATAGGGCCGGTGAGGGGTGTACAGTCTCTGTATAGGGCCGGTGAGGGGTGTACAGTCTCTGTATAGGGCCGGTGAGGGGTGTACAGTCTCTGTATAGGGCCGGTGAGGGGTACAGTCTCTGTATAGGGCCGGTGAGGAGGGGTACAGTCTCTGTATAGGGCCGGTGAGGGGTGTATAGTCTCTGTATAGGGCCGGTGAGGGGTGTACAGTCTCTGTATAGGGCCGGTGAGGAGGGGTACAGTCTCTGTATAGGGCCGGTGAGGGGTGTACAGTCTCTGTATAGGGCCGGTGAAGGGTGTACAGTCTCTGTATAGTGTCGGTGAAGGGTGTACAGTCTCTGTATAGGGCTGGTGAGGGGTACAGTCTCTGTATAGGGCCTGTGAGGTGTAAGTCTCTGTATAGGGCCGGTGAGGGGTGTACAGTCTCTGTATAGGGCCGGTGAGGAGTGTACAGTCTCTGTATAGGGCCGGTGAGGTGTACAGTCTTTGTATATAGGGCCGGTGAGGGGTACAGTCTCTGTATAGGGCCTGTGAGGTGTAAGTCTCTGTATAGGGCCGGTGAGGGGTACAGTCGCTGTATAGGGCCGGTGAGGGGTGTACAGTCTTTGTATAGGGCCGGTGAGGTGTACAGTCTCTGTATAGGGCCGGTGAGGGGTGTACAGTCTCTGTATAGGGCCGGTGAGGGGTACAGTCTCTGTATAGGGCCGGTGAGGAGGTGTACAGTCTCTGTATAGGGCCGGTGAAGGGTGTACAGTCTCTGTATAGGGCCGATGAGGGGTACAATCTCTGTATAGGGCCGGTGAGGTGTACAGTCTCTGTATAGGGCCGGTGAGGGGTACAGTCTCTATATAGGGCCGGTGAAGGGTGTACAGTCTCTGTATAGGGCCGGTGAGGGGTGTACAGTCTTTGTATAGGGCCGGTGAGGTGTACAGTCTCTGTATAGGGCCGGTGAGGGGTGTACAGTCTCTGTATAGGGCCGGTGAGGGGTACAGTCTCTGTATAGGGCCGGTGAGGAGGTGTACAGTCTCTGTATAGGGCCGGTGAAGGGTGTACAGTCTCTGTATAGGGCCGATGAGGGGTACAATCTCTGTATAGGGCCGGTGAGGTGTACAGTCTCTGTATAGGGCCGGTGAGGGGTACAGTCTCTATATAGGGCCGGTGAAGGGTGTACAGTCTCTGTATAGGGCCGGTGAGGGGTGTACAGTCTCTGTATATAGGGCCGGTGAGGATTACAGTCTCTGTATAGGGCCGGTGAGGAGTACAGTCTCTGTATAGGGCCGGTGAGGTGTACAGTCTCTGTATAGGGCCGGTGAGGAGGTGTACAGTCTCTGTATAGGGCCGGTGAGGGGTACAGTCTCTGTATAGGGCCGGTGAGGGGTGTACAGTCTCTGTATAGGGCCGGTGAGGAGTGTACAGTCTCTGTATAGGGCCGGTGAGGAGTGTACAGTCTCTGTATAGGGCCGGTGAGGGGTACAGTCTCTGTATAGGGCCGGTGAGAGGTACAGTCTCTGCATAGGGCCGGTGAGGGGTGTACAGTCTCTGTATAGGGCCGGTGAGGGGTGTACAGTCTCTGTATAGGGCCGGTGAGGGGTGTACAGTCTCTGTATAGGGCCGGTGAGGGGTACAGTCTCTGTATAGGGCCGGTGAGGAGGGGTACAGTCTCTGTATAGGGCCGGTGAGGGGTGTATAGTCTCTGTATAGGGCCGGTGAGGGGTATACAGTCTCTGTATAGGGCCGGTGAGGAGGGGTACAGTCTCTGTATAGGGCCGGTGAGGGATGTACAGTCTCTGTATAGGGCCGGTGAAGGGTGTACAGTCTCTGTATAGGGTCGGTGAAGGGTGTACAGTCTCTGTATAGGGCTGGTGAGGGGTACAGTCTCTGTATAGGGCCGGTGAGGAGTGAAAAGTCTCTGTATAGGGCCGGTAAAGGGTGTACAGTCTCTGTATAGGGCCGGTGAGGGGTACAGTCTCTGTATAGGGCCGGCGAAGGGTGTACAGTCTCTGTATAAAGGGCCGGTGAGGGGTACAGTCTCTGTATAGGGCCGGTGAGGTGTACAGTCTCTGTATAGGGCCGGTGAGATGTACAGTCTCTGTATAGGGCCGGTGAAGGGTGTAAGTCTCTGTATAGGGCCGGTGAGGGGTGTACAGTTTTGTATAGGGCCGGTGAGGAGTGTACAGTCTCTGTATAGGGCCGGTGAGGTGTACAGTCTTTGTATATAGGGCCGGTGAGGGGTACAGTCTCTGTATAGGGCCTGTGAGGTGTAAGTCTCTGTATAGGGCCGGTGAGGGGTACAGTCGCTGTATAGGGCCGGTGAGGGGTGTACAGTCTTTGTATAGGGCCGGTGAGGTGTACAGTCTCTGTATAGGGCCGGTGAGGGGTGTACAGTCTCTGTATAGGGCCTGTGAGGTGTCAGTCTCTGTATAGGGCCGGTGAGGGGTACAGTCGCTGTATAGGGCCGGTGAGGGGTGTACAGTCTCTGTATAGGGCCGGTGAGGAGTGAACAGTCTCTGTATAGGGCCGGTGAAGGGTGTACAGTCTCTGTATAGGGCCGATGAGGGGTACAGTCTCTGTATAGGGCCGGTGAGGTGTACAGTCTCTGTATAGGGCCGGTGAAGGGTGTACAGTCTCTGTATAGGGCCGGTGAGGTGTACAGTATCTGTATAGGGCCGGTGAGGGGTGTACAGTCTCTGTATATAGGGCCGGTGAGGATTACAGTCTCTGTATAGGGCCGGTGAGGAGTACAGTCTCTGTATAGGGCCGGTGAGGTGTACAGTCTCTGTATAGGGCCGGTGAGGAGTGTACAGTCTCTGTATAGGGCCGGTGAGGTGTATACAGTCTCTGTATAGGGCCGGTGAGGTGTACAGTATCTGTATAGGGCCGGTGAGGGGGGTACAGTCTCTGTATATAGGGCCGGTGAGGAGTACAGTCTCTGTATAGGGCCGGTGAGGAGTACAGTCTCTGTATAGGGCCGCAGAGGTGTACAGTCTCTGTATAGGGCCGGTGAGGAGTGTACAGTCTCTGTATAGGGCCGGTGAGGAGTGTACAGTCTCTGTATAGGGCCGGTGAGGTGTACAGTATCTGTATAGGGTCGGTGAGAGGTGTACGGTCTCTGTATATAGGGCCGGTGAGGGGTGTACAGTCTCTGTATAGGGCCGGTGAGGGGTGTACAGTCTCTGTATAGGGCCGGTGAGGAGTACAGTCTCTGTATAGGGCCGGTGAGGTGTACAGTCTCTGTATAGGGCCGGTGAGGAGTGTACAGTCTCTGTATAGGGCCGGTGAGGAGTGTACAGTCTCTGTATAGGGCCGGTGAGGGGTGTACAGTCTCTGTATAGGGCCTGTGAGGTGTCAGTCTCTGTATAGGGCCGGTGAGGGATACAGTCGCTGTATAGGGCCGGTGAGGGGTGTACAGTCTCTGTATAGGGCCGGTGAGGAGTGAACAGTCTCTGTATAGGGCCGGTAAAGGGTGTACAGTCTCTGTATAGGGCCGGTGAGGTGTACAGTCTCTGTATAGGGCCGGTGAGATGTACAGTCTCTGTATAGGGCCGGTGAAGGGTGTACAGTCTCTGTATAGGGCCGGCGAGGGGGGTACAGTCTCCGTTTAGGGCCGGTGAGGTGTACAGTCTCTGTATAGGGCCGGTGAGGAGTGTACAGTCTCTGTATAGGGCCGGTGAGGTGTACAGTATCTGTATAGGGCCGGTGAGGGGTGTACAGTCTCTGTATATAGGGCCGGTGAGGAGTACAGTCTCTGTATAGGGCCGGTGAGGAGTACAGTCTCTGTATAGGGCCGGTGAGGTGTACAGTCTCTGTATAGGGCCGATGAGGAGTGAAAAGTCTCTGTATAGGGCCGGTGAGGTGTGTACAGTCTCTGTATAGGGCCGGTGAGGAGTGTACAGTCTCTGTATAGGGCCGGTGAGGTGTACAGTCTCTGTATAGGGCCGGTGAGGGGTGTACAGTCTCTGTATAGGGCCTGTGAGGTGTCAGTCTCTGTATAGGGCCGGTGAGGTGTACAGTCTCTGTATAGGGCCGGTGAAGGGTGTACATTCTCTGTATAGGGCCTGTGAGGTGTACAGTATCTGTATAGGGCCGGTGAGGGGTGTACAGTCTCTGTATATAGGGCCGGTGAGGATTACAGTCTCTGTATAGGGCCGGTGAGGAGTACAGTCTCTGTATAGGGCCGGTGAGGTGTACAGTCTCTGTATAGGGCCGGTGAGGAGTGTACAGTCTCTGTATAGGGCCGGTGAGGTGTGTACAGTCTCTGTATAGGGCCGGTGAGGTGTACAGTATCTGTATAGGGCCGGTGAGGGGTGTACAGTCTCTGTATATAGGGCCGGTGAGGAGTACAGTCTCTGTATAGGGCCGGTGAGGAGTACAGTCTCTGTATAGGGCCGCAGAGGTGTACAGTCTCTGTATAGGGCCGGTGAGGAGTGTACAGTCTCTGTATAGGGCCGGTGAGGGGTGTACAGTCTCTGTATAGGGCCGGTGAGGAGTGTACAGTCTCTGTATAGGGCCGGTGAGGTGTACAGTATCTGTATAGGGTCGGTGAGGGTTGTACGGTCTCTGAATATAGGGCCGGTGAGAGTTGTACAGTCTCTGTATAGGGCCGGTGAGGGGTGTACAGTCTCTGTATAGGGCCGGTGAGGAGTACAGTCTCTGTATAGGGCCGGTGAGGTGTACAGTCTCTGTATAGGGCCGGTGAGGAGTGTACAGTCTCTGTATAGGTCCGGTGAGGAGTGTACAGTCTCTGTATAGGGCCGGTGAGGGGTGTACAGTCTCTGTATAGGGCCTGTGAGGTGTCAGTCTCTGTATAGGGCCGGTGAGGGATACAGTCGCTGTATAGGGCCGGTGAGGGGTGTACAGTCTCTGTATAGGGCCGGTGAGGAGTGAACAGTCTCTGTATAGGGCCGGTAAAGGGTGTATAGTCTCTGTATAGGGCCGGTGAGGGGTACAGTCTCTGTATAGGGCCGGTGAGGTGTACAGTCTCTGTATAGGGCCGGCGAAGGGTGTACAGTCTCTGTATAAAGGGCCGGTGAGGGGTACAGTCTCTGTTTAGGGCCGGTGAGGAGTGAACAGTCTCTGTATAGGGCCGGCGAGGGGGGTACAGTCTCTGTTTAGGGCCGGTGAGGTGTACAGTCTCTGTATAGGGCCGGTGAGGAGTGTACAGTCTCTGTATAGGGCCGGTGAGGAGTGTACAGTCTCTGTATATGGCCGGTGAGGTGTACAGTATCTGTATAGGGCCGGTGAGGGGTGTACAGTCTCTGTATATAGGGCCGGTGAGGAGTACAGTCTCTGTATAGGGCCGGTGAGGAGTACAGTCTCTGTATAGGGCCGGTGAGGTGAACAGTCTCTGTATAGGGCCGGTGAGGTGTGTACAGTCTCTGTATAGGGCCAATGAGGTGTACAGTATCTGTATAGGGCCGGTGAGGGGGGTACAGTCTCTGTATAGGGCCGGTGAGGTGTACAGTATCTGTATAGGGCCGGTGAGGGGGGTACAGTCTCTGTATAGGGCCGGTGAGGGGTGTACAGTCTCTGTATAGGGCCGGTGAGGGGTGTACAGTCTCTGTATAGGGCCGGTGAGGCGTGTACAGTCTCTGTATAGGGCCGGTGAGTTGTACAGTATCTGTATAGGGCCGGTGAGGGGGGTACAGTCTCTGTATATAGGGCCGGTGAGGAGTACAGTCTCTGTATAGGGCCGGTGAGGAGTACAGTCTCTGTATAGGGCCGGTGAGGTGTACAGTCTCTGTATAGGGCCGGTGAGGAGTGTACAGTCTCTGCATAGGGCCGGTGAGGGGTGTACAGTCTCTGTATAGGGCCGATGAGGAGTGTACAGTCTCTGTGTAGGGCCGGTGAGGGGTACAGTCTCTGTATATGGCCGGTGAGGTGTACAGTCTCTGTATAGGGCCGGTGAGGAGTGTACAGTCTCTGTATAGGGCCGGTGAGGTGTACAGTATCTGTATAGGGTCGGTGAGGGGTGTACGGTCTCTGTATATAGGGCCGGTGAGGGGTGTACAGTCTCTGTATAGGGCCGGTGAGGGGTGTACAGTCTCTGTATAGGGCCGGTGAGGAGTACAGTCTCTGTATAGGGCCGGTGAGTTGTACAGTCTCTGTATAGGGCCGGTGAGGAGTGTACAGTCTCTGTATAGGGCCGGTGAGGAGTGTACAGTCTCTGCATAGGGCCGGTGAGGTGTACAGTCTCTGTATAGGGCCGGTGAGGGGTGTACAGTCTCTGTATATAGGGCCGGTGAGGAGTACAGTCTCTGTATAGGGCCGGTGAGGAGTACAGTCTCTGTATAGGGCCGGTGAGGTGTACAGTCTCTGTATAGGGCCGATGAGGAGTGTACAGTCTCTGTATAGGGCCGGTGAGGGGTGTACAGTCCTGTATAGGGCCGGTGAGGAGGTGTACAGTCTCTGTATAGGGCCTGTGAGGGGTACAGTCTCTGTATAGGGCCGGTGAGGTGTGTACAGTCTCTGTATAGGGCCGGTGAGGAGTGTACAATCTCTGTATAGGGCCGGTGAGGGGTGTACAGTCTCTGTATAGGGCCGGTGAGGTGTACAGTCTCTGTATAGGGCCGGCGAGGGGTGTACAGTCTCTGTATAGGGCCTGTGAGGTGTACAGTCTCTGTATAGGGCCGGTGAGGGGTACAGTCTCTATATAGGGCCGGTGAGGGGTACAGTCTCTGTATAGGGCCTGTGAGGTGTACAGTCTCTGTATAGGGCCGGTGAGGTGTACAGTCTCTGTATAGGGCCGGTGAGGGGTACAGTCTCTGTATAGGGCCGGTGAGGAGGTGTACAGTCTCTGTATAGGGCCGGTGAGGGGTGTACAGTCTCTGTATAGGGCCGGTGAGGAGGTGTTCAGTCTCTGTATATAGGGCCGGTGAGGAGTACAGTCTCTGTATAGGGCCGGTGAGGTGTACAGTCTCTGTATAGGGCCGATGAGGAGTGTACAGTCTCTGTATAGGGCCGGTGAGGGGTGTACAGTCTCTGTATAGGGCCGGTGAGGAGGTGTACAGTCTCTGTATAGGGCCTGTGAGGGGTACAGTCTCTGTATAGGGCCGGTGAGGTGTGTACAGTCTCTGTATAGGGCCGGTGAGGAGTGTACAATCTCTGTATAGGGCCGGTGAGGGGTGTACAGTCTCTGTATAGGGCCGGTGAGGTGTACAGTCTCTGTATAGGGCCGGCGAGGGGTGTACAGTCTCTGTATAGGGCCTGTGAGGTGTACAGTCTCTGTATAGGGCCGGTGAGGGGTACAGTCTCTATATAGGGCCGGTGAGGGGTACAGTCTCTGTATAGGGTCTGTGAGGTGTACAGTCTCTGTATAGGGCCGGTGAGGTGTACAGTCTCTGTATAGGGCCGGTGAGGGGTACAGTCTCTGTATAGGGCCGGTGAGGAGGTGTACAGTCTCTGTATAGGGCCGGTGAGGGGTGTACAGTCTCTGTATAGGGCCGGTGAGGAGGTGTTCAGTCTCTGTATATAGGGCCGGTGAGGAGTACAGTCTCTGTATAGGGCCGGTGAGGTGTACAGTCTCTGTATAGGGCCGATGAGGAGTGTACAGTCTCTGTATAGGGCCGGTGAGGGGTGTAAGTCTCTGTATAGGGCCGGTGAGGAGGTGTACAGTCTCTGTATAGGGCCTGTGAGGGGTACAGTCTCTGTATAGGGCCGGTGAGGTGTGTACAGTCTCTGTATAGGGCCGGTGAGGAGTGTACAATCTCTGTATAGGGCCGGTGAGGGGTGTACAGTCTCTGTATAGGGCCGGTGAGGTGTACAGTCTCTGTATAGGGCCGGCGAGGGGTGTACAGTCTCTGTATAGGGCCTGTGAGGTGTACAGTCTCTGTATAGGGCCGGTGAGGGGTACAGTCTCTATATAGGGCCGGTGAGGGGTACAGTCTCTGTATAGGGCCGGCGAGGGGTGTACAGTCTCTGTATAGGGCCTGTGAGGTGTACAGTCTCTGTATAGGGCCGGTGAGGGGTACAGTCTCTATATAGGGCCGGTGAGGGGTACAGTCTCTGTATAGGGCCTGTGAGGTGTACAGTCTCTGTATAGGGCCGGTGAGGTGTACAGTCTCTGTACAGGGCCGGTGAGGGGTACAGTCTCTGTATAGGGCCGGTGAGGAGGTGTACAGTCTCTGTATAGGGCCGGTGAGGGGTGTACAGTCTCTGTATAGGGCCGGTGAGGAGGTGTACAGTCTCTGTATATAGGGCCGGTGAGGAGTACAGTCTCTGAATAGGGCCGGTGAGGTGTACAGTCTCTGTATAGGGCCGATGAGGAGTGTACAGTCTCTGTATAGGGCCGGTGAGGGGTGTACAGTCTCTGTATAGGGCCGGTGAGGAGGTGTACAGTCTCTGTATAGGGCCTGTGAGGGGTACAGTCTCTGTATAGGGCCGGTGAGGTGTGTACAGTCTCTGTATAGGGCCGGTGAGGAGTGTACAATCTCTGTATAGGGCCGGTGAGGGGTGTACAGTCTCTGTATAGGGCCGGTGAGGTGTACAGTCTCTGTATAGGGCCGGCGAGGGGTGTACAGTCTCTGTATAGGGCCTGTGAGGTGTACAGTCTCTGTATAGGGCCGGTGAGGGGTACAGTCTCTATATAGGGCCGGTGAGGGGTACAGTCTCTGTATAGGGCCTGTGAGGTGTACAGTCTCTGTATAGGGCCGGTGAGGTGTACAGTCTCTGTATAGGGCCGGTGAGGGGTACAGTCTCTGTATAGGGCCGGTGAGGAGGTGTACAGTCTCTGTATATAGGGCCGGTGAGGGGTGTACAGTCTTCCGACGATCACGTTTGACCACTTTTCAAAGAATCATTCGATATCACTATTTTGACATACATTACATATAATATCATAACTTATTGAAATCAGTAAACTCCTCGTAAAAATTGGCCTTTGTCGATTTCAACAACAACAAATATTTTTTACCGGATATGTATTTTCAATATTTCATTTCAATATTCTCTCAAAGAAACAATATCATTGAAGCCATGACAAAGTGCGAAGAGACAGTTGCTGTTTTAAATTAACGCAAAATAAATTAGTATTTGTACATGTACATCTCTGTATATAAAGCAACTTCCCCCCTACAAAACATACTTCGCGCAACATGAAATTAAAGGCTAGTGAATGGAACTCTTGGATGGTAATCTGTTTAATTTGCAAGAAATTCCTAAAACAACTATACAAAAAAACTTCAAAAATGGACTCAACTGAAATAAAACTTTAAAAGTGGATAGGTGAAACAATTGATTATTCAAATCAAGTTGGTTATAACCTTTACTCAACGTTCCCCACAATGCCTAACTCGCCACCGTCTCTATCACTGGCTAATTCAAGCCTTGCTGCATTTCTTAAACTTTTCCGTTCCAACGTAGCAGCGTGATGCACCAGGACGCGGCAGGGCGATCAGAAGTCTCTGGTACAGGAAGTGAGATGTAGTGCAGCAAGGCTTGAAATAGCAAGTGAACCGGAAGTGATAAATTAAAGACCTTGCGAAGGAAGTTGACTTTCACTATGTGATCTAAATAGCGAGGGTTACAAATTGAATGTGTTCACCGTGTTTTTTGAGGTAATTTATTGTCCTTTACTTAAAAGTATATTTTGGGATCGAAATAATTTAGTTAGTTTACTGTCGCTGTTTAAAGTGCAGGAAATATTTAAAGAGAGACATCTTCAGTTCTTAGCTATTCTAACCTGTACAAACAAACCTATACATGCTTGCTTCGTGTTTAAACAAGAATTCCCTTCACAAGAAAACAGTCAAAGGGCAATAACTCCTCCAATGCGCTTCATTCACTTATAGCACACTGAATGTAGCTTATATTGACAATTTATCTGAAGAGCATGCATTTCTAAAAGGTGTCTACATGTAGTTTTGAACATAATTAGAGAATTCCTCAGTTGCACATTGGTCAAAATTTAAACATGCAAATTATTAATGTTATCGAACAAATAGGCATTAACAAGAGCAATTTAAAAAATGGAAGAGGACTGATTTGTATCAGGGCATATATTTTCTTAAAGAGATGCACCATTCAAATAACTTTCAACATATTGTACGTTTATTTCAACCGTTAATGTGCACTTCCAATACTGTAGTTCGCCGAGCAGGTAGCGTAACGCAAAAACATGTTTATACATCAATCTTCACTAACATTTTAGCAATAAAGGAGAACGAGTTTTATGGATTTACAACTTCTTTATTGCAGGAGTGCGACGTTTCGGTGTAGATTATAACAACGTTATCAAGCAAATGATAATTGACATGATTACAATATGAATATATACATAAATGGAGAACAAGTTTATACAATTGAATAGGTTAAAGGTGCATCCATTGTGTTTCATACTTTGAAAATTTTATCTGGGTTTAATACATTCAAACTCGCAACATGTGCTGTCTACAATACAAATAAATTCACTCAGCTTGCATATTTATCCCCAATCGCCAAATATATCATAATTACTAGTTTCTGATTAAAATTGAGTAACATCATTATGCATGTGCAGAAACCGAAACTGCACGTCCCATATACATGCAAAGTAGTTATGTGACCTATTAAACACTATCAACTCAAATTTGTCTTTTTGCCTGTTATAAATAAGATTCCAAAATACGTTTGACTCATTGGCGCGCGCCACACGCTGTGCATTGTCCGGTTTTCGATCAGAAATCACTACTTTTACCTTCATATTGTCCAAATGCTAAGTCTACTATCATCAAAATGGTGGTTTTCGGTAACAGTCGGTACTTCCCGATAAAGTTACACCATTTTTAACGTTTGCAATATGTGACCCCAAACAACACAATGGATGTGCCTTTAATGTGCTTTGATATATGATAAACTGAGGTGCAAAAGAAAGTATATCACTCAGTTGTATTTATCATATGTATAATTTTCAAAGTCACATATCTCGAGTTTTCGACGTCGTATTCAAAAACTTACTAGTTTGGCAAATTAGTCCAAAACATTAAATCAGTCAAAGAATACCTCTACTTTTTTTTTTTTTAAATTTAAAATTAAAAAAATTAAATTTTGAAATTCCCCCAAATTAATTTTGACAAAACACAACTGTTCATCGACATATAACACATACTCTGTGTGAAAATCAATATGTTGAACATGGTAGGGGTCATGTTGATGTAAATTTCATTTCTTACCCCCGTCTACTTTAAATAATGATATTTAAGTTAAAAAATAAAACAGTCACTCATTAAGTCATTCAAACTACTGCCGAAAGGTGTTATTGTATCGTGCCATAATCAAATGCATCTAATTTCTTTAAAATATTGAATTAATGGAAAACAACTGAGTGATATACTTTCTTTTGCACCTCAGTTGAGGTTTACACAGGCAATGAGGTTGATGTACAAAGTAATTGGATGTGTTTCAGTACACAATGCATGCGTAAAGCCAGATGGTAGAATGAGTGATGATATACAATATTGTTTTATATTATTATTATAAGAAATTAGCTTGATATACATGATAATTGGGCAAACATCCAAACAATATTGTATATCATCACTCATTCTACAATACAAGATAATGTAGATACAAAAGCTTGAAGGGTTGAAGACTATATCTTCAGATCTCTCCTGGCGCTAAACTACAATTGAGTCTCATTATTTGGTTCATTATAAACACTTAGAGAGAAGTTTGAAAATCTCTCAACACTGATGGTCATTACATGTAGTTGTATGATAAAACACGCCCTCATCCCTTCCTGTCACTACATGAAGGCCTAAACTGATATATAGAGCGGGTTGAGCTTTACATTCCAGCATTCGTTTATAGGTCATCGTCCGTGATAAACGTGCACGTGTTTGACTCATTGCGCCTGAACATGTTATGGAAATTGTTCATGCTCTTTAGGGATACATACTACTATCACAGTGCTAACACATGTATAAATGTTTTATTTGTAATTTGATATTTTCCTATGTATTTTGTTTATCATATATGTTTAAGTTACTTAGTTTAATTCTCATATGACACTGTCCTTTTGTTATCACCTGGGGCTATCACCCATCTGCAGGTTTAATGGTTTATGCTTCAGTGATTATCTATTCTTTATTGTAGATCACTTTAGGCATTGTAAATACAGCAATTGTTTTATTTAGAAATAGGGAAGTATCTTGTCAATCAGACCCTATGATGACATTCTATTTGCTTTAGGGCTCAATAGCCATTGGTCCTATGAATCCCTTAAATAGAGCCCAGTCTCAGTGACAGGGGGCGGATGAGAGAGATAGTTGGGCAGAACAGATAGATAGCAGATAGAAGCAGATAGAGAAGAGGATAGAACGAGAGAGGAAGGGAGAGAAGGAGATAGAATTAGACCAGTGGAGACTAGACCCCAGGGAAGACTTACAAAGCTTCCTTGGCGGTCACTATGTCTCTGCCGCCATCACCATCATCAGCTGTATATGTATTTATGTAACCAACCATCATGAAGCAACAACCAAATAAACATCTCCATGACGTAATCATATTATGTGTCTCTCATCATGTGCTCTCCCTAGAACGTCCGAGGTTGGCTCCCATAGCATCAAGCTAATTCCCTGGGATAAACGACGCAGGCGGGCGTTGGCTCGCAAGATGGTAACACCTATTGTCTTGCGGGCCGGCGCCGACTTTGTGTTACTACACTAGGTTTGTCATGTAAACATTTAACCTCGTATTATTTATTGCATTAAAAATTGTTTGCCTCACTATTAACTATAGCTAGATATAAAATTAACTTTTGTATATATACAAGTAGTACTGATTGTTGACACACAGCGAATGTGTTGCTCTTTGTTATCAGGGTACAAGAGCAATACATTACCTATCATATGCATAGGGTGTCATTTTACAGCTTTCAGGGAGAAAAGGTAAAAAGTATTGTGATCATTATGCTTTAAACCGGTATACATATGTTATTGCAAATTTAAACACAACCTTGAAGTTATGAGTACATGTAAGGTCACTTGAATTAACATATATATAAATCCATCTCTTCACCATACATGAAGCAAGTTCTTCCACAATGTATACGTCTATTCACACATCACACATGAAGTTCTTCCACAATGTATACGTCTATTCACACATCAATCTTGATCTTGATTGTTCTCAGTGCAAACCATGCCCTAGCCCCATCTCTGTGTCCAATCGGAGACGTGACGTTCAAGGATGTGCATTGTTGGTGTTACTGGGCATGAGGGAAACTTACGCCTAAAAACATCCATGTAGTATTTTATTGTTGTTTTTTTACCAGATCTCAAACTCTGGTATATGCCCATCATGCCACGTCAGCATGTACTAAGTCTTGTTTCAAACAACGCCTTTGTTTACGATATAGGTGCCATGATAAGTCTAAAAGAGTTCTCATTGCCACTCCATATTTAGGAGATAACCTCACTTTACGTTTTATCCCAGCACAGGCACCATGAGTTCTCTTCTTTTACAAGTAATGTGTTTCAAATTGGAATTATATTGAACACTTCATGAACTCTCTCCAGCAATTATATTTTGTAACATAGCCATTTCTACTGATCTTCTCTTTTTAATGGGCTTTTTGCCACAGATGATTATTCTCTTTCTGTTTTAATTCGTTGAAGCAGTAACGGCTGTCCTTCAGTATTGCAGGTTATCACACCCTCTTTTGACGATGACATAAGTTTTCCTTTTACATGAAAAGTGTGCACTTTTTCCTCAAAAGGGTTTAAAGGTTCTTCTAAAGGATTGTGTAGACATGATTTTAAAGGTAGGTCTTCTACAGAGTCAGAGAACAGTAAGGGGGATGTCTGGGCCTCCTTGGCGGTTTTTCTGAAGTGGCCGAGGTGGAGTTTTCATTAAAGATGCTGTTGTTACATCACACATATATGTCACATCTTCGTCACATTTTTGTGGGGACAATGTCGAAATAGCATTTGAAACACTATTGCGGAATGTTTTTCCTTTCCTTTTGAACTTTGAGGGACGTCCACCTTTCCTTTGCTGTTCACATGTCAAACAAACCCAGCAGTTAGCATCGCATGACTTGACATTCCATCTCCTGTTCCGTTCAATAATTTCACGTATAATATTCTTGTCATTATCTGACAGATATCCTTGACGCTTATAGTTAACACATCTTCTATAGCATTTATCACAAAAACAAGTGGGATGGACTGAAGAGTTGTCCATTGAAATGTCAATTCCATATATTTTCAATATATTCACATGGTAATTAGCACAATACTTTGACATCCTCTTATCATTTGTTGTTTTACAGCGACTGGCACAAAGTCTACATAAAAGTTTCAGTGAAGACACATGACGTTCATTTGGTTCTTGCATGATTTAGTTAAATCTTGTATCAAATGGATGCATACATGGGCAGCACAACTTCCAATATGTTCTGTGAATGAGGTTTTCGAAAGATGAGACCATTGGTAAGTTACCAAGCTCCTTCGCGGTACTGATGACTAATGCTTAGCGCATGCGCAGAAGCTGGTATATGTGGCTGAAGCCTGTGAAGCCCAGCATAGCAACTTCATGAACCTCTCAATTGAAACATTTGGTCACAGTGTAAAAACACAAAGCTGTAGACAAGAAGCTGATTATATATGTTAGTTTAACCTTCAGAGCACTCCCGGGGGTGATTAATTGCAGCCATGTCAGGGTTAAATAGTTCTGATAACATGAGCCTCGCACAGTCTCAGTTCTGTGTTTGTGATAAACAAATGTCAACTCCAAGGGTAATCTGTGTCCTTATTGAAGTTTCCAGCCTCCAAATGTTTATACAAGTTAAAGCCCCCAGTTGAAGTATGCCAGCTTGTATGTATAAACAGTTTCCTCGGTTTCCTCAACCCGCACACCGAGGGAAAAACACGAGGAGCGTTAATAAAAACGATCTCAAAGTTTAAATCTTATATTCGGTTGTTCTAAATTCGATTTACAAATAGCAAAAGGGTCGTAAACTATCTGTGATGAAACCAATTCACGGTCGTAGGTATGAGACGCACTTACGAACTCGCATCAATTACCTTCGCCACCGTGGTATATATAGTGGTCTAATCGCTCGGTGTAATGTACAACAACAATATGAAGGTTTCGGTTCAAGACGGCCTTTCATCAAACACTTGAGGATTGGCTTTTCGCAAGTGACAATGTGTAAACTCAATTTCGCTTCCAATTTTCGAATGTATTGACGTTTTCGTCCTTGCCTAGGCACCACTTCTTGGGAGCACGGTGTGTTAGCCATTTCGGCCAAAACAGTCAGTTTATGGGCTCAGTTGGGTGCTAAAATGTCAAATTTGTACGTGATCGAAAACTGAACGAAGCACGCACGTGTGTTGTGTCCGTCACCAGGTACTTGTTCTATCAGGAAGATCGCTCACCTATGTGTGAAATGCGGACAATACAGGCTTGTTGATTGGTAGCGCAGGTAGACGTGGGTATTTAAAGCGCTGCCTCCAGTATAGCCACAGCAATCAGGACCACAACTAACTCGTCTTCAAAGTACAGCGTGGTTTTTCTAGACCCGGAAGTAATACAGGTGCAGGGAGGTCAGCATGGAGATGCTGTGCGATACACAACTAGTCAGAGCTGGATATCGGATTTCAAGAATGAACAATTGACAATCTCCAAGAGAATTAAAACTTTTTTGGAAACCATTATGTATACACGAAGACCAAAAAGGGTTTATGACGGGAAGATATATAGGCGAGATTGCAAGACTTGTTTACGATTTAATAGAATACACTGATCAGGACTTGTATTACTTATAGATTTCGAAAAGGCTTTTGACACTGTAGATTGGACCTTTTAGACAAAACCCTTGAGTTTTTTTAATTTTGGAAATTCTATTCGAAATTGGGTAAAAACATTTTATATCGATATCCAAACATGCATATTGGTAAATGGTTTTGGCTCGGATTTCTTCAAAATTTCAAGAGGCTGTCGCCAGGGAGATCCCCTTTCCCCATACTTATTTGTACTGTGCGTCGAGATTTTAGGCAATATGGTCAGAAATAACCCAAACATCCAGGGCATTAACATCGACAATATTGGATATCTCTTGGCACAATTTGTGTATGTTAGATGGTACCGAACGATGTCTGTACGCTGTTATGCAAATTTTAGAACAATTTGCACTGTTTTCTGGACTGAAGGTCAATGTTGATAAGATTTTGTGGATGGGATCAAAGAAACGTTCTAGAATGAAAGTATGCCCCCAGTGGAAGCTAACTATCCATCTTTCCTCTAAATCTACGACACCTTTGCAAAGAAAACAAAGGATAACAATACCATTATTCAATTCTGACTGAGAAACAATGCATAAAAAATCAACATATCAGTAAGTGGGATAACGAGCTGCAATGTTACATTTCTGTCGAAACATGGACAAAATATAACATCATACCGTTCAGATGCACCACCCATACAAACCTGCAATGGTTCCAATACGAAATCCTTCACCATATCCTACCAACCAATACCCGTTTACATAAAATGGGATATTCTAAGACTGATAATGCTATTTTTGTTCCAACAATACAGATACAGTGAAACACTTGTTTTGGGAATGTGATCATGTGCGACCGTTGTGGACCAAATTGGAAGGTTGGCTTAGAGAAAAAGCACAAGTAAAATTCTGTCTTAATAAGGAAAACATACTTATTGGTTTCCCCGAGAGAAACAATGACCCAGTAAACATAATCATCCTGATCTTCAAAAATAGAGCCATTGGCTCTGAAGCTCACCAGGAATTATGTTATTAATTATCTCTAAGGAAAAGATTAAGATATAACATAATAAGTCATTGCCAAGTCATCAAATTTAAATGTTATTATCAAAATTGGTTACACATTCATCCACATTCATTATAAATAATGTAGACCTTTGCATTTTATTGTTTTACTTGGTATTTTCATTCTGGAATTATTAACATTTATTACATAATGAAAACGAGCCCCGTTCTCTTTCTAAAAATCCGATTTCTCATATGCTCCTTTTCAACATTTAATTAATAAATTCTCTTTCAGAGCATCTGGGTGTAAGACTAAATCAGTAACACAGCAGAGATCTTTGAAGTAACTTGAAACCTTTGTGCATTAGTTGCTGTTTGCATCTCTCTGCCAGGGAGCGGTCACTCCCAGGTCAACACCTGCAATTACACAACTGGCAAACCCCGGTGTCACAGCCAGTCAATTATATATTTTTAAACAAATTCCCCATCTTTATTTATTTTTCTTTACTGGAAAAGAAGATGTGGTATCGTAAACTCATGAAGCTAGTTTTAACAGTCTTATCTTATTTCATCACCAGTCATATTTAGTTCACATATCTAATGTAAAATAAAACATTTCTTTAACTCCTTTTCAAATTTTTCCTATGCAGCCTGTCACAATATTCAGTTCACAGGCTCTTCAATAGTTCTAATTTCACACTTATTACATCAAACATGTCCACAACGTAGTATTACTCTTAATCTGGCATATATTTTACATTCCTATTGAATTAGATTAAGTGCAAAGTTACTTTCTCAATTTCTGCATTTCTCATAGCTGAATGAAGTACTATAATGAATGAAGTGCACATAAAATCACATTATGTTCACAGCTATTTCAAAAGTTCTTTTAGGTGGTGAGCCCTGTGATCCATATTTGAGGTCACAAGGTTACCAAATCTAGAATCCCCATTGGCCAAAGAGTCTGTACATAACTTTTCAGCTTTCTAGAGCTTTTGGGACTGGAGAAAAAGATTAAAGTAGCTCTTTAGGTTATGACCCCTGTGGCCCTCATTTGTGGTCACAGGGTCACCAAATGTACAATTTAGAATCCCCTTCTGTCAAGGTGATTGTACATAAAATGTCAGCTCTCTACGTTCTTTGGGACTGGAGAAGAAGATGAAAATTGCTTTTTAGGTCATGACCCCCGTGAGCCACATTTGGGGTCACAGGGTCACCAAAACTACAATTGAGAATCCCCTTCAGCTAAGGAGTTATTTCAGCTCTCTGGAGTTATTGGTTCTGGAGAAGAAGAGTTTGACGAAAAAGAAAAACGTTTACGGACGGACGGACGGACGCCATCCCATGCGATAAGCCCATCGGGCCTTTCAGGCCTGATGAGCTAAAAAGTCTATTTTCGACCATGAACAGAAACAACTGCCAACCTTTCAATCACTAACAACTCAAGTCCGAGACTATTATAATGTTACTAAATGTGCAGCTTAAATGTCAAATATAGTCGATGTGTTCTATAAATTCTGGTCCTCATGTTATCTGTTGTTTATATGAATGTATTTGTGTGATTGATACCTATTAAAAAAAAAGTTTAAATTAAAAAAAAAAAACTAGATGAGCGTTTGCGGGACACCGCAAAAGCAGAGCAGCCCCGAAACTTTGGGTTCGCGCCTTTCCCTGTTCCGCCTTCTCGTCAGCATAAATAAAATGGGATTTTTTGGGGCAAAAAATTTGTTCATTATTCAAGTTATTCTAACAAGTTGAATAATCACTGGGGCACTTTTCACAAGCTGTTCTTAAACCTATTTCTTATTTCAAAATTGGATCAAAGGATTAATATGGCCTAAACCAATATCTCATGACCTTGACCTTTAACCTTCAAGGTCGCACCATCAATGATTACTTTTCATTGTGAATAACAATTATGTAATGACTCAAAGTGTTCATAGTTAACATAAGGCATATTCATAATATCATGCTTAAGTTGTTAACTCGCTGTGACCTTGACCTTTGAAATATTTTAGGGAAAACGTTTTTAAATCTTGGTCTTTCTCCATAGTTAATATATACCAAATAAGAGCCTGACAGCACAAAAAATGTTTGTTGAAGTTATCGTGTTTACAAGGATTGTTGTAGTGATTTCAGAACTCATGACCTTGACCTTGAATGTGAACATGTCAAAATCATTCACCAGGTGTATAAGAAAGAAGCTATGTATATGAGGTGTTGATACCTTCTTGGAAAAAAGTTATTTAGTGATTTCAGAACTGATGACCTTGACCCTATCTCGTGACCTTGACCTTTAAAATTCAAGGTCACACAATCAGTGATCACTTTTCATTGTGTATCACAATCATGTAATGATTCAAAGTGTTAATAGTTGAAATAAGACATTTTCGCAAAAGCATGCTTAAGTTGTGACCTCGCTATGACCTGACCTTTGACGGATGTTAGCGAAAACCTTTTCAAATCTTGGCCTTTCTCCATAGTTGAAATACACTAAATAAGAGCTTGATAGCACAAATATTTTTCAAGTTATCGTGTTTACAAGGATTTTTTTTAGCAATTTCAGAACTCATGACCTTGACCTTTGACCTTGAATGTGAACATGTCAAAAAAATTCCCCAGGGGCATAAGTAAGAAGTTATGTATATGAGTTCTGAAAACCTTCTAGGAAAAATGTTATAGCCAATACAAAATGCGGCGACGGCGACGGCGACGATGGAAACTGTGCAAAAACTGACAGCAGCCCCGACTAAGTCGGGGCTGCTAAAAAAAAAAAGATAAAAAAAAAAGCCACCTTCAATTTCCATTGACGCAGAGCCATACTAATAAGCTGGCAGACTCCTTCAAAACCATCCACGAAATTGACAAATTGTGAAACTTCCTCGCAAATTACCTGTATGGTAAGGCATCTGTAGTTCTACACACTTCACTCATACATCAGTAAAGGGGACAAATTGAAATTAACATAATATAAATATATATATAATATATAATATATATTTTAATTTTTGTCTTATTTACCTAGGGCAAAGAGATGAAAGTCAGTTACTACCGTAATTTCCTTGTTACATCGGGAAATACCAGGACAGTTTGTCCTTGTGATCCATCCTCGGCCAAAGGCTAGGACGAGCCTCTTGATCAAACTATCCTGGTATTTCTCAATACAACTAGAAAACTATGGTAACAAGCAAAAACGTGAGTGTGGCTCACTAATACCCCCGACTGTTAAAGTTTGACATTTTTATTTTACTTAAAGAGAGAGGTGTCTGTACACCTAAGGATTGATAAGCTATGAAATGTATTTGCTAAGATTATGAAAATGATGAAGTCAACAAATCACAACACAGAAGTAGCTTCATTCATTCTAGCTATGAATATGATGAAGTTAAAAAATACACAAATTCGCCAAAAATTCATAACTTCGCAACTTCGGTTTAAACCTGCACTGCACCTCTCCTAGTGGTGAAGAAGACATGTACCAAATTTGAAAAGGATGAGATGAATAGTTTTTCTGTTATCGATCGGACAAAAAATCCTCAGAATTTGACTAAGTTAAAAAAATATAAAAAATCCCCAAAAATTCAAAAATTCGGTTTTAACTTCGCACTGCACCTCTCCTAGTGGTGAAGAAGACATGTACCATATTTGAAAAGGATGAGATGAAAAGTTTTTCTGTAATCTATCGGACAAAAATTGTCTTCGGACGGACGACCGGTAGGATGGACGGAAGGAATCATTGGTATTACTATATACCCCCAACCTTTTTAGGTTGGGGGTATAATATTAACTATTACATACACTACGTATACTGTGAGAACATTTGGAATCGATTACGAATATAATACGCAGGATGCAGTACGACTGGAGTAGGAATACACATGAACTCACGACTATTCTTTACTTTTCTTTTAATACCGCTATTCAACTATGACCCGAATGATGACGAATAATCAGGAAATGGAAATTTTGCACATTCGCAAACATCCGTAAGCAATTCGTAATTAATTCTTGAAATAAGTAAAGGATTCCTTGTTATTTCGACAACATTCCTCCAATTGGTGAAAAATTTTTTAATTTTTTATCAAAACATGTGTAATTGCTGTTCACAAAATTTGGGCATCAGTTTCATATGATGTTACAGAAGATTTGACCAGAGTGATGTTAAATACCGGTAGTAGGCTTGTGACACGACCTTAATCAGCAGTTAATCAGAATCTAATGATGTGATATAGCCACAGATAATATGCTTTTAGGATACCTCTACCCGGGTAGGTCATATTTCTTATGTGTCGAAAGACAATTAGTTAAAGGTGACTACTACTTTACATGAATATTGGCTTGATAATCAAACAGGAATCTGGAACGAAACGTCGCATAAAGATGCCATACATACACAATGTGCAGAAAACGTAACTTTATTTGAGTTCCAACTTCTCAAATGCCACTCACAGAGCGAGTAGAACTTTCTGAATGTATTCAACCAGCTGGGCATGCCCCAACGTCATATTTTATTCACATGCTTTCTCAAAGATCTTGTGTGCTGAACAACAATTCCAGTGAACCTAAATAGTTAAATCCAATTTGACTTCAGTATATTTTTGTGTGGAAAGAATGAAATTATGTCTAGCAAATGATAGGATATAAATAAGAATAAGATTTGATTATAATTTGTATACAAATTTTATTGACAAACATACACAAATCACACTGATTCAACTCTCAAAGATATCCACATCGTACATAAGCTACACACGACTCGTGTAAGTCTAACTGTGATATGGTGTCCGGAATGACTTCATTATTGTTATTGTTTTAAATTGAAATCAATTAATCTTGTACAAATGCATAATGGTAAAATCTACCTTTATAATTTAGAATAGAATACATGGATGAATGAAATATAAATGAAATATTTTTATCAATCAAATTATCTCTTTAAATTTTTAACGAGAGTCTTTCAAACATGGATAACAATTTCATTCAAAGAGTTAATGATTCCAAGAATTTTAATGTCCACATTTGTTTCTATTTGACAATTGATACATTCCATGGATGGTTATCATTAAAAGGTAGACAGATTTATCGCCTATGGAGGGGTAAAAAATGGGGGCTTCAACAGACAATACAATACATTTCCTCATAGAACTTATCTGTACGAGTATCTGAGTATTCATATTCACACTAGCAGTGTAATCTGTCTGTGCATCAAGTTGTAGAGTTTTATGAGAATATCTCAGAATTCATAATGTTAGAAGACAGCATAAAAGTGATATGACGATATATGCCTTTGTTATTACATTTCAGTTACAATGAGATGAGCTGTTGACCTCTTTCCTTCACCATCGCTTTACTTGGTTATATCAACAAAAACAGCAATCTTTAACAGTCGCTAACCTTTTCAAACAACAAAATGTCATTCTATATCATTGATTATCACCAAAATTTCAATCACTAAACTTGTGAGCCTTTGTGAAATGCAACAATTTTAATAATTGCTGATAAATATTTTCAATACAAATCTATCATTTCAATATATATATATACGAAACAATATTCTTCAAGCCATGATAAATTTTGTTGAAACAAACAAAATTAAAAATTAATTTTTATTTCCATTTCTATTCTACAATAAAACAACAAGCTCAACGAAAGCACATGAAAATCACATTTTTACATATCTTTTCCAATTACAGCTGTTAAAACACCAATGCGAAGACACAATGGCTTACAAGGACACTAACGCTTAATTTAGCACTTGTACATCTACATCTCTGTATATAAAGCAACTTACCCGGGCAAAGCATAACT
Organism: Gibbula magus; assembly: GCA_936450465.1. Classification (NCBI taxonomy): domain Eukaryota; kingdom Metazoa; phylum Mollusca; class Gastropoda; order Trochida; family Trochidae; genus Gibbula; species Gibbula magus. The sequence goes on from OW388299.1 coordinate 1,826,063, forward strand.
CGCACCAGTCTCCACCACTGGCTGATAAATTCCTTGCTGCATTTTATTTACTTTCTTATGCTAGTGTTATTGAGCACACTATAAAGTTCAGGTCCAGCACAAGCTTCACCTGCATTAGAAGTTAAAGGAAATGCAGCAAGGTTTAATTTGGTCAGTGATGGAGGGAGACCGGCGCACATTATTCCGTGTGGGAGAGTTTTATATAAGGATGCATCATAAACACTGTATCACAACAAGTAACAAATACATCGGTCAGAAATCCTAAAACAAAAGCTCTACCGAACATATCCAATGGACAAGAACTCGCACTTATAAAATGCTTGCAATGTCAAAATATTGCTTCCAAAAGGCACAGGTAAAATAGCCGATTATGTTAGGCTTAAACGATTGGGACTCTTGGATGGAAATCTGTTTAGTTTGCAAGAATCTCCTAAAAACAACTGTGCAAAAACACTTCCAAAATGGACTCAATTGAAAGGGTAACCTTGAAGGTGGAGAGCTGAAACAATAAATCAGTTAAACCTAGTTGGTTCTAACCTATACTCAACTTTCCCGACAAGGCATAACGCACACAAGTCTCACTGGTCACTTACTTAAGCCTTGCTACATTTTGTCACCTTTTCTGTTCCAACACAGCAGTATGCTTTACTTGGACTTGGAATCAGAAATGGAGCTGAAATGCAGCAAGAATTTAGTCAGCCAGTGAGAAGGACTGGTGTGAGTTACTGCTTGCGATGGAAGTTGACCTCTTCTATACCATCTAAAGAGCGAGGATCTCAAATTGAAGGTTTTTGGAGGTAATATACTGTATTTTACCTAAACTATACTTTGGATCGAAAGAGTATTGTGGCTGTCTGAAGTGCAGTAAATATTTAAAGAGAAATATCTCAAAAGTCCTAAACTATTCTAACCTATCCATAAAGATCTAATGGACATGCATGTTTAGTGCAGTTCTAGTATTTGCAGTCAAAGGGCAATAACTCCAATGTGTATCATTTCAGGGACACCTTGCTGAATTTAGCTTGTTTTAGTTTGTAATCTAAACAGCATGTATTTCATGAGATCATCAGTTTAGAGCATGTAGTGTTTGGTATCATTAGAGAATTCCACAACTGAATTGTGTTAAAACTTTTAAATCATCAACTTTGCGGGATAAATATGTGTTAACAAGAGCAATTGAAAACTTGACAATAAATCAAGAGGATTGCTTTGTATCGGGAATAATATTTTCTTGAAGAGATTTTCCATTTCCATAACTTTCAATATAATATTCTTCAATTATCACTGTAAGTTTGGACTGACTTCCAATACTGTAGGTCGCCTAGAATGTAGCAAAAATAAGCAAAGCTAAAAAACATGTATATACATCAATCTTCACTAACAATACGAAGAAAACTTTCAGCAACACTCACATTATAATACAAGATAGTGCAGGGATACAATAGCTTAAAAGGGACTCAAAATTCTTAGATAGTATACAAGCCCATTTTCAGATCTCTTTGGCGCTAATCAAAATCTCCAAATTTGGTTCAATATCAAACACTAAGAGATTGCTTTGAAAAGTGGGCCAATGGTAAGATTTTCTTATCTCTAAGGAATACGGGTCATGAGTCTCTGTAAATGTTTGGTACCAATCAAGCACTTAAACTAAGAGAGCTTTAGAATTTGGACCCTTGTCCAGAAGTTTATCTCTCTCAAAGCACCAAGATAGCTGAAATCTGTTTCAACATAGACTACCTTAAAGCTAAGAGAGCTTAGACAACCTGGACTATGAATTTTAGAAAGCACTGGGTGTTAAGTAAAAGCTGATGTTTGTCAATTTTGTTTCTTAATACAGGGTGTGAATGAACCTTTTCTTACAAAAACTAAATGAGGTTGTACTATCTTTGATGAATCTTACAGAAAACCTGAAGACGTGTTGCAACTTCAACTTCATGGAAGGTCAAGAGTCTTATTTTCTCAATTTCAAAGTAATTAAAACATTTGTTACCCTTTAAAGGACAAGAATGAATCATTGAGAGTCTTGAAGCAAACATATATCTGTTCATCCAATTAACAATAAATATATTGTAAGTAAATATTAAGTATCAAGTTGAAAAATTATATAGATGATATAACATGATATAGTTATAATAATTATATAATATACTGCTTGAACCTAGCATCAATTAAATGTATTTTTGATTAGTATTTGCTTAGGTTGCAATATATACAATTTAAAAATTACAAAAATTTTAACTATCAGAAAAACAAATGAGGAAAGGACAAATGTATTACTTAGTAAGAACTTTCCAGCCAAAGATATACAAAAGAAAGCTCACAAAATTTAAAATTAATATAAGAATGTTCCTCTTTTAAAAAATTTCAAATCAAAGATTTTTGGGGGAAAAAAAGTTTATAAACATATAATAATGCAAACATAGGTTATTAATAAAACCAAACAAAAAGTATGTATTCAATGAATGTAAAAATTTCTGTACAATAAAAATGTAATAAATAAATCACTTTTATGCATAATTATCATCGTTGTGAAAAATAATTAGAGAATGAGTTTGTGAGCAACGATCACACTCAGGAATTTTAAAGTAATAAACTGATATATATACCAATTTGTCATTTTCAAACCAAACAGGTCAATTACCATTACCACTTTAAGAACCCACTCGGACAGGTAAAAGTAACAATCAAAATATTCTGCTGAATGTAGGTTGAACATTTCAAAACAAAACAGTAAAAGAAACAAACAACCAAGGTCGAGAAACTAACTGATTCTAACTCATTAATTAATTCTGATATGCTTCTAAAAACTCAAGTTCCAAAACAGTAATTGAAAATAAAAGTGACAATAGATCATGAAGAAAGAAATTGAAAGAGTCCAAGAAATAATACTTTGGGTTATTTAGATCATGCACCTAAATCATTAATATCACAAGCTGCTCGTGTTTTAATTCATTAATTTCAAACTCTCTGTACAATGAAAATATAAACAAAATCTCAATGAAGTGATGCCTATTGTAATATCTCAGTGTTTTGTTCAATGACGGCGTATTGATTAACAAAATCATAATCAGTAACAAATATATCCCATTTTACATTGGGATAGGACAGGGCAGAATTGTTATATTAGATAAACATGTAGAAAAACAAACGGAACTACAAACAACTGAATCACATTTAAATAAAACTCTTGTTTGTATTTTTTCATTGCTATGGTTTGAGTATACACATTCCTATATAATATAAAACATTCTTTTAACGTTTGAATTTGATTTTGATTTAGAGAATTAATAGTATTCTCATCTGTGAATAACGAAAGATCATAAGAAGTAAGTTTTAGTTTTTGATTTGGTATGAGATTGACGAACAGTAAGCAACAACATGACCAAACAAACCAGACTGGAAGGAAAAGGTTACCGGTACACACGTTAAGGGCTTAACATCCATTGCTTAGTGCCCTGAATCTGGATATAAGCAAATTACCAGAATTTTAACACTTACAATTGCCAGATGGCAAAAGACTTTCTCTGCATAAGAATGACTGGCCAACCCTTGTAAACGTTATTTTCTGGCATTTTTTGTGCATAATAATTTTCTCACATTTTGATCTTGAAATATTGGTTGAATGTGGAGCCCGTCAGTTATAGCTACATGTTTGCAACAAATAAAACCACAAAGAGGGCATTAAGTGAGACAACTAAGTCTCTGACTTAGCATAAATAAAAACAAATGTTCTTGCGGCAGCGACACAATTTGATGAAGAGATGAAGAGATGAAGAAGGCATAGAGATGAGAGATAAGTGTCTACTAGGGCCATCATCAATCTGTTTTCTTTGCCCATTTTAAATCATCATCGCGAGGCTTGTTGCCTGTTGTCGATTCAATCAAGTTCTCCATGATGGGCCAAAATCGGATCTTCTCGAGAGGGTAGTTGAGCCAACCAGTGGTGATACAGAAATAGGTTTCATGTGGCGCTACGTGGTGGATTCGGTGGTGTCTCCGTGGCAGGATGATGTGAAGGTCCTGGAGGAGCGTGATGTACCGCGGCAACCCGAAGTACGTGTGTGACCATTTGTGGAACTGCAACAGAATTCAAGTTGTCATATGTGATGTGTATCTTTGCACTATATCCTCAGGTGGGAGATTGAGGTTACTTCTAATTGGAATTTGAAAGATATGACCAAAAGGTTTTATATCTAATCCAATAAATAACATTGTAGTCCTGAGACTTGAGATCAACAACCATAACCCTAGTACATTTGTGTATGCTCTACAGCTCGACCACCAGTATCACCAGAGTTAGCTCCCTTTATCAGCCATGCTTCCATGGTTCTCACTCAGGACCAAAGGCATTTGCATAAAACATCCAACCAAGTTAGATCATTATTCTACCATGACATTCTAAAATCCTTGTTTTTTAATGGGTTTTTTTTTTGTCGAACGGAGGTTTGAACAAAAAAAATTTTTTGAGAGAAGGAAGTCGTTTAAAGATTTCAGTTTTAACTGGATGTCATATTTGTGGGTGTTGGAATTCAAGATGAACAAACTTTGACCCCTAAGTGATGGGTATACCCACCCACCAAATTACAGCTTTGGGGGTGTAGCGGTTCTGGAGGAGAAGTCGAAATTGTTAAAAGTTTACGAACGACGCCAGACTCGACTGATGAGCTAAAAAGTGAAAAGTTTACAGACGGATGGATGGACGCACGGACACCGGACGCCATGCTATACCATAAGCCCATTGGGCCTTTCAGGCCTGATGAGCTAAAAACACTGTAGGTTTATCTCGTAATTATTATCTTCAATGTAAATGTGGACATGAGAAAGCATAATTAACAATTATTATCTTTTTTTTTTAACTCGACTTGTCCCTTCTCAAACATTACCAAACCTTGTGGGCATGTTGGAAACATCAATTCATAATTTCAACCTCGACTCAAACTGACCTGGTTAGTGAGACTAACAAATATAGCGAGTAGGAAGACATAGCACTCCCAGTTGTACGTAGCGATGATGTCTGCTGGACTGTACATCACAAACTTCAAGGCCATGTTTGCCAAGAAGGGAATTGTTACAGCGAAGTTGTCTCCGTTGGTCTCTATAAAGTCGTGTCGAGTAATGGAGGTGGGGTCTATGTGGTGCTCTCGGAATGGACGAATGAAGGCCTGAAAAAAAGATGGGAAAATCTAAAGAGTAAGAAATGGGAAGAAAAATGGATTGGAAAGAAAGATGGGAAATATATGAAAGAAGATTTATGTAAATGTATCTATGCATGTTGCAGAAGTGTACCATTTTTTAAAGGGACATTAAGAATTTTAAAACATTATTTTGGGCTTTCATGCATTCCGAATACCACATGAGCTGACTTCAGTTCAAATAGTTTCACTTGACATGAATAATACGCAATCGCTATATATATATGATAATTACTCATTTTCTATTCAAATCAAGCAACAGCCTACATGTGCAGAAACCAAAATAACATGTCACATTTACATGCACAGTAGTTATATGACCTACTAGTATTACATATTACCAACTCAAAACTGTCATTTATAGATAAGTTTTCAAAATAAAGTTTGATTTATTGACACACGCTAGCTGTGTTATTGTCTCGTTTTTAATACAAAATCGCGACTTTCACTATTATTTTGTCACTGTATCGAATGAACTAGTTATAAAATGGTTATTTTCAGCAACAGTCACTTCATCTCGATAAAATAACATTTGTAACATTTGACTTTATGAGATTCCAGCAACATACTAAAAACACCTTTAAAATCTTTAATGCCTATCTGTTTTAAAGTGTAATCATTGACAAGACATTCATACATTCCTGGTTTTAAAAGTGTTTAAAAGCGTTATAATTCCACACAAGAAGCATTTTACAAGGTGTATTCAACATAAGGTATTACAAACATGTCACAACTCTCACAAGGCTTATATCCTGACTACATTATTGACTATTGACTTCATACATGACAATTATATAAGTAAGTGAAGGTATATATGTACTTGAAAGTTACAGTAAATCAATACGTAATTTGAATTGAAGCAATGAAATTTATCAACAATAGATGGTTTAATACCTCATCCACAATTGACCCGACATATTAATGATTATTGTCAACAATGAAATATTCCCACTTCCAACAGTATTTTAAGAATGATAATTTAATTGAAATCCATACTTTCAGGTAATGTTAACGTTATTTGGGTCATAAGTTGATTTAACACATGATGAGCCTCACAACTGAAGAATCTTGAGCACGTTTCCTATGTTTACAATTTGTGATAAATTTGCCACTTAAATTTATTTTGACTAGTTAAGGATAGAGTTTCATTTCAGACTGTCTCCCATCTTGCTTTTTTGCATTACTTCAAATGAAGAAATGCTGTATTTTCTCTAACTTAAATATTTTTCAATAATAAAAGATATGTATCAATAAAATATTCAGAAAGTAACGAATGAGGTATCATTTACTAATCAACAAAGTCCTGTCATGCAGCAGCAAAGCATTTCACACTCGTAGTTCTTCAATTTCATTGGGGTTTTTAATGAATGAACTCTAGCCTTTATCAAGCTTACAAATGTTAAGTCATGAAAATAAGAATGCAATACAAACATAGAAATATCCTTGCAAATTTTGTTTCCATAAAAAATAGCCCAACAGACTTGGGATTTGTCCAAAGCCTGCAGGAAAAGGGTTAAATCCAACTGGTGTGATTTTGCCTCATTTTGTGATTGAGAGCGTGGAGTAGGGGTGTCAGGGTGATTGATCAGGGACAGATACTGGGGTGACATTCTCTGGTTGACCCCGGTGCTAGATTAGATAGCTGCATTGTATCACATACATGTCTGATCATACCCTGTAACAACATGTGTACTTGGACTGATGTACGTGCTGCGTACACTCCACTCAACACTCCACTCAACACTCAAACCAAGTACATACTCAATGAATCACTATTATAGCGTGTTTGCGTGGATATCATAATTATCTCATATTTTTGGTTCATAAACATGGACTTCTTACGTTCATTGTATTTGAAAGACACAATTAAAGTATATATATCAAGGTGTTTGTCAACTTCCCAATACAAAGCATAACTCTTGTCAGTCTCCAATACTGGCTGATTTAGGCCTAGCAGTATTTCCTTGAGATCGCTGTGCTTGGAAATCCGGGCCCACTATGTATTTCAGGTGCAGTGATCCACTATGTTGGCAAAACAAAGCGAGGGAAATACTGCAAGGCTTTAATCAGCCAGTAATGGATGAAGGTATTCAGTCTATGCTGCAGCATCCTAGATTTAGTCATTAGTGTATCAACACAAATAGGAAATGATTCCAAGGAGAATTCCAAGGATAATACTCAAAAACAACTATTCAAATTAACAACATCATCATTTGAGACAAATGATTATGCATGACAACTCTCACCGGATGAAGGGGCAAAGAACCACTCAGATACATAATGAATGATTTCAATAAAGAAGAATTTGTCATCATTAATCAGTGCTCCAGATAATTTGGGGACCTATTGGGTATTTCCTTTACCCCTTGTTTGGTTACCATTGAATAAAGTCGGTTTTGATAGCCTATTTAGTAAAATGGTACTCCTAAGATTTCTGACAATTGGGTATTTATAACAAGAGTCATCAGAAGATGACATATCCCACTGGTTCCACAAAATTTGTAAAACACATCTTTGACAGATACTTGTGTATCTACTACCGTACTTCAGTTAGTGGGTATTACAGATGCTGAGTTTCAGGTATGTTAAGGGTTTTAGACTTCTGCTCCAGAAGCAGTCAAAATCAACAACAACCAACACATGTTTCTATGGAAACAGAAAAAAATAAATTTTTCAGAACAAATCTGAAAATATCAAAAGGCACCACTTCAGTTAGTGGGTAATACACGTGCAAAGTTTCAGGAAGATATGATGAACAGTTTTGGAGCTGTGCTCCGGAAACGAACCTGTCTCTGACCAACTTCAACATGTTTCTATGGATATGACCAAAAATAAAATGTTCAGAAATCTGAAGATATCAAAAGGCACCACTTCAGTTGGTGGGTAAATTCAGGGTAATACACATGGAAAGTTTCACAAAGATATCATGAACGGTTTTCGAGTTCTGCTCCGGAAACAAAATGATTACGGATGGACAGACGGACAGATGGACGGGATGATGACTATATCCTACGGTATTACATACCGGTGGGATAAAAATGAGATTGTACTACACCCATGATTCTACATGATCGGATTATGCTCTACTATTAAAGATTATTTTAAATGCAGATGTTGAAATCAATGAATAAACTTCTATAAAAATAAATGTAAATTATTTTATCTGTAGTCATGTCAGAATAATAAGATGAAGTTTATTAGAATTGTTTTGCATTCTCTCATGTTTTCATAACAATTTATTGAAACAGTTATTGATCAGTCAATGCAATTACTGCAATTTATGTTTTCCTATTTCATAAAAACTTGGGCTGGTAGTGAGTGCCATTTTGATAACTTGTGGTGACCAAGATCCTAACCAACTTCCCAATGCAAGGCATAACTCTTGCCAGTCTCCATTACTGGCTGATTTAGGCCTTGCAGTATTTCTTTAAAAAATCTGTGTTTAGAAATCCAGGCCCGCTATGCATTTATGGTGCAGCGATTCACTATCTTGACACAACAAAGCGAGGGAAATACCGCAAGGGTGAAATCAGCCAGTAATGCAAACTGGCAAGAGTTATGCCTTGCGTTTGGTAGTTGGATCCTAACATGGTAATAGTAAAAAACTAAAATTATGAGGAGACTTCGTTTTACACAAACAAACACTGTTGTAGAGTTTTATGAGATCGTAATCTAAAACAACAGAGATGCATAGGTTTACATGTCAAACACTGATGTAGAGCTTTGACATCCATTTGTGACAAGTTTATGTTAAAAATTTGTCTAAACTCTTATTATCATTTTGAAAAAAACTATATCGCAAGTATGTGCCATGATCTTCCTGCAAAGAAATTGAATATCATAGGTTAAGATGAAGTTTGATGTCAACAGCATCATGATACAGACAAATACTCTTTGACATGTTCCAAATTGTTGCTGACACTAAAAAATCAGTCTTTGTATTTAATCTTGAAAACAATGTGTAGGTCATCAAAATTGATGGGTTATAAGCATCTTCTCAATATGAACTCAGGAATTTTATTTGCAAGTTTCAGAAAGGAAATTATGAATAAATTATAAAATAATTAAATGTCTATAGGTCACTAATATTGAATATACCCTATTTGTCAGGGAATGTGTTTTAAACAAAATGTGTAATGTTTTAAAAACATCAAGTTCAAAGGGTTAAAAGATCCAGGTTGAAGACTTTTGAAACCAAGCCAACCAAAATCAAAATCAGATCTTATTAAAATTCAAATTCAAATCTTTATATATTCTATAATGAGAATCACACTTTCTTCTCTTGAGCGGGAACACAGTTCATACAGTTGAGTGTTTATATCGAACGCACAATGATAACAGTTTATAGTTTGAAGAGCATACTTAATGTCGGTAATTGTGTCAGTTTATCTCAACACTGATCTGTGCCCCTCTTCACCAGACGTTGTTTACTGTCAAAGTTCAACATAGTCAGACTATAAATAGAATCTAGTAGTCTCAATAAACACAACAGTGAATACATTTGGTATCAATTCTGTTTTAAACAAAATATCTATAGAGGAAATTATAGTGTCTATTTCATACTATGTTTATGACGCGAGTGCCTGAATATTAGTATTTCCCGAGCGAGAGCGAGAGATATACCAATATTCAGGCATGAGTGTCGTAAACATAGTATGACATAGACACGAAGATGATATTCTGTTTATTACCGAAGTCGTGAAATTAATGAAAATACGCTAAAAGCCACTTTCAACCATAGGCTGGCGACCCACCATCGCTGGATTTAGAATGCAACGTTATAGATGAAGCGTGACGTCATGGTATTGTTTATGATGTCACGTCACCATGACAAAGTGATATTTTGCACTAGGGCATTGTTTGAAAAATATGAACCCCGATATGATTGCCCTCGTAGGTAATAAATGTTTTAATGAAATCAAGAGAATTGGGGAAAAACTTGTTGAAAGAACTACTTTCATTGTTCATGTATAAATGGATTGTGCAGAACTAAATACTTGTTTATTTAAAAAGAAAAGCATAGAACAAATTAATATTTAATATTTAAATCATCTTTTGCATGTTTAATATTTTAATTCATATTTGGTCGATTTATTTACATTGTCATTACAGTTCAATTACAGTCTTGGTCAGGTCAGACCAACTCGGGAGTCAGGCCTCAAGTCCTTGTATTTCACATAATGACCTCACCATGAGTAATTAAGTGTATACGGTTATATTTGGGATAACACTACCTTCAATAATACCATTGAAGGTAGTGTTATCCCAAATGTAACCTTGTTATATTTGTTCATTATCTAAATAGCATGTTTTGTTCACTGTTTTCAACAATACACGCCCAGCCTGGCCAGGTGGTTTCATACATAATGTAACATGTTAGTTTTACTGGTATTCTGATTTGTATGAGAACTATTACATTTAGGATATTAATTTTCATGTTGACTACATGCTGCTAGTAATGCTGTTAACACACACATGAATACAAATCAGTTGATGAATGTCAGTTACTAGACCTATCTTCTCTACTCTACATAGAAAGGTTTACCATTCGTAATCATTCGTTTTAATTACATAAATAGTCATATATTTCTGTTTCAATGACTGCAGATGCTAGCTTATAAGTAGCCAATTATGTTGGGGTTCAAAATTAGGCCTCCCTGTCTGTTTCTAGGTAATTACCTTGTGTAGAATAACAAGCTAACAGTAAACTGTAATGTGGTTTAAGACAGCATGGCTGGGTTATATTTTGTGGAAATGAAATTCAACAGGATAGTTCTGTTTGTTGCATTGTGTTTTACCTCATACAGTTAATTTTTTCAAGTTAAATATAATATCATTCAGAAATACTCACATTAAAAGAATTACATATTCACAGTAATTTGAATGTCATTGACTAAATATTCTAAAATATTAGGAAAATGTACTATAAAATTCAGAAATCTTACTGATTTTTTCCAATTTTTCAAAGTATTTTTCATCTAGAATTACACATGACATGAAATGGTCGAGACCTAGAAATGCAAGGGAAAACAATAAGCAATTCCAATTATTTTCAAACATTGATACCGTTGATCTATTGTCTATATGTTACAGCAAATCTGTGAAACCAGTAAATATGAGAATTTACTGCAATTTTTATCACATATCTATAATGATAAATTAGGATTACACATATAGACAAAATTCTAGGAGATATGTGTAATTTTTTAAATATAGGGCCAGTTATTAAATGTATTTAAAATTAAAAGATAAGGACAAACACAGATTTAGTGAAATTAACGTCTTTCACGTCTGTAGACATTTAAAGCAGAATGATGTGCACATAGTGAAGATGGCATATTTCTTATGAAGTTCTTTCAGCACTGGGTCATATCCACCATGACAATCATTCATCAATCCAGATACAAGAAATAGACAAGGATGGAGCAGCCATTTTGGTTCTAGTCGATTGTCGGCCGCATTCGACACGATAGATCACCAGATTCTATTAAGAACACTGGAACACAGGATTGGAATATGTGGAATGGCTCTGAAGTGGTTTGAATCCTACATTACTGGAAGAAGCCAGTCATTCCTCATCAAAGGCCACTGTTCCTCTCAACATCTCCTCAAATACGGAGTTCCACAAGGATCTGTACTTGGACCACAGCTTTTCGCCATCTACACATCTCCCTTAGGCATCATTGCAAAATCCCACAACCTAAATCTCCACTTGTATGCAGATGACACACAGGTATACTTATCCTTCAGACCACAAGACCAATCCTCAATCACTTTCTCCTTTTCCAAGGTACAGGAGTGTGTGGACAGCATTAAGTCATGGATGGGTGCACACTTCCTCAAACTCAACGATGATAAGACTGAACTCCTTGTCATCTACCCAAAGCATCAACAGCCTGTTTCTCTGCCAGAGTTTGTCATCGGAGACAATACTATTGTGCCAAGCAAGGAAGCCCAAACCTTGGTGTGATATTCGACTCCAGTTTAAGCATGGAGGCACATGTCAACAGTGTATGTAGAGGAGCCTACTACCATATTCGTAACATCAGCATGGTGAGAAGGTACCTTGATGGAAAAACAACAACAGCTCTCATCCAAGCATACGTCACCTTCCGTCTCGACTACTGCAACGCTCTGCTGTATGGTCTCCCTCAACACCTGCTGGCCAAGTTACAGAAAGTCCAAAATGTTGCAGCAAGAGTAGTAAGCACATCTTGTCGACATGATCACATCACTCCAATACTGCAGAACTTACATTGGCTACCAATATCTTTCAGGATTCACTATAAACTCATGCTTCTTATCTTCAAGTGCATACACGGCTATGCCCCTATCTACCTAGTTAATCTTGTCTCACAATATCAACCCGTTCGTTCTCTCCGCATAAGTGACACTTATCTGCTGGACATTACGAGATCTCGCACAAAGAAGTTTGGCGATCGTGCTTTTCAGCATGCCGGGCCCTATCTCTGGAACCAACTTCCAGTAGATATTAGAATGCAAGTTGAGGAAGAAAAATTCAACAACTGAAGACACACCTCTATCAAAAAGCATTCTGTTGAGATGTTTTACTGTTTGCCAGACTCAGCTGAGTGCTTTTGAGCGGTGCTTTATGCCGGATATTAGCGCTATAGAAGTACTTGGATTGATTGATTGATTGATCACACCTGTTATATTGTACCACAGGGGCGTGTATCCCTTAGAAACAGCGTTTGAAAGACATACGTATATAGACCCTACCCTATTACTACATAAAAGGAAAGGGGTGTAACGACGAAACCACCCCATGCTCTTTCAAAGTCATAGTTTGCATCAAAAACAATTTTTATGGTACAGTCGATGACTACAATACGAAAGCTAAATGATTTCCCTACAAAATGAGTTATAAATTGCCATAAAAATAAACTCCCGCTCACTTTGTGGTGGGGTTGAAATAAGCCTAGGACGCCAATATACTCTGTTACACACATATACTAAACTTGACCAGTAAATGAGTAAAAAAAGATTTATTTCATTTCAGATGTTTCATAGAAATTTTAGTAAATATGTGTACTAAACTGTACTTACTGAGTAAAACTGTAATTACATGTAATTACTCAACATTCCAGTAAATACACACCTGTACTGATTTAAGAAATTTACTGTAACATATACAGGACATACACATTGCTTGCTTGCCATCTGTTACAAAATTTCTTGAAATTTGAAATTCAAATGTACATGACATTTGGCTTTCGTCCTTATTAGTCATTCCACTTCAACTGAACCAGAATATGTGTTCCTGATACAAAACGATTGCAAGAGTCAGAAAATATCAGGGGACAACTATAGATTGTCAACCTTGTCAACCTCATCGACTTTTGGAACAAGGTGTTTTACAAGTTGCATTTAAACAACACACTATATCAAATTCTAATTTTTTCAATTCATAATTATATAGGATGACTGAATGTGGTGTTGAATTACTAAATTCTATCTCAACTGTTAAAGATTTTACTTTGGAAATCATATAAAGTTTCTGACAGCAGCAACACTTTCAAAAGGGAGCACAGGCAAGTGCTGGAACAGCTACCAACAATGTAACCATAGTAACAATCTAGTTTTCACACTTTTGCAAAAAAAATAACAGGTTTATTTCCATAAACACCTGAGTTAATAACATCTGTTTATGTCACTTGGTAACGAGTATATGTTGAAAAATTCTTGATTCTTGTTGCAATGCAAACAAATCAAACTGTATAAACTGTTCATCCACAGGTCAGGTCCAAAATCAAGAACTGACATTCCTCAATGGATAAAATCTTCTATAGGTCCACATAGTTTGGCTGATATTGATAAATATACAACAGTCAAATCAAACTAAACTAGTACACAAGGCAAAATCTAGTCCAGAGAGAAGCCCCATTTCTTACATAGTTGAACCTTGATGCCTTTCCTTTGTTCAATAGCAGTGTCCAGTGGATATTGAAGTGTGTCCATCGATAGCACCCACTGTAGTTTCTATGAGCATTATTCAATGAACAGCTACAATTATTGTAAGCAACTTACCTTGCCAATGATGGGCAACTGCACTGATCCCCAAGTATCCGCTCCCCAATGCACTAAACCACTGAAGAAATCAGCTGTCAGTATTCCTAGTACTGAGAAGAGAATAAATACTTGTTAAGACATTCAGTATTAAACAATTCCATATATAAATTAACAATATTTTCAGTTTGTTGTCAATAACACTTTTTTACTCTAAGCATGACATGACAAATCAATACCGTAATGTTTTGGATTCATCCTTTTAACAAATATTTCTCCATTGGACAAGAAATTTATAATCAGTACATTTTTAATTAATGGCACATGAGAATAATTTTAAAGAAAATAATGTATGTTTGCATATCTAAAAACTAATATTAACATTAGCATTATCACCAATGTCTTGTTCTGCCGTAACAAGAGATCAACCGACAGAGCACAGACTAATGGCTGCACATCTTATTGTTTTCATTTCTGGATGCATAAGCATTCTTAGTTAATTTTAAAATCTAAAGTAACCATAATATCACCCTCAGTAATAAGTTTTAAAATGGATTGTGTCATAAATAATCATGTATTGATAACATGTATCTACATACATTCATACATATATATTCATTTCTACAGAAAATACCCTGATAGAACCGTCTCTAAAAAGGATAACTCTTTTCAGGAAGCCTGTGGTTATTTGCAACAGTAGGGGCTTACTTGGCAGTTTATACACAGTTACTATCATCAAAATAATTAGATGTTGAATATACTTACAGGCAGTAGGAAGAATGATGTACCAGTTCTCCAGTTGAAAATACCGGATCAACTGAAGACCATTGAAAGCCATCAAAGCCAGTGTCAAATAGAAACATATTGTCTCCTGTAAACGTTTTCCTGCAAACAAAACACACTTTATAAAGAAAGGATTTTGAAGAAGTTTGGGTTCTTATCAAACAATGTTGATTATTTAAGTAAAATAAGCAATTGTCAACTGCCAGCAAATCAACCGGTCACCTTTATAACATTTTGCCTGTACCGGTACGTTAATTATTTTGCCCATATACTTTCATGCTGCTTGAACAGATTGTGCAATGTGCATGATAAGATATATATATATCTACATCTTTTATGATCTTAGCTTTGGAGATATGAATATGATAAATTAAAACAAATACAATACATATATATTTTGTCATATATCTCATATCTTCAACACGTAAAACTTTTATATTTCGGAACACGCAGTTCACAATACAACACATTTTGTACTCTTTTTGGGATGACTCTATTACAGGAATTGAACCAGTAACCTCAGAACCAGGCACCAATTACTAGCTCTAAATGTCCTCATATTGTCCACACCCCATATGACCTATGGCTATACTACAATCAATTCAACTTTTCAGATTAGCTCACTAAGCTCAGCACAAATCATGATAAACTCATTGTCAAATAGAATCATAGCTAATCTGGCAAGTCTATGATTTAATTAGGAACAATATTACAGGAAAAATCTTGACACAAACTTTTAATGACTTGCCAGAATAGGTGTGATACTATTTGGCATCATGTTATTGCAAGAAAAATGAAAGTTCGAAGAAATAAGGAGAGGCCCTAAAGCAAACATTATTATATTTGGAAATAGATAAGAATGTGACATCATGTCTATGATGACAACCGTTTTAGTGATTTTACTCATATAATATCCTTTTAAAAAATTAAAACAACACTTTAAGCCATTATGAATTTATATTATCTTACAATTCAACAATTCCTATCCTCATATAATTTATGGTAACAGCACTAATTTTGCGTGTAAGCATATTAAACTTAACCTATAGGGTAAAACGGGTCAATTTCCTCCAGTGGGGTAATTTCGTTCATCCGATTAAAAAGTTACTTTTGTAAATAAATAAAGAACTCAAACAAGAAATATGGCGTTGTGTCGTTCTTTTCATAGAACTAGTCATTAGTCTCAGTGATTCCTAATCGTCACCAGTTATTTGTACCTACCCTATGAAGTGTAAGCATACTTAACTTAACCTATAATAATAATAAACTAATTAAATAAATAAATAAAAAGACATTGCAATTAAATACTATTAATCAGTAGTTACACCAAATAATTATATACTAAGGAAACATGATACAGCCAGAGAATAAACCTTAAATGCTAAAATTTTCAAGAAACAATGGAACCTGTTATAATTCTGCTTTAGGCATAATGTTCACCAAGATGGCAATGTAGATCTAGACTTTGGTTATGCAATTTCTTACTTAACAAGTTTTTCAGTCACTACGTGCTTGGTGTCAGCATTTCAATCATTACGTACGGATCACCCTAACTGTACATTGCAATAAAGTATTAAGACACTCGGAAAGGCAATCATAAAGACAAGTACATGAACGACGAGTTTCAAGATTGCTTTGAATATGTTGCTATTTATAATAGGTTGTCATGCAAGTCAAACTTGACCTAATTGCATCGTACCTTGAGTGTATCCGCTTGCCAATTCCTTTGCTCCTGCGTGTTGTGGACCCCATCTTGTCTTCTTTTCTGCCTTTTCATCTTTATCATATTGGATGTTAGAATTCGGATCATCCTCAGACATCGAATTATGAAGAATTTCGTCTTCTGATTTGAGACCCATCTTGCTGTCTTGATCCACCGGAAGTCTGACCTCGCCTGATGTTTCTCTCCGCAGCAAATATCTCACCTTTGATATAAAAAAAACTGGTAAGAGATATTTGATAAATAAGGCGTTAAATAATTGTATGAAAAATTAGTGTCTGAATAAGTACCTGGTATTGATTTTTTAAAGTATATGTTTTGTGATAGATATTTATTTTAGTTATTGCTGCGGTAATGTGCTATTTGACCTTTGACCGGTCATGAGAGGGTATCGTGATGAAAAGATGTCGAAAGTCACGTCGGAGAACTAACTGTATGTGCACGTGGTATTCGTAGTACATAGTACATGTCTATAAAAAAAATATCTTCTACGACATTTGATATTAATGAAATTGAGAACAGCAAACAAAACAACTAGATCTACTTAGTAACTTCTAGTTCAGTACAGTGAATATGACATGATCAATCATTATATAATCGAATGTCGGAGACTGAGACTGTTTACGCTGTTACTTGATCTGTCGATTCCTCGTCTTACTCGTTAACGTGGTAATAAGAAAGAAACTTTAATGAACTCGAGTGCTAATTATGTCAAACATCAAAAACATCATAAAATGATAGACGTCATGTCTTTCAAACACTTGATGCCAAATAAATAGCTGTTTTGGTCCGTTTTGTTTATTTTGGTTGTCAATATTATCACTGATGACAATCTGACAACTGGTGTCACCTGTTTTCATGGTATTTGTCTGAGATCAAATCAACACATCAACACCAGCCACTCTGTTATTTTTTACCAATTTTCGAACACAGATTAACACTTTTCGGTTAGGGTAATTTTACAACTAGAGGCTTTAAATTAAGCGAAAATAATTGTGTTCAGTATAACATTTTCAGTGCTTAGAATGAAATCTTATACTTGTGATGATTGAAATATAAAAGTGCATACACTTTATTTGAATTTATTATTTTTACAGAAATCTATCTCACATACAAAATGTCATTACCATCACGGTTTAAATTTTAACAATATTTATTTCAATTTCATGTAGTTGTGCCTAAAATTATATGTATCTGATGCCATTGAAACTATTTATTAACACAAAGTTACATAAATTTAAACATTATGGTGAAGTGTTTACAATATCATTAACTTCAACTTAGCTTGAAGAATTCATTACATTTTCATGAATTTAGAATCACTATAAAAGATTCGTAATGAAATGCAGTTACAAATCCCTTGTGTCACAAAGTAGCTGGAGGTGCATGCTGTGAGCAAACATTTCAAAATTCTTAAACAATGGGAAATATTTGCAGCAATTTGACAGCAGAAATTTTAAATCTTTGAATACGATATATACTCCGTTTTTCACGCAAAAATCGATTGATTGCTCTGCTGTAGTACACCTGTAATCTGAAATTAAGAAATGGTTTGCATTTCAGAAAGAGGAAGTCCCCAAGATGTTGTCCAACCAAAATTTATTATCTGTCAAACAATTTGATTTTTCATGTGCATATAAAAAACCTGTACCCTCTTGTGCATGACGTCCCATATATGGGACGCTAATTCTATCATCAAAATAACACGAAAAAAATTATTTGAGGTAAAATAAACATTTATTCACTTCATTGCAAGTTATGAACTATAAATTCTCACAATTAAATGAAAATCTGAGAGGTCATGCATAAATGGGTTAAACCGACTAAGTTGAAAAATGTAATTTTTGAAGCTGTGTTCATGCAATGCATGTTATTAAATGTTTCAGATCATCTTGAGTCGACACTTTACAAGACAGGATATGGCTCTGACATTTTCAAGAGCGATTCATCAACTGATTAATCTCTGTCAGTCAAGAGCCTTCACTGCAAAACCACTCAGTCCAACCAAGCAGAAGGGAAAGTTAACAAAAGTAAGTTCAGAATAAGATTGAAAGGTCGGCAGCTCGAAACTAAGAGTCACTTCTGTTCAGTGTTATCCTTCATTAATATTAAAAACAAAATTCAGACAAATGGGAATTGCAGCTTTGGCTTAGGTTGAAGTTTTCAAATGGAATTATACAAAACAGGGTGTGAGTTAGTCAAGAAGAAATGGTTTCAAACATTTACCGGTAAGTCAAGTTTGATACCAACAAGCCTGACCATTTCAAAGACCAACACTTGAGAGTCTCAAGTCTCAAGTTGAGACCAAATGAAAATTCAGGCCAGAATGTATTCAAAACTGATTAATTTTCAGGCAAAGCATTTTGTTGACTTCAAGAAAGTGCAGGTAGCGGGAGGCAGTGGTGGCAATGGCTGCATGTCTTTCACGAAGTTGCCAAATAAGGAGTGGGCCGGACCTGATGGTGGCAATGGAGGACATGGCGGACATGTTGTTTTGAAAGGTAGTAAAAGTTTGTACATTATGAAATTTGAATAATCTGTGAATGTATGGTTGATTCATCCTTACACACTTGCACCACAGTGTTTCTGTGTCTGTATTTCAGTACTATAGCAAAATGATAAATTCCAATGCAGTTGCAAAATTATATGATCCAGTCTGACTGAAGTTAACATGCTATCATAAACTGAAAACTTTGCATATCAAATATGTGACCAATCATACTCATTGTTAAATTCAGTTATTTTGGATTTTGAAAGATTCATGTCATCAAAACAATGTTTCTGGAATGTTGAGTATGATTTCATCAAATGTTACAAAATATAACACAAAAAGATTTAAGCATGGGAAACTTTTTTTGTAAGTCTTTGTCCCAAGTTGAATGCTTAGACTGTTTATGGAACTAAAAGGACGAAATGGTTTGTAGTATAAAATGATTATTTATATTTATATTGTATAAGACTTTGTCTTTATCCAGCCAACAACAATGTCAGGTCTTTGTCTCATCTGGAGGGACATATCCGTGCTGCGGAGGGCGTCAAAGGAATGGCTCAGAACTGTCATGGAAAAAATGCTGAACATTTGTACATTGAGGTTTGTATTTTCACAATTTATGGCCACGATTATGCTATGAGCTCTCTCCCTGGATTGCAATGATACTTTCAACTGTATGCAATGTTTTATTATTAGTGACACCATCCAGCTTTCTTTAGGGCATCCGGATCCCCTTCTTGGCATGTTGAAGCATAGCCACAGTGTGAAGAGCGCCAGCCCAGATCCGAGCAATTATTAGTTTGTCCATAGTCTGAGCAATTATTAGTTTGTCCATAGTCTGAGCAATTATTAGTTTGTCCATAGTCTGAGCAATTATTAGTTTGTCCATAGTCTGAGCAATTATTAGTTTGTCCATAGTCTGAGCAATTATTAGTTTGTCCATAGTCTGAGCGATTTCCACAGTCTGAGCAATTGTTAGTTTGTCAACAGTCTGAGCAATTATTAGTTTGTCCACAGTCTGAGCAAACCATCAAGTACGTTTGGTAAAGATGAACTGGATTCAAAATGGAGACTAATAGAATGGAGTCCCTGGTTTCATTTATTCTGTGCAGTTGTGTCCCATGTTTTCATTGGTCATGTCCATATGTATAACTCACCCTGAGTTCTGTTATCTCTGTGTTATATCTTCTCTTAATTTCATGATAATTAAAACAAGAACTGTATTCTAGAAGGATTATGACAACCTAAAATGATCCAGGATGTCTGCTGTGAAACGAATGTGCTATATTTATTAAAAAGTTTATTTGTTTATGTTAAAAGGCTTTTAGGAGAGTTAATTGATCAGGTTATCTAAGGTAGCAAAAGAAATGATTTACCTGTAATTAACAGGTACCACTGGGAACAGTAGTGAAGGAGGGAGATGGTAGTATTCTCGCCAGTCTGGAGTCACTTGGGGAGTACTACATAGCAGCGAAAGGTGGGGCTGGTGGCCATGGCAACCAATTCTTTCTGACCAATGAGAACAGAGCACCAGCCTATGCAGAAAGTGGCGCTAAAGGTCAGAGGCGATCTCTGCTATTGGAGTTGAGAACCATGGCACATGCTGGTTTGGTGGGTAATACTTTCACCTCCTGTACATTTCCTTACATAAGCCTATTTTCAGTAAAGCTGTTTTGTATTGAATTTAGCACTGGTCTGTTATGTACAGGGTTAGCCTGTTGAAGGCACACGATATGTAGCAATTAAATCTTTATTAAAACAGAATCATCTTTGTTTTCTATTGAGGGTGGTTCTCATATCATCTGTTACTGTTAAAAATGCATTAGGGTAAATTTAAAGGTGCATCCATTGTGTTTCATAAAATTTTATTTGGCTTTAGTACGTTCCAACACACCATATGTGCTGTTAACAATACAAACAAATTCACTTAGATTGCATATTCATCCCTAATCGCCCAACATATCATCATTACTAATTACCAATTAAAATCGAGTAACATCATAATGCATGTGCAGAAACCGAAAGTGCACGTCCCATTTACATGCACAGTAGTTATATGACCTATTGAACATTATGAACCCAAATTGGTTATTTTGTCTGGTGTAAATAAGATTCCAAAATTACGTTTGACTCATTGGCGCGCGCCACACACGGTGCATTGTCCGGTTTTCGATCAGAAATCACTACTTTTACCTTCATATCGTCATTATACTAAGTCGAGTATCATTAAAATGGTTGTTTTCGGTAACAGTTGGTACTTCTCGATAAAATAAGACCGTTTATGACGTTTGTCATATTTGACCCCCAACAACACAATGGATGTACCTTTAAGTGCTTTACTTCAGATTATGGATAATCTTATACTCCAAAAAAAGTAATATATTTTTAGACTCATTCACACCAAAAGTCTTAAGGGCAAATAAATTGATGGAGAAATAGAATTATGATTGTGCTTGGAAACTGGTCAAGAAACATTTGTCTGTTACAAAGTACAATAAGAGTTACTTCCCTTTGACCAGATTCCCATAAACATGGAATTTGGTTTTCATATCTGTTGAAATTGCTCTGACTTAATAGTAACACATTTAAATGTTACATATCATATATGATTAATAAGCTCTTTAGAGCTTGATGGAAGTTCCAATCCATGCTCTTTTCATGAATAAAATATGTTTAGATCATATATGATTTAAATTTTATCTAAAAATTTGCATTTGCGATGTCATGTTTCCAGATTGGTTTCCCAAACGCAGGCAAGTCAACCCTTCTGAGAGCGATCTCCCGTGCTCGTCCTAAGGTGGCAGCCTACCCGTTCACGACCTTGAACCCTCATGTTGGCATGGTCCTGTACGATGACCTTGAACAGATTGCAGGTAAGTGTCTCTGATCTTTGAATACAAGGGTGCAAAGTTTTGGGTCAAAGATGAAATGTCCGACTGGCAAAAATTTTAATCTGCATTTGCACTGCAAACCATTTTATCACTTGTGAGAAATAAAAGCTATAAAATTGTGTGATCGACTGAGTTTTAATTTACAACTTTGGTGTTTTTATTTCCTCCCTGGTGGGAGTTGAGGAAGGGATGTGAGCTAAGCGCCTTGAAACTTGTATTTTAAAGAGAACTTTCTCCTTGCTGGCACAATGGTACATGATTCAGGGACACTTTGCTCGTTCAAATCAAGTCATGTCACTAGATCATACACAATTGTGGTTCAAGCATACAAGCTGCTATAACGGAAAGGAAAACTTTGACCTCATGATCAGTATATTTTCTTGAAGATTGTTTGTAAACCACCTTATAAAACCTGTTGTTTAATTGTATTAGTCAGCTGGACCAAGTCGAAGCAGTTGTTATCTTGTCAAATAAAATCAAACTAACTTAACACAATGTTCAACATCTAGTTGCAGATATTCCAGGACTAATCCGCGGAGCACACCTGAACAAGGGATTGGGAATCTCATTCCTTCGTCACATCCATCGATGTACATGTCTTCTGTACGTCCTGGACCTTTCAAATGAACGACCTTGGACCCAACTCTCTGACCTTCAGTTTGAGCTTGACCAATATGAGGAGGGTCTCTCTACCAGACCGTGCGCCATTGTTGCAAATAAAATAGACCTCCCGGAATCCAAGGAGAATCTTGAGGGCCTGAAATCTCATGTTGATTTACCAGTGTTTCCGGTTTCTGCCGAGAATCAAACCGGGATTCAGCCTCTGTTGATTCATCTGAGAGAGCTGTATGATAAACATGCAGAGAAGAAAGGAATTGGCTGGTGATGTGAGAATGTTTATGTAAAACCATTATGTAATAAAATTATCATCAAGAGCAATATTTGCTGGATTTTTTGGAAATTGGAAACTAGTATTGTCATCAACAAAACTAAGCTTATTTTGTTCGCTTCACATTAAAAACAGGGCCCGAGAAAGTTCAAATCATTTAATATTGACACACGTGATAAGGAACGACCAAACATAAGAACACTCAATCTGTCAAGTGAAGAGAGACATTTCTCTGTGAACATGCTAACATTTTAAATGGAACAAACCCATCATCATCTGTTGATTAAATGACATTATGTTTGTCTTGGGCACTGTAAGGAAAAGAAGCGGAACAAAGTGGCCTGGATTACAAGGTGTAGTAGAAATTGAGTGAAGCACCAGAATGGATACTTCTGTCTACAATTTTGTCATTCAGTGCTTGCGGCTGAAATGTGTGAACCTTAGTTTAAGAGTGTATCTCTTTGCAGTGGTAGCGTCAATATCTGTGTTTTCCCCTAGTTACTTACGTTGTCCAAAATGACAACCTACGCATGCAACTCCTGCAGTTAATTGTTCTCCCAGAGATATCCTCAGCAGACAACAAAAGTATCCACAGCCTGTATCGCCATTACTGTAATATTCGTGAAAGCAACTTCTCCCAGAGGGATGATTGTTTACACCACATAAGGGCTGTGTTTGATTTAACAATTCTAGTGTTGAGTCGGTGCATGCACTATCAGTCTTTGACGTTTAATCAAATGTACAAACAAGACTCGAGTGTTCACACATAGTTAACAAAATTTGCCTCAGCTATCATGACAGTCAATTTAATTTTCCGTTGAAAAAACCCAAACTAATCTTAATATAAGTATGGATCTACATGACAAAATTAATATTTCATTCGTAATGAATGTGTATGTGTGACTTATTTGGAGAGGAATTTGCACTACCCATAATGCCGTGCCCCTGGTGGGATTTGAACCCTGGACGTCTTGATCCGAAGCCGAACGCGCTAACCACTGCGTGATCCCGCCCCCCAGTCAAATAAAGAAATATTGTTGTTGACGTAAAACATTAAAAGCATAATACATTATGGATGATATTGTATGAAAGACAATTGTGAACTGTATAATAAATTCTGATCTCGACATTGGTTAGAATGTTTATAATTTCTCTTAAAAAATAAAACAAGAAAGTTATAATTCAATGAGATGATTTATTGCAATCAGTTGTAAAGTCAATAAACTTCTATAAATGTAGATCAGTGCAAGGTATGTACAGTGTGATATAGATATATGGAGAAACATCATTTATATACTTTTGCATATATATATATATATATATATATATATACACACACCAGAGCCTCAAGGCACAGATCTTAAACATTTCTTTTAAAAACATACATTTATATTAAAAACTTGTATATAAATACTATTCACATATATATTCTAATCTATTCTATATAATATTCTTGACCACCTTTTATTCAATTGAAAATTTATGAACAAATTTTAACAAAACTAAAGGTAAGAGTTAACAGTTAAAGAGTTATTTGATATAAATGCAAGTTAAAGGCAATATTTGTTAAATATGAACAAAACAATAGTTGTTAATATCAGAGCATGTGCTACATCATACTCTTACTGCAGATGTTACTCCACTCAGTTCTTCCTTCACCTCTATGAAGCATACTAGTATTTCATGATTCTCGCAAAATTCCCTGACCGTGAAAAACACTGATAATGTCAGTTTTTCAATGAAATCAAACATCAGTTTTTCAATGAAATCAAACATCAGTTTTTCAATGACATCAAACATCAGTTTTTCAATGACATCAAACATCAGTTTTTCGTTAAGGAGAAAACATGACTCCGAGGTCTTCTGCTCTGAGAATAACCTGAAGGGAGGGATAAAGCCCCGAGGGCGTTAGCCCGAGGGGCTATCCCGACCTTGAGGTTATTCTCAGAGCAGAAGACCGAGGAGGAGTGTTTTCTCTAGCTTATAAACCGTCAACTATCAAAATTTACGAGTTATAGTTTCGGACGCTCAAAGGGCCTAATTCCTCCGCTTAGACCATTTTAAAAGCAGAAGACGAAGGAGGGATGTTTTCTTCCTATTTATAAACGTCAAATGTAAAAATTTACATTTTATAATTTTTGATTCCCAAATCGTGTTTTTATAAAGGGTATGTCGCCCTCGGTTGCGTTATATCGAGGCAAAGACGGTATGACTATAAAGGGAGTAATTCAACTCCACTCATCATCTCGGTCTGCATAGCCGAGCGGTCTAAGGCGCCAGTTTAGAGAGCGAAGGGTGCCAGGTTCGAATCCAGCTATTTCAACTTGGAAATTTTTAACTGTGTATAATTTTCGATAATAATTGCTGCTTGTTGGCTATTGCGTTGCAAGTCTGAAAAATTATTCTAAGTGCATTTCCAGGTCTTACTTTCAAAAAAACCTTAGGTTCAGGTCTTACTTTCAAAAGTAAAACCTCATACCGGGTTATTCTCGGAAGTAAGACCTCATTAGAGGTTATTCCAAGAAAAGAAGATACCTACAAAACAACAGACAGAATCCGACCTAGGTTTATAAAATGAAATCAAACATCAGTTTTTCAATGAAATCAAACATCAGTTTTTCAATGAAATCAAACATTGTTCTACATCTGCAACTGAGAGAGTCATAAAAGAGGTGTGCACATGACACAGAGGAAGCATTTTTTGAAATCATTAAAGAACAAGAAAAAAGAGAGCATGGCTCACATACCCCCCGCCATCCCTCCATTGAGAAATATAGATGTGAAGGGTACTATGTTTAAAAAAGCATCATAATATTGTCAAAAATAATTTTGGGAACTGGCTTTATTACAAAATTTCATTCACCCAGATGTAATATTTTTCAGGTAACTTTATTTTTCCCATTAGAGCATCACACAGGTAATTTGTACCATGTTCAATTACAGATTCAAGGGCTTCATAACTCCGTAAAAAATAATATTTCGGAAATGGATTTTAAACTCAATGAAGAGTATCATTTCATTCACTTAGATGTAATAGTTGCCAAGAAAACTTGTCCCAATTGGAGCATCACAGCTCTTTTGGTACAAAGTTCAATTTCGGATTCAAGGGCCATAACTCCGTAAAAAATACGTAACGTTACGTTTTGAGCCTACTGACAATTCACTTTATTCACATGTTATGTTATATTCACACTTATGTTCACATTTCAACTCAAATATCTTCTGAGGAGAGATTTTTAGAGATGACTGGAGTTCAAGATTAATACAATGGCAGCTCAACCAAATTACCTGTGAAGCAGCGTGTATAGTTTGGTGAAGTCGTTTTGGCATAATCTTACCCAATTAGTACTGAATTATATACATGAAACAAGCAAGTAATAATCAATCATTCATTTCTGACTAAAACCTTCACTAAGGAATGTTTATCAACGAGGCAAATAGCTTCATACAATGGAGTGCAGTGTTCCTTTAACATTCATACTATCACTCCGTCAGGGGGTGCAAGTTCACTTTAACATCAACCTATATTAGATCGGATCTTACCTGACTCTAATACCTCTATTCAAAGATCTCTCTGCTCGTCAGGGATCATGGCTTGTCATCCAATGGCAACAAGACCAGAAAATCATCAGTTCGATTCAATATGAATGCAGGCCTGTGATTGGTTTAATTTATGGAAAACAAAGGTCACATAAAACTGCATGAGACAATAACTCTGCCAAGCAGTTGTTAGATGTTAATATACATAATGGACAAAAATAGTTAATGATACAAGTCAATCTTAAAATTATGAATATTTATTTATTTATTCTATGACAAACTGATAAACATTCAATTATAAACATTAACATAAACTGATGTTGTCCAGTATAACCAGGTAGGAGAGTTAAGATCTGATTTTAATGAGCTTGAGATAATATCAGTTTGTTATGCTGGGCTTCATATTCCTTGGACAAATGTTCTAATTTTTGGGTTGTAAGAATGTCAAGCCCTGGTATGACAAATAAATAAATTGCCAGTGTTGATAAACAGATCACAGAGTAAAAGTCTGTAACTTATGTGTCAACAATCAACGAGTGAAATAATGCACACAAACAATACCTGGTACCTTTCGTGGCAGTATAACTAGGACCAAGGAAGCCCCTTCAGTCCAACAATAAAGTTTCTAAACTAAGGTTTCTCAGGGAGGTTCATGTTAAGGACTTCTTAAGTTACTCTATTTAGTTGTTGTATATATATATATATAGTTCAGTAAAGCGAAATTAACTAATGAAAGAAATACGTTATAAATATGTTACTGATGACGATGATAAAACATAAATGCAACTCTGATAACAGCAAGGCACAAGACACAGTAACCTTACTGAAAGTCTTCCTTGTTCTAGAAGATGACGAACCTCCCACACAAAGCAAAATCTGAGCTAGTAGATTCACAAACTTCTGCCTCTCCCGTGCAGAAGTTCAAGTGTAGTTGCAGAAGTTCAAGTGTAGTTGCCGAAGTGACTACTTTCTGAATGTAGAACCAATGGAGAAAACTTCTCTTTTGCTTGCCTATGCTGCTGGTGATTGTGATTCATGAACATTCATATAAGACCGGTCGACCAGGAAGATTTTCTGGATAACTACTTCTTTCATGTGAAAGTTGTTATCCAGAAAATCTTTCTGTTCTTATGTATGCCACTTCTAAATGCCTTTCAAAGAACTGATTAAGGAAAATGAATTGTTAAATTAATATTATCCTCAGCAAAACTTCAAATATTAAATCAGTGTTAAAAACTCACACCAACTTAGTGGGAGTTGATTTTATTGGCAGTCGGTTTGAAATAGTGGTTTGTAAATTTGCCGGTTTATGACTGTTTTGATTTTGTAAAAAGATTTGGTTTGGAGTGTCAATTTCTCTAAAAATTTAATGACCTGGAGGTCCACAAAAGGTTGAACTTTTGAAAGGCAAAAAATCAAGCTTATAAAACTACTAACATTAATTACGGTAAGCCTTACACATAGTTGAACATGACTCTTTTGCAAAGAATTCTAATCCATGGTGTTGGGTTTAATATGTTTGATTCTATGTGAATATCAACATAACTAATACTTAGTAATATCTCAAAGCAGTAATCATAAAATAATATACACATATCCTCTCCCAAATAAGAACAACATTCACATCACAAACACATATAGACATACATATTGTATACACATGTATATTCAACTTACACAATTGCATTATGAAAGACTGAGTTAAATGTTATACAAAATATCTATACTGGAAACTCAAGGTAATATTTGGATGCTCTCAATACTACAAAATTCAAATTTATTAAAGCTTTGCAAACATTGAACATTTTATGACATTCATTTGAAAGCAATTTGCTTCATCTTTGAATGTAATTTCAGCAGTAAGTAATTCATGAACTCATTTTTAGTGTGTCACTGTAGAACAAATGACTGTACCAAATATTAGTTCCTATCGTGATTAAGTGCTTCAACTTTCTCAGTTTGCACTGTAGTGCTCTTCCTAAGTGAGGGTCATTTTGGTAAATTTTTAACAAAATGGGACCCTCAGTTACAATCAGTCAAAGTTAACCTACTTCACCATAATCTAAGGGACACACAGAGGCACACGTGGAAGGCAAATGCCCCAGCACTTGTGCACGTTGTGCTTCATTTTGTTGCAGACACAGTTCATCTAGTCAGATTACTTACTAGGTCCATTAGACCTAAAGACCCTTCTATCTTTTTTTGGTTTCAGGTCATTTTATTCTTGTAGAATATTAAAATATAGAAACTATTCTTAATAACTACTGAATTGATGATAGTCACAGATATGTGACAAGGAAGGATTTTCATCAGATGACACTTAACGGTTCTATATGCTGTGCAAAGCCATTTACTTCTTAGCATTTTTGGATAAAATCTATTCTTCATATCATTTCAAAACCTTATTCAAAATTAAAATGCTAGAAAGATTTATGGTTAAGTAGAGAGAGGATCCAATGATAAACATTGGCATATTCAGAAGGCAAACACATCAAAATCAGCTTGCAACTTGATTGTTGCCTGGTGACTGAGAGTTATCTCCCCTTTGATTGCGAGAGTTACTTCCCCTTTGATGCCGGGTTCTGTGGTTTTCTCGACCTGTTCTACTGGATGATGGGTTATCTCCCCTGTGTAAGTTTGCAAACGATGTTGATGCTGACGACGATGTAGACGGAACAATAGGCTCCCAGGTGATGCGACCAGATACTGGGATGTTGTTGTAGGCGGACACACCTGTAAGGAAATGTTTCCATATATACTACCCGATAAGAAGCCATGCAACCAGATAAGTGATGATGGCACAGTTTAGAAGTGGAGCTATATAGGTTTTAAATTGGATAAAAGACTCACTCCTGGTTATGTTGGTATAAATGACTGTACGTGTTCATGTCTGCCATCATCATATTAATTTATAGAGAATCTCACCCAAGTGTCTTCTGATATCAAATATATCAACACGAGTTGATAAAAGTTACAAATAACCGAGGCTTGCTGAGAATATTTTTACTTTTATCAACGAGTGTTGATATATTTGATATCGAGAACGAGGGTGAGATTCTATTTATCATCCAAAATCATGTCTGCCATCATCATATCATCCTCAGTTACCCATGGTTTTATATATGCTCTGTTACTCTCCACTATATATCACCCATGAGAAACCTTATCAGAGAAATCTGTATTTAAATTACCCGCTCTAATGGCCGGCGTGAGCCAATCAAACTGCGAGCCAATGACAATTCATATCACTTCGTTTCAAATCAAGCAAGGTCATTGTGTTAGCCATCTGTCACCGGTTATCTCCCTTGACTATTTCCGTCTAATCCCATTGAGCATTTTCTTTGGTTACTGACTTCGTCACGCCGGCCAAGGTGATAAGGTTTCCCATGGGTGATATAGTGGAGAGTAACGGAGCATATATAAAACCAGGGATGCAGATTCAAATTTTTGCCAGTCGGACATTTCATTTTTGACCCAAAAAGACGAACCCGGAAGTAAAAGTTTTTTAGGAATAAAGTATAAGAAAGTATTACTATTTGTTGGTGCTTCATTCATTGCATACTTTTAAACATAACACGAAAGCAATTAACGATAACTATTTCTCGTTTTCAATAGCGATATAATTTACATAAACTCACAACTCGGCAGAGCACGTGGTCCAACTATTTTCCATACGACTATTTCCTATTCAAGATGTAGTTACGAATTTGAACTTATTCTAATATGATTACTTTTATATTTTATTTGGAGACATATTTCGCAATTTTAAATGAATAATTATAAAATAAAAAGAACTTATGTAAACGCAAGAGAAATTGGAGTTTTCAAATTAGCATACCTCTTTATAACGTGTGTCATCATGTAAATACGATAATAAATAAAATAAATAATAAAACCATTGGTAACCGAGGATTTCATCATATCAATTTATAGAGAATCTCACCCTAGCGTCTTCTGATATCAAATATATCAACACGAGTTGATAAAAGTTACAAATATCCGAGGCTTGCTGAGGATATTTTTACTTTTATCAACGAGTGTTGATATATTTGTATCAGAAGACACGAGGGTGAGATTCTATTTATCATCCAAAATCATTCCTATTACGTTTAAGTGAAAATAGTGTACATCTCTGAGCACATCTCTGCCATTTGACTCCCAGTGCGCCGAGGTCATAGCATTGTGACGTCATCATGTTTATGACGTCATAGCATTTTGGCGTCATTACTCTAAGATGTAAAAGCATTGTGATGTCATGTAGTTGACGGCTACAGGGCATTGAGCAAAATCTACTGCCAAAATAGATATCTCCAAGGAGATATCGCTTGATATCTCCTAGGAGATATCGCTTGATCTCCCACAAGCGATATCTCCTGTGGAAGACAGTTTTGGATGATAAATTGTTATGTTATATGTTAAACCTGCTATACAAATACTTGACTACTGATTTTTTCTATAGCAAAATTTTTATTATGAGTGACAGAGTTAGCTTATCTAATTCAGCAAATTTAACACTAAGTGATGAATTAAAAACCCCATTCTGAACGGTCACTATACAGGACTCACATCTTGTTGATGATAATAATAATAATAATATTAATAATAATAATCAGGGCCCTTTATCTCAAAATGTTCGCATCCAGATGTATTTCTTAAACCCATTCTTAATACATGGGCTATGATCAAAGTTAAGAATTCTTAAGGCTACGAACGTTTCGAGAATAGGGGCCCTCAGATTGGTAACTGGCAAAAGATCTTTGCAAATTTCCTGGCATATTCCTGAATTCTTTACCTGCAGATAATGGTTTATTAGATTATTGTTTTAATTTAATATATTTCAAACGGAGATATTGGTCAAGTTGCATACTCCCAAGGGAGTTGAGAATGAAAAAGGAACGATGTTGGTCCTTACACCAGGGTAATAATTTGTGTAGCGCTTTGAGCACGGCCCTTTGTGTTGTGGAGTTCAGCGAGATATAAGTATTGTCATTATTATTATTTTCAACCAACAAAGAAACTTTAAAGGATCCAAACAACACTGAAATGGCAACCAACCTGCTCCCATGATCCCAGCAGATACCGTCGGAATGTCATCCATTCTCTGGCCCTGACGAGCTTGTCTCCGTTTCCGCAATGCACGGAATATAACCATCAGCGTTAGTATCAACACAACCGCCAACACTGCAACAACCGCAGCAGCAACAGTATCTGTTATGGGTGTGTCCTGCTCCGGGATGACAACGTTGTCGTCCGTGTTTGTATCCCGAGTCGTGGTGGTTGTCGTGCTGGAGGTAATGGTTTCCTCGACATCTTCAAGCTTGGTCATTTTGAGAGCACTTCATTGTATAGTAGGCACTGGCACTTGGGTGGGCTTATTGCTCTTGGATAACTTCTGCAAATAGAAGTGAATAATATTGGCTAGGCTGACTTTGATGTGGTGAAGTGAACTGAGGTGAGGTGAGTAACAAGGATAATTGAGGTGAGGATAGGTGACATGAAGTGAGGTGAGGTGAACATAGGTGAAGTGAGGTGAGGTGAGGTGAGGTGAGATAAGGTGAGGTGAGGTGAAGTGAGGTGAAGTGAGGTGAGATAAGGTGAGATGAGGTGAAGTGAGGTGAGATAAGGTGAGGTGAGGTGAGGTGACATAAGGTGAGGTGAGGTGAAGTGAGGTGAAGTGAGGTAAAGTGAGGTTAGGTGAGGTGAGGTGAGGTGAGATAAGGTGAGGTGAGGTGAGATAAGGTGAGATGAAGTGAGGTGAGGTGAGGTGAGGTGAGGTGAAGTGAGGTGTGAGAAGGTGAGGTGAGGTGAGGTGAGGTGAGGTGAGGTAAGGTGAGGTGAGGTGAGGGTAGATGAGACAAGGTAGGTGAGGATAGGTGAAGTGAGATGAAATGAAGTGAGGTGAGATAAGGTGAGGTGAGGTGAGGTGAGGTGACATAAGGTGAGGTGAAGTGAGGTGAGGTGAGGTGAGGTGAGGTGAAGTGAGGTGTGAGAAGGTGAGGTGAGGTGAGGTGAGGTGAGGTGAGGTAAGGTGAGGTGAGGGTAGATGAGACAAGGTAGGTGAGGATAGGTGAAGTGAGATGAAATGAAGTGAGGTGAGATAAGGTGAGGTGAGGTGAGGTGAGGTGACATAAGGTGAGGTGAAGTGAGGTGAGGGTAGATGAGACAAGGTGAGGTGAGGTGAGGTGAAGAGAGGTGAGATAAGGTAAGGTGAGGTGAGGTGAGGGTAGATGAGACAAGGTAGGTGAGGATAGGTGAAGTGAGGTGAAATGAAGTGAGGTGAGATCAAGTGAGGTGAGGTGAGGATAGGGGAAGTGATGTGAGGGTAGGGGAAAATAAGGACATGGGCTCTGTAGCTCATCACTACTTTAGTGATTTATTATCTAAGGTTGAACATCTAAGCAATTGCAAGTAATACCACATTGTCACCCAAAAAAATAGTTTTTTAAGTCATGACCCGTGTGACCCACATTTGATAACCACAGGATCACCAAATCTACAATTTAGAATCCCCAATTGTCAAGGAGGCTGTACACAATATTTCAGCTTTTTAGAGCCTTTCATACTGGAAAAGAAGATGAAAATAGGTTTTTAGGTCATGACCCAGGTGGCCCACATTTGGGGTCACAGGGTCACGAAATCTAAAATTTAGAATCCCTATTGGCCAAGGGGTCTATAAATAAAATTTCAGCTCTCTAGAGCCACTGGTTCTGGAGATGAAGTTGAAAAAGCCAAAAGTTTATGGACGAACAGATGGATGGACGGCGGATGGACAGACGCCCTGCCTTTCAGGCCTGATGAGCTAATGAAAATGTGATGTAAATGTGGGTTGAATGCTATGAAGAGCGTATACTTGTAAGAAGACGGATGGTATAAGAGAAGACGGATGGTATAAGAGAAGACGGATGGTATAAGAGAAGACGGATGGTATAAGAGAAGACGGATGGTAGGCTATAATTCAAGAGGAACTGCCACATCATACCACTGTGAAACCTGCAAGCATGGGCTGGAGTTAGCAAATCATGGGTGGTACTCATCCCCGTCCTCTGTTCTATTCAGGCCGTATTACTCATTTCTAGCAAAATATCTTAGTGGCGAGAAACGGTACCACATATATCATGTCCCTGCTTTTTATCCAACGAAATCTTTAGTCTTTGACTATAAAAGGACTGTCTAATTAGCTATGTCTTTCGAAATATTTTTGATATGATACTACAAATAAAATATTTTCAGTTTTGTCTCTTATTTAGTCTTATTTATAAATCAACATGCTTTCGTTAAATTGTTTTCACAAAGTCAAATGACATACATCGAAGAAAACACATTAAACAAGAAAACATATATCTTATGTTTCTGTTTCCAAAAATAGCATTATGACTTCCAATGCAACCAATCAAGATCCTATATTTCTAACCAAGAATTTAGCCCTAATAGAACAGAGATTACAATAGGAAATCTGAAGGGAGTTACCTATGGAGGAAGGGCATCAGGTGGTACTTAGAAATTGTCAGAATGTCCATGTTACATGTATTCAAACCTCTGTATATTTAGAACATTTCTCTACAGCAAAATATTGCCCAGCCCCTATTGGGATTCCAAACCTAGGCTTCGGAATCGGAAATCCAACTAACAACTGAGATAACATGCCCCTGAAATGAAAATGTACTTTTGACTGTTAGTTATGCTGTTATACCAATTTGCTTATATATATATATCTTAACGTTTAACATCTATCAAATGAGGCTTAGACACTCAAAGTTCACACACAGTTCACATATAACTTTGAAATATTTGACCGTTTGACCATTTACTGTCCAGGTGTTTTAAAGGCCATGACTTAAGTAATCAAGCGGGATAGTAAGAGGTCAATTGTACTTCATTGATGGCGATGTAGATGTCAAAAGTCCTCTAAATTTAGAGATGACAATTTCTGTAAATTTCTTAATGCAAACTGATTTCTCGATTATTCCTTGTACAATCTTAAAGTGAATAAAATGAGAGTTTCAAATGTATTTTTTTAATAAAGACACATTAATTGTAACATATTGTTACATATCAAATGTTTTATGCTCTTTATCTGATCTGTGAAATGTAAACTATATAAATATAAATGTGTAGTGTACTGTGTATCAGTTACTGTATCTAACATCCTGAGGTAGCAGGTACAGAATGTCCATTTTGAAAATGTTAGCCAATCTTATCTCAATTTATTAAAGGATTGTAATATGACATATGATTATGATTATGAGATGAGGTGATAAAGTATTTTTTAGATTGATTTAAAAAGTATTTCACTTCAGTCTTAGGGGCAGAAAGTTTTCTTCAGATCTTTTCGCAGGGATAGATCCTGTAATTCAACTGATTGAACTATCAATAATGTCATGAATCTGGATAGTAATTACATTAAATAAGTATGAGATCATCAACATTAGGAGACACTAATTATACATGATTCAATAAACACTTAACTCACTTAATGTTACAACTTAATGAGGAATAATGTAAGAAAAATTGTAACATGTCCATAGACAGATCAAGGAATTTTCAATAAAGCACATTCTCATAACTACTCTAGTTATGTATAGACCTCCCTCAAACCATTGACTGCAATTGGTCAATAAGCGGGGTGACTCGAAACCCCTGAATACCATGCAAGAACTCATCACACCCCCAGCCTGCCATAATCATTGGTGACTTAAGTGATTTTGTATTAGGCCAAATATTGAGTCTAAATGATAAGTCCAATTAAATAAGATTTATTTCAGGTAATTAACAGCTCCAATGTCCTTTATAGGCCTTATGTGATCAAACACTGAGTCCAGTTTCTACATGTTTTAATCCTAACCCACTCAACCGTAAAATGTATTTCTTATTCAGGTAAATCTACCAATCACCCATATTTTATATACTATTTCATTATTAAAACTTCAGTAATAAATGTTTGAGTTTATATCTTACAATTTCTAAAGAATTATGCATCAACATGCAAAATAGTTTAGTCAAATAAATATAAAAATATTTGCGTTTCCAAATTTGAAGATTAATTGTTCATCATATAACCTCATGATACTAAGTATCAAATACTCAATACATAGGTAATAAATAAAATATAAAATAAAACATTGTCAACATGTAGATTATAGCGAGTAGATCCGAGATTTCCACATTACACGATCAATTTCAGTGACATTTTGTCACCTTTGGATTTGAGGTGATTTCTCTCCTGGGGTTTGAAGTTTTAAAATTCAAGTATTTACATTAATTTCCGTTTGACTCACCGGCGCAGAAGGTCAGGTCGCCTGGCATTACATACCGACTCCCTTCAGTAACAATTTAATGCCATAAATGATGTAATTAAAGTGTGTCATTTTAACACACCTGTAATCATCAACAACAGGTAAAACCGGAAGTCCAAGTTTCAGCGCCATCTATCTTAACTTATAAATAGAATAGTTGCGAGCAGACGACGTGACAACGAATGGTGAACATGTGAAGTTAGACGGGTCATGCAGCACTGAAACTTGTAGTCTGTATATCTCTGATGTTATCGCGGAAGTGTGTACAAGCTATTACGTTTGGTCATGGTTATTCTTTTCCATCATTACGTAGAAGCACGGACTTCAATTTTTAATAAGGTGTCAAAATGTTACACAATGTTTCACCATGTTATATAAACCTATCATCTGACACTTTTCCCAAATGAAATCTCTACAAAGTATTACATGCATTTCATTAGAAATTAGGCTTACTATTTTGATTAAATTGTTTTAATTTAAATTTAGTCAAGTTTTAACTTGGCCTTATATTAATTAGCCCTCAGTTTAGATGTTTCAAATCCTTGAAACCATTCGAATTGCTGTCATCGATACATCGAAAGTTATAGTAATCATTGTTTCTGAGTTTATATTCTCTCGACTTGCATATTTTTTAATTTATTGATTTTTTGTTTATTAAAGTAAAGATTTACCTGGTAAAATGCACAGGCTGGGGAGGAAATATAGATATAGGTAGATATAGTCAATACACTTTATTACTCAACCGTGGTGAGATCACTCATTAGATAACAATGAGTTGTTTACACCCATGTGTGAAACCACCGCGTGCTGCCGCAACGTCATAATCGACGCGTGACGTCATAGTCGTTTTTGGTTGACGTCACAATGTTAGCCGCGCGACTGCAATAGCGGGTGACCTATTTGCAAGTAAGCGTCACTAAAAACGATTTTCTTGCAATTCAGCGCTATTTACATCATTGAGTAAAAAATAAAATACTAAACTCGGTCCCATTTGATAACATGTTTATGAAACTCGTGAATGGCATCGGTATTTAACTCGCTTTCGCTCGTTAAAATACCAAAACCATTCACTCGTTTCATAAACATGTTATCAAACGGGACGTCGTTTAGTATTCTATATGTATTACCTATATCTACCTATATCTATATTTCCTCCCCAGCCTGTGGTAAAATATTGCGGTAACATTGGTTAAACTGTTTATCGTATGGCTTTTTACATGCGATCTGTAAAATTATTGTTTTATTTACTACTTAAATAGTACGTTTTTGATTAAACGTAATTATTTATACTTACCTGTTGACTAGACCTACTTTGCCTTACCTCCCAGGGGTAATGCTATTTCAACCTTAATACAGACGAACTTGAAGAATGGATGAGGGGTGCGTAAAATCCCTTATCCAAGGGCCGGTAAGTCTAGATGGTCTCGTGACGTCACTACCGGTTCATATCACTCTCCGAAAGTCCCAAAGGCAAGACAGACCAAGTGGGGAGGATGGGAGGGCCTAGAGCGTAGGTCTAGTCAACAGGTAAGTATAATAATTACGTTTAATCAAAAACGTACTATTATTTAAATACCTATCTGTTGACTAGACCTACTTTGCCTAGAATCCCACCGCAAGGAGGCGGGTCAGTAGATACATGGTAGTGACGAGACCAGCGACTAGCCCTGAGTGTAAGCTAACCTACGAGTCCTCCACCCTGTGGTGAGGACAAGGCACAGCCCGGGAGATACCATCTCTACCGCTAAGCGGATCGAAGAGACAACCCTGCCACTCAACTTTCGATCAACATACCGCCCCCCAAACCCCAACAGGGAGGGGGGGGGGGGGGGGGGGGGGGGGGTCAAAACGAAGTTAAAGAAAAAACCAACAGACACGAGAGTAAGCAATGTAAACCCTGTTTATTTACAATAAGTCCCAAACGCGTCTAAGAAGGATGACCCCTTCTTGGTCTGGTTGGGGGGACCACCTTCGTCTGCGCAAAGACCTGTGGACCCAGCCTAGAGATGCCTTCAAGATCAGCAGTGGAGACATCTCGTAGGTAATGGTTGGCGAAAACCTCTGATGAACGCCAAAAACACCCTGCCATGACATCCGAAACCGCGATGTTGCAGTGATACGCCATCGTGGCTGAAACTGCGCGGATCTCATGAGGATTGGAACGCGACGGCGGAGGCAAATCAGCGGCCTTGTACGCATCAATTACCGCCGATCTTAGATACACCCCCAACGCTCGCTTGTCTAGTTCCTTGGTGCTCCTGGGTGAGTGAGGCAAGAACAGACGACGCCTGCCATCCCTCAGCCTGCGGGTACGCTGCGTGTACACCCTCAAGGCTCTTACTGGACACAAAGAGAGATCCACCTCATCTGAGTCCCAACCCAGAGCTGGGATAGAGAACGTACGTCCCGCTTCATCCGCTGCTTGGTTCTTACAGACAAAATCAGGAGCCAACCCCAGCGAGGCGGAGCCCCCCTCCCTGACCTCAAAACGTAGCAGGTCCGCCTGCAACGCATGGATCTCTGAAATCCGCGCTGCAGAGGCCATGGCCACCAGAAAAATGACCTTGATGGTGAGAGGGAGGAGAGGCACGTCGGAGAGCGGTTCATACCTATCGGAGCGCAGGTGGTTGAGCACAATGGCTAAGTCCCATTCAGGTGGGCGAAGCCTGGACCTGCCGTCCACCGAACGGAAGGTCTTAATTAGGCCCTTGAGGACCGACACATCCAATCCTGGCGATCTCTTCCTGAGAACCGACAGGATGGCCGACATGTTGGTGTTAATTGACGACGCCTTAAGATGTCTAGTGTTGCGAAGGTACACCAAGTACTCCGCAACCTGAGGCACTGAAGCCTCTGCCGGAATGAAATCCCTCTGAGCACAAAACGAGGCGAAGGCCTGCCACTGGAAATCATAGAGCTTCCTAGTGGTTTTCCTATGCGAGGTAGCTATTGCGTTGGCGACGCACTTAGAGTATCCACTACTCCTTAACCCTCTTTTAATACAAGCCAAGCGTGAAGGGAGAACACCTGAGGGTTCTCGTGTAACCTTCCGCTTGGCCTGCTGATGAGTAGATCCCTCCGTATCTGAATCGGGACCGGTTCCTGCCGACAGAGCCGACGGAGAGGAACGAACCACGGCCGGGCTGGCCACCAAGGGGCGACCAGCAGGAGACGAAGAATCCGAGTTTCCCCTATCTTGGCTACAACTTGGGAGAGGATGGCCGGCGGCGGAAAAGCATAGGCGTCCATCCCCTCCCACCCTAACGAGAGCGCGTCTAAGCCCATCGCTAGCGGGTCTGGCACTGGGGAGATGTAGGTTGGCAATTGGTGGTTGAGACACGTCGCGAACAGATCTATCAGCGGGGTGCCGAACTGGAGACACAACCCCCTGAAAACCACCGGATTCAGTTGCCACTCCGTTGGGGGAGGGGCATCCGGACGTGACAACGCGTCCGCCAAGACGTTCTTGGCACCTGGAATGTGGACCGCTCGAATGTCCAGGTCCACCTCGTCCACCAACTCGAAGAGCTGGAGTGACACGCGTAGCAGAGACTGTGCCTTGGTGGACCCCTGCTTGTTTATCGACCAAGCAGCCACCGAACTGTCCGTGTGTACTAGCAGGCACTGGCCCCTCAAGGGGACCTGCCAGTGCTGAATGGCAAGACGTACTGCGTCCAACTCGAGGACGTTGATGTGTAGGTTCCGCTCTGATGGGGACCAAACTCCCGCCACCTGTTCGTGACTCATGTGCGCTCCCCACCCTTGGGTGGAGGCGTCTACAAACAGGTGAGCTGAGGGGGGGCGAGGACGAAGTGGAACGCCTGCGAACACACTCTCGTCTACCCGCCACCAAGCTAGGAACCGATGTAGGTCTGGGGTTAAGACTATGTCGTGACGACAACGCGTCTCCCTGATGTGGGGATTCAGGAACACCTGTAACGGGCGAAGGAACAACCTCCCCCTGCGGGTCAGGTCCTGAGCTGACGTTAATAACCCCAACACTCTTTGCCACTGACGTAGGGAGAGCGAGGCATCGAGCGCGCGATCCATAAGGCGATCGTAACGAGCCATCCGCTCCCTCGTGACGAAACCGCGGAACAGCCGGGTGTCTAGGATAGCCCCTAGGAACTTCAGACGAGTTGCCGGAACCAAGTCCGACTTCTCTAAGTTCACTAGCCACCCCAGACGACGGAACAGGTCCATCGTGAACCTGAGCTGCGCCTCGAGAACGACCGGGGAGCGGTCGTGAGCGATCCCATCGTCCAAGTACATTAGGAACTGAATGTCGCATTGGTGAAGGAATTGGACGATGGGCTGAGTCACCCGTGTGAATAACCAGGGGGCGGACGAGATCCCGAACGGGAGCACGCACCACTGAAAATGTCTGCCGTCCAGGATGAAGCGGAGGTACCTGCGGTCCCGATAGTGAATCGGCACGTGAAGGTACGCATCCTGTAGATCGAGAGACACCATGCAGTCTGAGCGCTCCAAGGACCGCATCACTGAGGGAAGCGTCAAGAGTCGAAAATATGGCGGCCGAACGAGGAAGGAGCGGTTGAACACCTTCAAATCGTGAATTAGCCGCCATTTTTTCGAGTTCCTTTTGGGTATTACGAACACTGGGGAGTAAAACCCCGGCGTTAGATGCGGGGTCAGGACCTCCTGCACCGCCCGTTTGGAGATTAATATCTCCACCTGTTCCAATGTCAATTTGAGCCGGTCCCCTGCTAAGGGACGCTCCATTGGAGTACAGGTGAGGGGCGGCGGAGACGAGACGGGAATGCGGAACCCCTGACCCAGAATCCGACACACGTAAGGGTCTAACCCTAACTGTACCCAGTTGCTGACAAAGTCTTGGAGGCGACCCCCCACCAAGCCCTCCGACACCGGAACGAGTGGAGGAGGGAGCAGCGGGGGTGACCACGAGTCACTTCCTCCACTTCTTTTGCGGGGTACGACCTCCGGCGCCAGGCCGGGGGGACTTGGGGGACTGACCCGTGGATACACGGCCACGACCTCCCCGCCGAAAGTCCGTTTTCGCTTTCTTGGGGGAAGGTTGGCCACTGCCCTGGCCTTGCCCCTGACGAAAATTGGTCTGCGGACGCTTTGGTGTCGTTTGCCTCTGCGTGACGAGCCGCCTCAGACACGCGGTGAAGCAGGTTGGTGGTAAACAACCGGGACGCCCCCTGATCAAGGGGAGGCGGAACAAGCTGAAAAGGGAACGGATACAAGGGCAGACGCCGTCTGCGCTTGTCCGGCACCACCAAAGGCGGAAGCAAACGATTGGGCATCGCAGATGATACGACTTGCTCCATATCCTCGGTGGCCTCCAAAAGAAGCCTATGAGGTGGAAGGGCAAGACGCGCGGGAGGTACCTCGCCATCGGGGCCAAAGGAAGCCCTCCTGGCCGCCGACGTGCGCTGACCGGTCACGCTGACTTGGCTAAGTGGAACGTCCGCGAACGAAGCCACTTCGGATAGCATAGCTATTGCGTCAACCACTGGAGGATCCTCCGACGATCCCGTACCCTCCGCCTCCGTTTCTATACTGATGAACGGAGGGTTCGACACGTCCACGTAGCGGGTGTCACGTTCCGGTGAGTCCGGCGAGGAGTCACGTAAGGGTGACATCACCGTGACACGCCGCTCCGGGGTGCGAGGGGTACGCGAAGGAGTCGCGGGTGCGGAGGCCCTAGCGGACGAGGAACGCGCACCCTGAGGTACGTCATCCGCATAGGGCTCACACGATCGCGTAGTCGTAGTGTGAGTAGGTAAGTTCCGCGGACCCAAACGCGCATCGAGCAAGGAAGAGACCATATCCTTGACGGATGCCAGAAGGAGTGAAGGATCGACCTTGTCGAACCTAGCCTTCTTGGACTTCTTCTTCTTGCTCTTGGGCGTAGCGGGTCCGCCCACCTTAAGTCTAAGCGGAGACAACCGTTGGTCCGGCGAAGGAGGGGACAACGGGTGAGTCCGCGAACGAGAACCGGAACACGACGGCGGAGGGGGGGAGCGTAACTTCGACCCCCCAGCGGGTTCGGACAGGTCCGATTCCCTGTCGAATTCATCCGCCCGTTCCGTGAGGACAATGTCAACATCCTCCACCGGAGACGGATGACGAATGGGAGACACCTCCCTACGTTGAGCTGACGACGTACGCTTCTGTGACGCAGCCCTATCGGCCACCGACTTGCGTATGGCGGAAACGTACGCGTGGAACTCCGATTCGGAGAGAGGAGCGCACTCGTCGCAACGGTAATCCTCTTCGCAAAGGTCCTTGCACTTTCTGCATAACAAGTGCGGATCCTTAGAGGCGGACTTCCTGCCTCCGCAGTTCGTGCAGAAGGCGGAGTACATGGCGAACGGTAACGATAAAACGCGTAACGTAAGCGAAGGTAGAGACAGTCGAGTCACCTACACGGCGTCGCAACAAAAACTCTGAACTCGAAGAGCACAAAGTCAAAATCAAGTAACCACCCGCCAAGGTAAACAAAGACGAACAAGCCAAACCAAAAAATAGGCTAAACACTAACAAGATAATTCAATCTTTATTCACATAACATTCGTGCGTGAACCAAACCTTAAGTGACTGGCGTAGCGAGTCACTTGAACCAAAGTGAGTCACCCTAAGGGTGAGTCACGTAAAATCGACCTAAGGCGAATGGTAGGCGAAAGCTAGCAACGGGCAACGCGAGTCACTGACGAGGAGTGTATCCACTGCTCCTTAACCAAGCTAGTGACTCACCTAAGGCGAACAACTAGCGAGCCAGTGACAGGCGAGGCGAGAAGCCAAGCGAGACGCGAAGCACTTGAGTACGGACCGCAGGCGAATGACAAGCGACAAGCGAATGACAAGCGAGGCGAGTCACCCGCGTAGGAGAGATACCACTGCTCCTTTACCTTACGCAAGTCAAACCCACAGTTTCCTAAGGTACAGACCGATAAGCGTAAGCCAAGCGAGAGCGAATGACAAACGAAGCAAGCCAAACGAATTAGGAGAGATACCACTACTCCTCTACGATACGCAAGACAAACACTCAACAGTTAGCACTAGAGTACAACCGACAGGCGTATGACAAGCGAATTAGGAGTGATTCCACTAGCTCCTTTACCGTACGCAAGTCAACAACCCACAGTTAACACTAAAGTACAGACCGAAAGCGCGTGACAAGCGAAAGCGAATGGCCAGCGAAGCGAGTCAAACGATTAGGAGAGATGCCACTACTCCTCTACCAGACGCAAGACAAACACCTAACAGTCAGCACTCGGAACGAATGGCGAATGACCAAGCGAAAGCGGATGACAAGCAAGCGAGTCACCCGCGTAGGAGAGATACCACTGCTCCTTTACCCTACGCAAGTCAAACACCCAACAGTCAGGTGAGAGAAAACAAAGAATCACGAGCTGCACGTGCGGCGCATGCAATCCACCTACTCCGGATGGTCGCTAGCTAGCACATGTCAACAAGGCCCCTTGAAATCTAACACCTACTTGAAAAACAGATTGTAAACACAACCTGCTCTAACGAAGAACAACGTTGATGATATCTCTTGAACTAACAAGAGAAAAATAGCAAGTTAGCAACCCAAGTCGCTAAAACCCCAGTCACAGAACAAAACACGTCTGCCTTGCTCTGCAACTTTTAGGAGAGTGATATGAACCGGTAGTGACGTCACGAGACCATCTAGACTTACCGGCCCTTGGATAAGGGATTTTACGCACCCCTCATCCATTCTTCAAGTTCGTCTGTATTAAGGTTGAAATAGCATTACCCCTGGGAGGTAAGGCAAAGTAGGTCTAGTCAACAGATAGGTATTTAAATAATAACATTTATTAACTCACGTTATTATTTAAAACCAATTTCAAATAGGCCTGCTTTAGTTATGTTAACGGACCGCTTCGAATTATTTTACGTACGCTTTACATTTTGATCCACAGGAAGGGCCAATGCACAGGCTCTTGGGCCATGGCTGTTCACACTATTCATGTTTCGATATGGCATTGCTTTATGTTACTGCACAACTACAACCCGATTCCTCACTCGTCCGGTCCGTTGTGATTTGTTATTCACGAAAACAACACGATGTATTTAAAGCTATACTCACTTGCAAAAGTAACGTCCCAACATTTTAAAAAGAGTATAAAAATGGTGTCTGAGATTTTGATTGTATTTGAAAGACACATGCATGTTTTGTAGA
Source organism: Gibbula magus (assembly GCA_936450465.1). Classification (NCBI taxonomy): domain Eukaryota; kingdom Metazoa; phylum Mollusca; class Gastropoda; order Trochida; family Trochidae; genus Gibbula; species Gibbula magus. Next base: position 1,870,086 of record OW388299.1, read on the forward strand.
AAAGTACTTACAATTTAATACATCAGAGTATGATTCCTTTATTTATATGTCTGTTCAAATACACTTGGAGTAGCCTACTAACATCGCTTTTTCAAGATGTTTTTGGCCACAGTGTTTGGTATTTAATTTTAAAAAGATAACAAAAATATAATTAACATAAAATGTCGTCGACCTAAATAACGTTCTTGGATTTAAATTTTTTGACGCATCATTACTGTAGGGCGTCAATTTATCTGAAAGTAAATCTTGCATTTGTGGTGCTTTAGTTGAAGATGTTTTAATTTATCATTTTTTCTTGAGATGTCCAAGACATGCTGATTTCCGTTTAGAATTAAAGCAAAGATTTTATAATTTAATGGCAGAATTTGATCTTAATACAATCATGTATGGAATCCAAATCTTCCACAAACAGTCCATGAAAACATATTTCACCATGTTCATAAATTCATTGGAAAGAGTCAACGGTTCAATTAATACATAAATACTAATGTACGTATTTACATAATAACAATTCCAATTGTGTGTTGCCTTAATAATGTATATTACATGTTTACCCACTTCGTCACTTGTAGATTTCTTACTTTGGAGTTCTTTCCAAGACCTAAAATCGCCAGAGATTGGTAAGAGTCCGACGAGAGGTCTTTGTGACGCGGACTACTGGTCCATCATTGTCTCCTGACTGAGGTTTTATCTTTGCCTTGAGTTCCCTCTGTGGGGATATCATGCTGGTTCATATAATAACTAAAGTCCATTTAGATCTAATCAATGGTAACACTTTTTCTTATATGCTCAATTTCTTGCTAATTGTGAATTTGCATTAATTGATAGCATTATCTTAAAGGGGCAGTAGCACGTTTTTTGCAAATTTTATCTTTTCAAATTACCCATTTATAATGATAGTTTATGTCATTTATATCTACTTTAGAGGTTAAAACATCTTATTACATTAACCAATTATCCGTAATGGCAATAACGGTGTTGCATATAAAGCAAATATTGCATGGCGGCCATTTTATTGTGAACACATTTTATTATTTTGAATGACAAAAACGATTCCCATGGCTTTGCGGCATCATTCACACTCGTTTTTAACTTGATTTTCCGAAGAGAGGGTGTTTTACAATTGGTAACCTTATTTTTCAAATACATTTACTCAACTTATTTAAGCGAAAAAACGTGCTACTGCCCCTTTAAATTTTTTCACAACTTGTGCCCAATCCATTTCTTACATGAATAACATGTTTTCAATCAATCAATCAATCAAAAGTAGGACGTCACAATACAAGTAAAACATCGCTTTTTGACGCTCCTGTCTCGTCTAGTTAAGCAGTTTCTAGAACAACGATTTCATAAAACGTGTGTTTCTCATAAATATGAACATGCACATAATGTTTGAAAATTCATATTTAGTATAGTTTGGTTCTGAATAGGCCTACATGATGCAATGCTGTTTCAGTCGTATTTATCGTCCGCGTATTGACATATCTTGTATTTTGTATAGGGACGTTTCTTTTGCATGTGAATTTATCTATTTGACGAAGAGAATTTTAAAACTATCGACATATCTATTTTAGGCATAAGAACTCGATATCGTAATCAAAACGTAGATAAAACTTATATTAAAAAAACCTTACACCATATATCAAATACTCTGTTTGATAAAGGGGGTGTGTTTTTTACAATATAAATTAAAATACGTTTTATCTACGTTTTAATTACGGTATCGAGTTCCTGTTATTATAGGTCATGCGTATCTTCAGTGTGAGAGACCTGAACACAACCCAGTGGTCCTATATTTATGTGTAATTATAATATCATATTATGCATATAATATTTACATGTCATCAATATTTTATAATTAACTGATGAAGTGGAAACCACCAAGTCTTGTTGTTATGGACAAAGGGGTGTAACTCTTGTTGTCATATGACGGATTAGTATTTCAAGGAATTATATCCCCTTGACTGATAGTTGCGGACACTGTAGAAATTAAGACTTTCTACGGTCGCATGGTGTAAAAACTGAAATTGAAAAATATAAAGTTAAATATCGTATGAGTTAACGAGCCATTGAGTAAAGCAGTTATTTTAGACACGTGTGAACATGGTTACGATGTAAAATATAAACATGAAACAAAATGTGGTAATTTTGGTGATATTTCTGAGTTTCCGAGTTCCATACTGACTAATATCGATATGCTGAACGTCTATGGGCAAACACTCATTATCAAAACACTGTTTTGGTTAATAAATTGATTAATTTGCAAGTTACAACAACAGCTATACGTTCAAACTATATATACATTGTGTACATTGTGCTACTGATACATCGCAACTACTGCCCGCCGAGACACATAGGATACCAGTCATGCGTGTGCACTTCTCAACATGGCTTAAGTCACATACACGAAGTCATCCATTTAAATGTCAATTTTATTTACCAGTTTCTATAAACAAATTTAAAAACTACTTTCCAAAGGCTTTGTTGGGCAATGGAATAAGATAAACGATTTCCTTGATGTATTTTACTTATTTTGAGGTGCATAAAACATCTATAGGATGGAAAGTGAGAAGTGTCAACACCAAGGTGAAGATATATGGCGAGCTTTGAGGTGAATAATCTGAATTTCAGAATAAGTATCGCATGTACAATGGTCCCATTGTTAACGGGCGCCAAGTACAGCAACTGTATATGTCACTGTGACTAGTCGCAGTGTACACTCATCACGTTGACACTGACGACCGAACTGTACGATTATACACTGTACTATACCTGATACTACCCCTTCATAAAACATGGTGTCACGCCACAACGTGAAGGTAAGGGCGGGTACAATGCACCGTAATTACTGTTAGTTTATATTTAAAAAGTGATATATTACGCATAGAGTGCTTAGTTGACCGCTATCAGTGAAGTTCAGCAACACTGGGCGCGGCTCGGCGTATGGGTGACCCGCTGAGTGATGTGAGTTGTTTGGATCGATTCCCTGGCCCATACAGACATGTGTTGTGAAACTTGTGGTGTTAGTTTGACTTAATTCAAAGTGTATCTCTGTTAAACCTGCAGTACTATTGGGTATCAGGACCAATGAGCGATTACTTTTAAACCTTTCTTGAACGCGATTGCTCAACGTAGCGCTACGTAGCAAAGCGAGCAAACCTAGAGTAATTGCACCGTGTCGTTCAGGAGAGAATGAGCGCCCAATGAGCGATTATAACCGCTCACTGTTAAGGAACGGAGCCCTGGTATGTGAGGGCAATGTGAGAGATAACCATAAAGCACCACAAGTTAGGTTCCATACTCCCAGTGAGTTCAGAGTGTGAACTGGTAACGGTGTTTATCCTTATATTAGATTCATAATGCGTTTATGCCTTTTGGGCGTATTTCTTTTTGGTCGAAATAGTCCTTCATGGAATGGTTTAACTGAACGCTCAAGACCAAGGAATTTCATCATTTCGATAATAAAGTAAAAAATAAGTCTGCTCAGAGTAGTTTCCAAATGACTTGGCCATCAAGAAAATCTTCACATTTACAAGTATTCTATTAACCGATATCTTATATTGTTTTTTTTTAAAACAAAACTTTATTTTTTCTATTTTTTCAAATAATGTTAAAAAGTAACTAACATGATATGATCAGTTAATCAAGAAAGTGATTAAACAAACGAAATGATGAATAAGTAATTAATTGACATACGGCTCAAAAGTGCACAAGTGAAGCTTCCCAAGACAACTTTATTCCAAGAACACGCACTCTGTAACTGGTACGCTCTCCTCACACAGAGCTAGAACACTTCCTTCAGATTTCCCATCTAACACAAATCTTAAGGGATGCCACCCTGTGGGAAGAGAACGCTACAACTGTATTCTTATTAAGTTTGTTAGGTGTGAATATCGTGACAAACCCCAAGTAGTTGAAGATAAGCCGGACCGGACCTATGCTGATATGCTTGATAATGATTTGCACCAACTTGCTGCACCTCTCTGAATGGCTAAGGTCTTGTTTATTATTACATGCCATGATACCCGGATCTAAGATAACATGCATCCTTCGCGACATGCAACTCTAACATGCAACTCTTTATTACGTGGTGGCACGTGGTCCTGTGCATAGCTCAGTCGACCGCTATCAGTTAAGTTCAGCAACAACGGACGTGGCTCGCTGGATGGGTGGGTTACCTGCCTCATTGCTGAATGAAAAACTGAGAGTTTGAAGGGTGATTCCCTGCCCCACACTGAGACATGAGTTGAGAGGCTCGTGGTGTCACCTTGGGCAAGGGACTTTATTCGAAATGTGCCTCTGTTCACTCAGCAGTACAATTGAGTACCTGGTTGGGAAGTGCAGGCAATGTGACAGATAACCTTGGAGCGCCGTAATTGGCAGCCCAGGTTGCATACTCCAAAGGGAGTTGAGAATGAAAAAGGAACGATGTTGGTCCTTACACCAGGGTAATAATGTGTGTAGCGCTTTGAGCATGGCCCTTTGTGTTGTGGAGTTCAGCGCGATATAAGTATCCTCATTATTATTAATGCAATATAGTTGATGTCTTAATGTAGGCAATATCGCTGATGATGTGTATATATATGGAGAAAGTTGTTTTTGAATGCTTTGTATAGGGACATGATTTGTGAAGAGGTATTCGTAGTCAGAGTGTAATATTTTTATTTTAAGGCCTACAAAATAAAAATAAAATGTTTCTGGTCTTTACAGGCTGACAAAAATGATGCGATGACGCGATTTTTTTTTATTTACCACATTTTTTGGGGGGAATGGAGAGATAGTCAAACAAAATGTTTACAATTATTATTTATATAAATAAAGCACAAACCCTCTTAAATATGTGTTAATATTCCAAATAGTCAATAACTTCACCCCTACACTCCATCTCAACAGAAACGAGTGACATTTTCTATGTCAAATGTTTCTGAGGCTAAACAATTATAGTTATCTGCCCCTTACTTTTGTTAAAACCTAAAAAAAATACCCTGGGGCGTGGGTTTGAAACTTATGCGAGCGGAAACCAGAAACATATTCTCTTTTTTGGGCCTAATGTCTGTTTAAGGTCATTTGGCGTTTTGAAATCGCTATTTCAGAATGTTTTTACGTCAGAATGGGACGTGTATCGCTTAGAAACAGCGTTAGAAAGACATATACCTACGAGGGGCGTTCAATAAGTGTTGCAAGCGGGGCATTGGTGTTTACATAAACAGTGTCAGCTTATAGCAGGTGTTACTATAGTCAAAACATAACATTGACACATGTCAAAACAATTTCTAGACAACAATTATTTAGATATAATAGCTGCGCTGACCTAGGGGTCTCCATAATCATGGATTCTCTCAAACATGAACAACGCGCTGTGATCAAGTTCCTTACAAAAGAGGGATGCAAAGCTACAGAAATACATAATCGTATGTGTAATGTGATGGGTAAGGATGCTCCTAACTTTTCAACAGTTTGTCGCTGGTCTCTTCAGTTCAAGCGGGGCAGGGAGTCCTTAGACGATGACCCACGGTCAGGCAGGACATCTGAAGTTATTGCCGCTATCGAAAGACGAATTTTAGCTGACCGCCGTGTTAAAGTTTCTGAACTGTCTTTGGAATTCCAGATATCAGTTGGAAGTGTTGAAAAAATAATTCATGACCATCTTGGTATGTCCAAGGTATCTGCAAGATGGGTACCCAGAAACCTCACAGCACAAGATCGCCAGAAGAGAACCGAAAGTTGCATGGAGCTCCTGGATCGGTTTAATGCGGATGAAGCCAGGTTTTTGTCTCGTCTGGTGACAGGTGACGAAACCTGGATCCACCACTGGGACCCGGAAACTAAACTGGAATCTAAGCAATGGAAGCACCCGAGTTCACCGCCTCCCCTGAAGTTTCGCACTCAACCATCAGCTGGCAAGGTTATGGCGACAATCTTTTGGGATGCAAAAGGCATATTATTAATTGATTACTTGCCAACCAAAACTACAATGAATGGTCAATATTATGCCAACTTATGCAAGAATTGCGAAAGACAATTCGACAGAAACGCCGTGGAATGTTGACACGTGGTGTTCTGATTTTGCATGACAACGCCCCAGTCCACAAGTCAAGAGTTGCACAGGCCGCTAAACGTGATTGTGGATTCGAACAGCTTAACCACCCACCCTACAGCCCAGACCTAGCCCCCAGTGACTACTTCCTGTTCAGAAACCTGAAATCCGCCCTACGTGGAAGGCACTTCCGGGATGACGAAGACGTCAAAGCTGCCACAGAGGCGGGGTTAGGGGGGCAAACGGAAGACTTCTACAAAAGCGGCATCAAAAGTCTTAAAGAGAAATGGAATAAGTGTATTGAGGTGAAGGGTAACTTTATTGAAAAATAAAAGTAAAATATTGACTACGCGAGTTGGTTTTATATTGAAGTTGCAACACTTATTGAACGCCCCTCGTATGTAGACACATATGCCTATGTAGACCCTACCCCATTACCCCATTACTTCAAGATGGATTTTCGGCGCTATATAAATTAATTATTGTTATTATTATTACCCCCTGTGGTTGGCATTTAACTTAAATAAACTAAACGCCAAAAGAAACGTTACGTAGAAGTTTATTTTCAACTTCTTCTGGACATCTAAATCACATTTATTGGTTACTACCAGCCTGGTCGAAAACCGGTCAATTTTAAACTTCTTAAACAAGCTGCATTTTGCCACAATATGAATCCATCAGGATTTGTAAACGTGTTATAAGCATTAAGCTACGTTATTCAGCGATCTTTTGAACCATTCGTTTCTCAAATATCTGTGATCCTCAAAAAGTTATTAAAAAAAGAAATGAGGTAACGTTTCTTCTGTCGTTTAGTGTATTCAATGTAGAAATATACTTAGTAAAAAAAAATGGTATGGTGACGTCATTTTTCAGTTGAGTGTAATTCTTTTTAATATTATTTACATTTGACGTCGCCCCATGTAAGCATAAACACATTGTTCCGAAAATCAAGTATTGCTTGGGTCGAAAAGAATCTAAAAGATCCTAGCTACTTTTAAATATTAATCAAAATAATCATTTTTCTTTTGAAGTCTTCAAGTACACTTGCGGTGTTGATATCGATATTTTGCCAGAATGTTTGACATAATGTCTCAGTAATAATCATCTTGGACCTAAATATGTTGACGCGTTTTACTGTTGGACGTCTAAAACAAGCCAAAATATCCCTTGACTCTCCTATCTCGTGTTCATAAAGGGAATCGAAAACGACGATATTTTAAAAACGTGTATTTTTCAGAATGATGAAGAATAATGTTTTGAAATTTAAAATATACTGTGACAGGAAATAAATATTTAGTTTAAGCTAATATATTTATTGTGTTAGTTTTACTTACTTATCTCAGTTCTCTTAGTGTATTTTAATATTTATCCATATCATATTATAAACTAGCTTAGTATTAGTTTATTTTGCTTCTGAAGACATAATGTATCTTTGTTTCAGTCGTTGTTACTTCTCTTCGATTGAATTAGATTTTATTTTGTATGGCATCATTTTTTAACGGTTGATTGCGTAACGATTTGAAGATTGAATTTCGCTTTGTAAGCACATTCATTTTATCAAAAGAAGAGAAATTAAACTTTTATTCAAATGTATATACTTTTGTCTGTCTGCCCACCCCCGCAGTTACATCTAACGTCAATTTGAAATCTATCTGTATTTCTTAACTCAGAGTGTACATGTTCCCAGTTGATATTTTAAAAGTACATGTATATCAGCATGTAGACGATCGTGCTCGTCTCGATATAGCTCCCCTACGTTGGACTATGATCCGTTGTTGTCCAAAGGAGGAACCTGAAAAAGTGGAGAATTTCCTCCGTAATTTTCAAAGTCGAAATAAAGAAAAAAAAGGACCTTCCCGATCAAATTATTGTCACATTTCAATGTAAAATTATGAAATCGATTAATCATGTCAGTTTATTTAGGGTTATTAATGTGTACTAGTTTTAAAATACTATGGTGAAAACGCCCGTTTGAAAAATCGGGCCCGATTGGTTTTACTACAAATTCTATCCACCTGTTCTTCATCAAATTAACTGTTGATTTTAATTAGATCAAACCTAACGGAGTTTTCATAATATTGCAATAAGTGATACTAAAGAAGGTGTAAACTGGCAGTTTCGTTTGTTTTTGCATCGATTGCGCATGCTCACCGAACCGGAAGGAACGCTGCAGTCGCAACTTGACCTGTCATGGCAACCACGGATTTATATAGAGCTTATTATTTTGATTTTGTAGCCAATTAAACAATTATTTATTATTTTATCGTTTTTGATTGTCAAAGTTCTGATAGATACTTATTTGTACAAATATTATTGTGGTGTCTCCTGTATTCATGGTATTTGCTTTAGGTCAAATTATGATTACACAACATATGCCATCACCATATCCAATTTCAATTACAATTTCTAAAGTAAACTTGTTTTTGCATATGGTACAAATAATTTGCAAAAACTTTCTAATTTTGATAAGAAATGGAACCCAATTAATTTTCATTTGATATAAAAGTGGCAAAAGACAATAATTTACACATATTAATTTGACAAATTGACATACTCTTGTTGAATTTTCTTAAGAAATTAGATTTAGAAGTATGCTGATGATTTGTTTACATATTTAAACTAACCTGAATTATTCATCCATAAACTCAGTTGATACATGATTTTATTACAATTATGTATTTCTCATACGTATTTCCTTCTCTGTCTTGTTAGTATATTTTATTGATATTTTGTCATTTACGTTAACAAGCATATACATTCTTTGATGGGTTAGTAAATACATGTTATGATTTCTGTGTGTTTGGTTTAGTTTTGCCTTCATCAATTTCCAAATTATTGTAATATTTACAGGTAAGGAGACTTAAAAGTTTTCACAGTGAAATTTTTTATAATTAAAATAAGAAACAATACAATTGTGAAATAAAATGGAATTCAAACACTAAACTATAGAATCCTTTTGTCATTTGATTTTCTCTTGCTTCTTCTTCTTCTTCTTGTATTCATCAGATTCAAAGATATTTTAACCTTATATATATAACTTTAAAAAAAAAATAAAAAAATATATATATTTAAAACCCTGAATTTGAATAACAATTTACTGTACGTCTTGACATCAATTTACTTTCCTAAATAACAGACACACGTACTGTAGTGGATTGGTATATTTTGAATTAAGTCACAGATTATAATAACAGTAGTACTCTTACTGAAAGTGAGTTCAGACCTCAACAACTATTTCAATAAAACAATTTGTTTAAAATACCACAAAAATGTGTACGCACATAATTTCAAATATCTCATTTTGTTTTGGAACTGATACGAGAGCTAAAACTTGGTATTTGTTTTAACTTAATTACTCAATATTTTAGAAGAATTTTCTACATTTAAAAAATTGACTGTATCGTTCTGAATAACGTACAACGATATGCAAGATAGTATTAAATATATATCTAAATATTAATTAATCAATTCAACACTGAACAAATTTGTTTCTCATCCCTGTCATTGCGCTTCACTAAGCTAATAGATTTGCAAATACTTTCCCTTTGAAATATCTTATAAGTATAGATATGTATAATATAGATTTAACTTGGGCTTACTTTTATATTCAGTGTCCAGTTGATGCTTTAATTTGCAATGCGCATGCACAAACACAATTTGCAAATTACGGATGATTCAAACAATAAACTGGGACTGCTTGAAACAATTGATGCAGTATGTAGGCCTATAGGATAAAACATGCCAAAGGGTGTTTATGAGATTTAAAACCCGCAACCCGAGGGATAAACACGAGGGTCGTTATCTCGAGGGTAAGGGTTTTAAATCTCATTAAACACCCTTTGGCATGTTTTATCAAGCTTACAAACTGACCACCATCTTCCCACGGCAAGGTGAAAACGTATAGAAATAAATTCTATGCATTTTTTACCTTGCCCTCAACAGCCCAGATAACAGTGTAACGAAGCAGCGACATCTATTGTGATCACGAGTTATGCCCCTTACCAGCTGCTTACATACAGCCAATGAAATCACCGTTTACATTCGGTACTGCAGAAGCGATAATTCTAAAATTGTTATTTTTAGAAACATACGTTGGGTAAACGTTTCTTCTTGTACATTGCAATACTCGTCGTATAGTACTTAAATACATGAAAATATATCATCATAAACATGCTTATTAAATAAGAAGACCAAATGCGAGCCAGGAAGTGTTATTAGTTGATTGTTAAGTTTATAACGGAGACATATGTAGTTCATATGCAAATGAGAAATACCCACGTTCAAACAAAGTTAAAAGATTTGAATACAAATCGTCGCGTTGAATAAGAATATTTCAAATAGTATAGCGTGCTAATTGTAACATTTATAAATAAGAGTTATTAAGAGTTATTAAGAGTTATAGGCACAGTTTATCAAGCAAGAAATCAAATCACAGTTTTTAAAAACGTTATACAACCTGTATTTTCGGTATGTAGTTCAGTATTAAATAATTGAGATTGTTAAATCGAAATACCATGATGCCACACGCGTTATTTTGTATTTTGTAAAAAAAGATAGTGTGAAATCATTAAAGATTAGTTTCATTCAAACTCAACACTTGATTTGTTCGATTTCGGAGTGAATAACATGTGCTAGTTATTTTTTTAGCTTATATGACTTTTTAAAAACTATGACAACCAACTAAATTGAATCACTCAACGTACATCCAGCTGCAATGTTGTGAAATTAACAAACGATACCTGATAACATGCGCAAAATCATACGCGAAATTTATGAATTTATCCAGTTTGGCAGTTATCAAACAGTAACATCGTAACAGTGGGTCCACTCCATGTGCCAACTTTATGGCTTTTGAAGCTGTCCGCTTCGACGTTTTGATTATCGATTACAGGTTTATGAAAGCGAATTGTAATTATTTTATTGCATCAATTGAAAGTTTATACAAGTCCGGGACTGATCAAAATACTGTCAAAAAGTGTGCTACAGTTTGCGACCCAAAATAAGCGGAGAAATTGGACGAATTAGAAAAGGTGTTTCCCAGTCTAAATATAGAAGTTCATATTGCAAGCTTTCTTCTGATTGGCCTATCGGATTAGCCTGCAGTACGCTAAAATCTTAGCGCAGAAAAAGCGGGCCGTGAGGTCAAGGGCGGAGGGAGATGATTTGAAAATCTTCTCGTTACGCCCGTGACGTTGTGAAGATGACTGACCACATGGTTACATTTTATGTTTCATCTGTTCTAATTGATAGCGCGTAAAATATCCCCCTTTGGTGAAAGGCCGCAGGGGAACTTGGGAACCTTTCTCATCAGCCTATAGGCCCTGTAGCACAGTGGTATCATCGCTGCGCTTAGTGTGCAGGAGTATTGAGGTTTCAGATTCGAGACGGGCTATTGGAAAAAACATAACATACACTAACTTTCATCTTAAACTTAACATCTCGGTATTAAGTAATAGTTACTACCATAAACTCACGGGCAAAAGAAACGTCACCATACAAAATACAAGATATTTCAATCATCGGGCGATAAATGCGACTGAAACAGCGTTACACCAGCGTCTTCAGAACCCAACAATACTAAATATGAATTTTCAAAACATTATCTATTCATAACTCTGAGAAACACAAGTTTTAAGAAATGGTCGTTTTGGAATCTCCTTAACTAGACGAGATAGAAGCCTCAAAAAGCCAGTTTTGGCTTGTTTTGAGACGTCCTACAGTAAAGACGCGTCAACAAATTTAAATCAAAGAAGGTTATTTATGTCGAGGATATCTTAAGTTAATTAAATTTCTACTTTTTCAATGTTTTAAACTTAAATACTAAATATTGTGGGCCAAAAACATCTTTAAAAAACGATTTTTTAGCACCCCATGTCAATTTGAACAGATGTAAAAATAAAAATTGCATACTCTGATGTATGAAATTGTGAATATTTCTTAAGAAAACATGTGGCTACCAAATACATACAAAATCTATTTTCTCCGACATCAATATTTCATTTTATACTGTTTTCAAAATGTGGTGACGTTTCTTTTGCCCGTGAGTTTAGTTCCCGAGTTGTATCGGGAAATAGCAGGACTGTTTGTTCGAGAGGAGTTTAGTTCCCGAGTTGTATCGGGAAATAGCAGGACTGCTTGTTCGAGAGGAGTTTAGTTCCCGAGTTGTATCGGGAAATAGCAGGACTGCTTGTTCGAGAGGAGTTTAGTTCCCGAGTTGTATCGGGAAATAGCAGGACTGTTTGTTCGAGAGGAGTTTAGTTCCCGAGTTGTATCGGGAAATAGCAGGACTGCTTGTTCGAGAGGAGTTTAGTTCCCGAGTTGTATCGGGAAATAGCAGGACTGCTTGTTCGAGAGGCCCATGTCCTGCTATTTCCCGATACAACTCGGAAACTATGGTAGTAAATGACTTACATCTCACTTATTCCGAGTGAAATAACATGAATTTTAAATAATGTAAAATACCATAACCTTTGTGTGGCCCCTTCTCTAGTGTATGAATGAAATGCGTAGTACTACGAATGTTTCGTCTGTCCGATTTTAGCATGTAAAATTAGGCGCACGAAATAAATGTTCAAGGATCATGCAGGTTCGTGCAATTTACGGGTAATTTCCGACGAAACTTCACAGTTTGTCAATTTCTAGATTGCTTTGGAAGAATGAGGTCGTCTTGTTAGCATGGCTCTGCGCGACAATGGAGACTCAAGGTGACTTCTAAATATGAGTAAAATCGGTTGGATTTTCAATATTAAGGTAACTTGAACATACTTATAAATTGTTTATTTATCATATATCAGGACTGTTTGGACGAACACAACACTTGTATGTATATGCATATTTCATATTAAAATCTGATTAGTGATTTTCTTTTCTAATTTAAAAAACCCAAAACGTCTTCTAATATTGATAACAGATCTGAGATGATAACAACCAGTTACCACGGTAATCGTTAATTGAATATAAATTAAGCGTGCATATTTAATATTTGTAAACTTGAAGATGTATTGTTAAATAAACTTCAGAATAAAGAACAAATATTATTTGAAAGTTCTCTCTTTACACTTAAAATTGACTCATACTGATGAAAGTATAATATCATGTCTGCATTACGTACAACATGATGAAGTGTTGCTGTAAAACGTTCCAAAATGAAACACAATATTACAGTGACATTTTCAGAAATCTATATAGAAAGTAATAAAACGAACTTTTGTTCGACAAATACATATGTACACAACTGTTAGACAGCAGGTAAACCATACCTCCATAAGTGTACATAGCTTATCATGTATTTGCTGCATAAGCAGAATATCTAAGGATATTTTCTTTTTCGAAGAGGAAGTAGTTTTCTGAAGTGGGCGAATTGTTTATGATTGAAAACACTGTAAAAATTCGTTTGCTACTGGTTTTATGAATTAAAGCGAAGCAAGATTTTGTATTGAATTTGACAGTTTCGTAATTTTGCGAGTTTGGAGGTTCTCTGATTTTACAAGTGATTTTTCTTAAAAAGTCATTAAAGTGTGATAACTTCACTTGAACAAATGACCCTAATCACATTACAAAAACAACAAATATTGATTTTCAGTTTCCTTAACAACGGAACAAAATTATCAAGCCGTTGTCTAAATACACTTTAAAACCGTTAGTTGACTGAATGTTCGCTTCAACACTGCTTCATGATTGTTCTACCAAATGTCACCAACTGTCTTCTTTCTTATTAGATCGATTTTGCTAAAAAAATGTGGTTGTTGCTTCATTAACTTCCAACTGTATATTTCACAAGGAATTGCTAATTTTATACATGGATTATCTGAAGGGGAATGTAGCTGAGATCACCATGGTTGTTTGACGTCCAATTCACTACTTCCTCCGTGCTTATGAATGAGTGTGATGTTTTATCACTATTTATGTGGTAGCGTAATTAACAAAAGAAAAATCAATTTGTATAAGCAAATGTCTCCATCAGTCGTATCTCCCAAGACATTTCTTTGCACGCTACCTCTGTTACAATCTGCAGTTTTGTTTAGAATTATGTCCTTCCATTATAGAATCCTGATAGGTTGCAATCAAACTTACCTCTGCAATCAAACTTACCTGTGCAATCAGCCACGTTATTTCAAACTGACCATTCGGTCTGATACGTAGCCACCAAGAAGACTGGAGCCTATGGTCTGATGCGTAGCCACCCAGAAGACTGGGGCATATGGTCTGATGCGTAGCCACCCAGAAGACTAGAGCATTCGGTCTAATGCGTAGCCACCCAGAAGACTGGAGCATTTGGTCTGATGCGTAGCCACCAAGAAGACTGGGGCATTTGGTCTGATAGGTAGCCACCAAGAAGACTGGAACATTTGGTCTGATGCGTAGCCACCCAGAAGACTGTAGCATTTGGTCTGATGCGTAGCCACGTTATTTCAAACTGACCTTTCGGTCTGATACGTAGCCACCCAGAAGACTGGAGCATTTGGTCTGATGCGTAGCCACGTTATTTCAAACTGACCATTCGGTCTGATAGGTAGCCACCCAGAAGACTGGAGCATTTGGTCTGATGCGTAGCCACGTTATTTCAAACTGACCATTCGGTCTGATAGGTAGCCACCCAGAAGACTGGAGCATTTGGTCTAATGCGTAGCCACCAAGAAGACTGGAGCATTTGGTCTAATACGTAGCCACCAAGAAGACTGGAGCATTTGGTCTAATACGTAGCCACCCAGAAGACTGGAGCATTTGGTCTGATGCGTAGCCACCCAGAAGACTGGAGCATTTGGTCTAATGCGTAGCCAACCTGAAGACTAGAGCATTCGGTCTAATGCCTAGCCACCAAGAAGACTGGAACATTTGGTCTGATGCGTAGCCACCAAGAAGACTGGAACATTTGGTCTGATGCGTAGCCACCCAGAAGACTGGAGCATTTGGTCTGATGCGTAGCCACCCAGAAGACTGGAGCATTCGGTCTAATGCGTAGCCACCCAGAAGACTGGAGCATTTGGTCTGATGCGTAGCCACCCAGAAGACTGGAGCATTCGGTCTGATACGTAGCCACCCAGAAGACTGGAGCATTTGGTCTGATGCGTAGCCACCCAGAAGACTGGAGCATTCGGTCTGATACGTAGCCACCCAGAAGACTGGAGCATTTGGTCTAATACGTAGCCACCCAGAAGACTGGAGCATTCGGTCTGATGCGTAGCCACCCAGAAGACTGGAGCATTCGGTCTGATACGTAGCCACCCAGAAGACTGGAGCATTTGGTCTGATGCGTAGCCACCCAGAAGACTGGAACATTCGGTCTGATACGTAGCCACCCAGAAGACTGGAGCATTTGGTCTAATACGTAGCCAACCAGAAGACTGGAGCCTTCGGTCTGATGCGTAGTCACCCAGAAGACTGGAACATTTGGTCTGATGCGTAGCCACCAAGAAGACTGAAACATTCGGTCTGATAGGTAGCCACCCAGAAGACTGGAACATTTGGTCTGATGCGTAGCCACCCAGAAGACTGGAGCATTTGGTCTGATGCGTAGCCACCCAGAAGACTGGAGCATTCGGTCTGATACGTAGCCACCCAGAAGACTGGAGCATTTGGTCTGATGCGTAGCCACCCAGAAGACTGGAGCATTCGGTCTGATGCGTAGCCACCCAGAAGACTGGGGCATTTGGTCTAATGCGTAGCCACCCAGAAGACAGGAGTATTCGGTCTGATACGTAGCCACCCAGAAGACTGGAGCATTTGGTCTGATGCGTAGCCACCCAGAAGACTGGAGCATTCGGTCTGATACGTAGCCACCCAGAAGACTGGAGCATTTGGTCTGATGCGTAGCCACCGAGAAGACTGGAGCATTCGGTCTGATGCGTAGCCATCCAGAAGACTGGAGCATTTGGTCTGATGCGTAGCCACCCAGAAGACTGGAGCATTCGGTCTGATACGTAGCCACCCAGAAGACTGGAGCATTTGGTCTAATACGTAGCCACCCAGAAGACTGGAGCATTCGGTCTGATGCGTAGCCATCCAGAAGACTGGAACATTTGGTCTGATGGGTAGCCACCAAGAAGACTGGAGCATTCGGTCTGATAGGTAGCCACCCAGAAGAATGGAACATTTGGTCTGATGCGTAGCCACCCAGAAGACTGGAGCATTTGGTCTGATGCGTAGCCACCCAGAAGACTGGAGCATTCGGTCTGATACGTAGCCACCCAGAAGACTGGAGCATTTGGTCTAATACGTAGCCACCCAGAAGACTGGAGCATTCGGTCTGATGCGTAGCCACCCAGAAGACTGGAGCATTCGGTCTGATAGGTAGCCACCCAGAAGACTGGAACATTTGGTCTGATGCGTAGCCACCAAGAAGACTGGAGCATTTGGTCTGATGCGTAGCCACCCAGAAGACTGGAGCATTTGGTCTGATACGTAGCCACCAAGAAGACTGGAGCATTTGGTCTGATGCGTAGCCACCCAGAAGACTGGAGCATTCGGTCTGATAGGTAGCCAACCAGAAGACTGGAACATTTGGTCTGATGCGTAGCCCCCCAGAAGACTGGAGCATTTGGTCTGATGCGTAGCCACCCAGAAGACTGGAGCATTCGGTCTGATAGGTAGCCACCCAGAAGACTGGAGCATTTGGTCTGATGCGTAGCCACCCAGAAGACTGGAGCATTTGGTCTGATGCGTAGCCACCCAGAAGACTGGAGCATTCGGTCTGATAGGTAGCCACCCAGAAGACTGGAACATTTGGTCTGATGCGTAGCCACCCAGAAGACTGGAGCATTTGGTCTGATGCGTAGCCACCCAGAAGACTGGAGCATTCGGTCTGATGCGTAGCCACCCAGAAGACTGGAGCATTTGGTCTAATACGTAGCCACCCAGAAGACTGGAGCATTCGGTCTGATGCGTAGCCACCCAGAAGACTGGAGCATTTGGTCTAATACGTAGCCACCCAGAAGACTGGAGCATTCGGTCTGATGCGTAGCCACCCAGAAGACTGGAGCATTTGGTCTGATGCGTAGCCACCCAGAAGACTGGAGCATTCGGTCTTATAGGTAGCCACCCAGAAGACTAGAGCATTCGGTCTAATGCGTAGCCACCAAGAAGACTGGAACATTTGGTCTGATGCGTAGCCACCCAGAAGACTGGAGCATTCGGTCTGATAGGTAGCCACCCAGAAGACTGGAGCATTTGGTCTAATGCGTAGCCACCCAGAAGACTAGAGCATTCGGTCTAATGCGTAGCCACCCAGAAGACTGGAGCATTTGGTCTAATGCGTAGCCACCCAGAAGACTGGAGCATTCGGTCTGATACGTAGCCACCCAGAAGACTGGAGCATTTGGTCTGATGCGTAGCCGACCAGAAGACTGGAGCATTTGGTCTAATGCGTAGCCACCCAGAAGACTAGAGCATTCGGTCTAATGCGTAGCCACCAAGAAGACTGGAACATTTGGTCTGATACGTAGCCACCCAGAAGACTGGAGCATTTGGTGTAATGCGTAGCCACCCAGAAGACTAGAGCATTCGGTCTAATGCGTAGCCACCAAGAAGACTGAAACATTTGGTCTAATGCGTAGCCACCCAGTTAGACTGGAGCATTTGGCCTAATGCGTAGCCACCCAGAAGACTGGAGCATTTGGTCTGATGCGTAGCCACCCAGAAGACTGGAGCATTCGGTCTGATGCGTAGCCACCCAGAAGACTGGAACATTTGGTCTGATGCGTAGCCACCAAGAAGACTGAAACATTCGGTCTGATAGGTAGCCACCCAGAAGACTGGAACATTTAATCTGATGCGTAGCCACCCAGAAGACTGGAGCATTTGGTCTGATGCGTAGCCACCCAGAAGACTGGAGCATTCGGTCTGATACGTAGCCACCCAGAAGACTGGAGCATTTGGTCTGATGCGTAGCCACCCAGAAGACTGGAGCATTCGGTCTGATGCGTAGCCATCCAGAAGACTGGAGCATTTGGTCTAATGCGTAGCCACCTAGAAGACTGGAGTATTCGGTCTGATACGTAGCCACCCAGAAGACTGCAGCATTTGGTCTGATGCGTAGCCACCCAGAAGACTGGAGCATTCGGTCTGATACGTAGCCACCCAGAAGACTGGAGTATTTGGTCTGATGCGTAGCCACCGAGAAGACTGGAGTATTCGGTCTGATGCGTAGCCACCCAGAAGACTGGAGCATTTGGTCTGATGCGTAGCCACCCAGAAGACTGGAGCATTCGGTCTGATACGTAGCCACCCAGAAGACTGGAGCATTTGGTCTAATACATAGCCACCCAGAAGACTGGAGCATTCGGTCTGATGCGTAGCCACCCAGAAGACTGGAACATTTGGTCTGATGGGTAGCCACCAAGAAGACTGGAGCATTCGGTCTGATAGGTAGCCACCCAGAAGACTGGAACATTTGGTCTGATGCGTAGCCACCCAGAAGACTGGAGCATTTGGTCTGATGCGTATCCACCCAGAAGACTGGAGCATTCGGTCTGATACGTAGCCACCCAGAAGACTGGAGCATTTGGTCTAATACGTAGCCACCCAGAAGACTGGAGCATTCGGTCTGATGCGTAGCCACCCAGAAGACTGGAGCATATGGTCTGATAGGTAGCCACCCAGAAGACTGGAACATTTGGTCTGATGCGTAGCCACCCAGAAGACTGGAGCATTCGGTCTGATGCGTAGCCACCCAGAAGACTGGAGCATTTGGTCTGATGCGTAGCCACCCAGAAGACTGGAGCATTCGGTCTTATAGGTAGCCACCCAGAAGACTAGAGCATTCGGTCTAATGCGTAGCCACCAAGAAGACTGGAACATTTGGTCTGATGCGTAGCCACCCAGAAGACTGGAGCATTCGGTCTGATAGGTAGCCACCCAGAAGACTGGAGCATTTGGTCTAATGCGTAGCCACCCAGAAGACTAGAGCATTCGGTCTAATGCGTAGCCACCCAGAAGACTGGAGCATTTGGTCTGATGCGTAGCCACCCAGAAGACTGGAGCATTCGGTCTGATACGTAGCCACCCAGAAGACTGGAGCATTTGGTCTGATGCGTAGCCGACCAGAAGACTGGAGCATTTGGTCTAATGCGTAGCCACCCAGAAGACTAGAGCATTCGGTCTAATGCGTAGCCACCAAGAAGACTGGAACATTTGGTCTGATACGTAGCCACCCAGAAGACTGGAGCATTTGGTGTAATGCGTAGCCACCCAGAAGACTAGAGCATTCGGTCTGATGCGTAGCCACCAAGAAGACTGAAACATTTGGTCTAATGCGTAGCCACCCAGTTAGACTGGAGCATTTGGCCTAATGCGTAGCCACCCAGAAGACTGGAGCATTTGGTCTGATGCGTAGCCACCCAGAAGACTGGAGCATTCGGTCTGATGCGTAGCCACCCAGAAGACTGGAACATTTGGTCTGATGCGTAGCCACCAAGAAGACTGAAACATTCGGTCTGATAGGTAGCCACCCAGAAGACTGGAACATTTAATCTGATGCGTAGCCACCCAGAAGACTGGAGCATTTGGTCTGATGCGTAGCCACCCAGAAGACTGGAGCATTCGGTCTGATACGTAGCCACCCAGAAGACTGGAGCATTTGGTCTGATGCGTAGCCACCCAGAAGACTGGAGCATTCGGTCTGATGCGTAGCCACCCAGAAGACTGGAGCATTTGGTCTAATGCGTAGCCACCTAGAAGACTGGAGTATTCGGTCTGATACGTAGCCACCCAGAAGACTGGAGCATTTGGTCTGATGCGTAGCCACCCAGAAGACTGGAGCATTCGGTCTGATACGTAGCCACCCAGAAGACTGGAGTATTTGGTCTGATGCGTAGCCACCGAGAAGACTGGAGTATTCGGTCTGATGCGTAGCCACCCAGAAGACTGGAGCATTTGGTCTGATGCGTAGCCACCCAGAAGACTGGAGCATTCGGTCTGATACGTAGCCACCCAGAAGACTGGAGCATTTGGTCTAATACATAGCCACCCAGAAGACTGGAGCAATCGGTCTGATGCGTAGCCACCCAGAAGACTGGAACATTTGGTCTGATGGGTAGCCACCAAGAAGACTGGAGCATTCGGTCTGATAGGTAGCCACCCAGAAGACTGGAACATTTGGTCTGATGCGTAGCCACCCAGAAGACTGGAGCATTTGGTCTGATGCGTATCCACCCAGAAGACTGGAGCATTCGGTCTGATACGTAGCCACCCAGAAGACTGGAGCATTTGGTCTAATACGTAGCCACCCAGAAGACTGGAGCATTCGGTCTGATGCGTAGCCACCCAGAAGACTGGAGCATATGGTCTGATAGGTAGCCACCCAGAAGACTGGAACATTTGGTCTGATGCGTAGCCACCCAGAAGACTGGAGCATTTGGTCTGATGCGTAGCCACCCAGAAGACTGGAGCATTTGGTCTGATACGTAGCCACCAAGAAGATTGGAGCATTTGGTCTGATGCGTAGCCACCCAGAAGACTGGAGCATTCGGTCTGATAGGTAGCCACCCAGAAGACTGGAACATTTGGTCTGATGCGTAGCCACCCAGAAGACTGGAGCATTTGGTCTGATGCGTAGCCACCCAGAAGACTGGAGCATTCGGTTTGATAGGTAGCCACCCAGAAGACTGGAGCATTTGGTCTGATGCGTAGCCACCCAGAAGACTGGAGCATTTGGTCTGATGCGTAGCCACCCAGAAGACTGGAGCATTCGGTCTGATAGGTAGCCACCCAGAAGACTGGAACATTTGTTCTGATGCGTAGCCACCCAGAAGACTGGAGCATTTGGTCTGATGCGTAGCCACCCAGAAGACTGGAGCATTCGGTCTGATGCGTAGCCACCCAGAAGACTGGAGCATTTGGTCTAATACGTAGCCACCCAGAAGACTGGAGCATTCGGTCTGATGCGTAGCCACCCAGAAGACTGGAGCATTCGGTCTGATGCGTAGCCACCCAGAAGACTGGAGCATTCGGTCTGATGCGTAGCCACCCAGAAGACTGGAGCATTTGGTCTGATGCGTAGCCACCCAGAAGACTGGAGCATTTGGTCTGATGCGTAGCCACCCAGAAGACTGGAGCATTCGGTCTGATAGGTAGCCACCCAGATGACTAGAGCATTCGGTCTAATGCGTAGCCACCCAGAAGACTGGAACATTTGGTCTGATGCGTAGCCACCCAGAAGACTGGAGCATTCGGTCTGATAGGTAGCCACCCAGAAGACTGGAGCATTTGGTCTAATGCGTAGCCACCCAGAAGACTGGAGCATTTGGTCTAATGCGTAGCCACCCAGAAGACTGGAGCATTCGGTCTGATACGTAGCCACCCAGAAGACTGGAGCATTTGGTCTGATGCGTAGCCGACCAGAAGACTGGAGCATTTGGTCTAATGCGTAGCCACCCAGAAGACTGGAGCATTTGGTCTAATGCGTAGCCACCCAGAAGACTAGAGCATTCGGTCTAATGCGTAGCCACCAAGAAGACTGGAACATTTGGTCTAATGCGTAGCCACCCAGTTAGACTGGAGCATTTGGCCTAATGCGTAGCCACCCAGAAGACTAGAGCATTTGGTCGGATGCGTAGCCACCCAGAAGACTGGGGCTCCTTCACGAGTGGAAAGCGTACACCCAGAAGACTGGGGCTCCTTCACGAGTGGAATGCGTACACCCAGAAGACTGTTGCTCCTTCACGAGTGGAATGCGTACACCCAGAAGACTGGGGCTCCTTCACGAGTGGAATGCGTACACCCAGAAGACTGTTGCTCCTTCACGAGTGGGATGCGTACACCCAGAAGACTGTTGCTCCTTCACGAGTGGGATGCGTACACCCAGAAGACTGTTGCTCCTTCACGAGTGGGATGCGTACACCCAGAAGACTGTTGCTCCTTCACGAGTGGGATGCGTACACCCAGAAGACTGTTGCTCCTTCACGAGTGAGACGGGTACACGTTTCTTACAAGACGGGAGTCAGTTGCAGGTGTAAGACGATGTTTGATTATTTACCAAAATGACGCCATTCGTGTTGCACATTTTCACCTTTATAGGAAAGTTATTATTTATAAGAATGTTCAAGTTACCTAAATATTGAAAATACAACCGATTTTGTATTATATCTAGAAGTCACCTTCAGTCTCCATTGTCGCAGAGCCACGCTGACAAGACGGCCTCATTCTTCCAAAGCAATCTAGAAATTGAGAAGTTGGTGTCAAATATTAGACAAAATGTTATGGATGGCAACTTCTTCTGATCTTTATTGTCTGCAACACGTTCAAAAACGAAAGTAGAGTGTTTCAAATTACATGTATCATAGCCTATGATTCATTTTAAAATTTATTATCACAAAGGAGAACCTATGTAAAGATAATGGCCGAACTATAAAAATATGTTGAGTCACATCTTGAATTTACGAAAATTAACGAGAAAGGTTTTAATTTGTTACTTTAACAAAGTATAGACATAATGTTGTGCTCCAATCAATCAATCAACGAAATTAACCTTGTAATTACATGGCTAAATCCATTGGTACACTTGAACAATTCTGAAGCCATAAACCACACATATACACGGACAGGAAGTAAACAGCATTTACCTGATGTAGACACCTCTGTCGGCTCACATACCAGGTCAAACCACAGACGATAATGAGCAGCAATTACTCTCATTGTAAAACAGGTTCAAGTTATTTGGTGCGAGTATGGAGGTTCGAGAGGCAACCATTCCATTGTATGAGACTAATTACACTGTCCGCCAAAAGAAACGCCAACTTGATTTTCCTTCAAATGAAAGATGAAATAATTATGATATACAGTTAATGGTGGTCTCCACGTTTTCTGACACAATGATTTATATGAGAGTGCAATTGCAATCAATAACATTCATGAAAACCACGCCAAATGAAAACCGCTATTTGCGCACCGTATAACCACGTATATCTGTAGCGTCATTACCACGTTAAAGCGAATGTGTGCCTGTATTGTTGCTCGTGGTTGTGTGAAAATCTGTTTCAAATGTTTTTTTCTGATGAAGCACTGATCGAAAACTGAACAATTGCCGTGTCTCATTTCAACAATCGCCATTCTTTTGTAACATGGCAACTTCTGAAATATAAATATATTATGCCAAAAAAGTGCAACTTCAAAATGCTATATCATTGCTAATTTGTTCATTATAGTTTTAGATATCTTGTAGGCGTTTCTTTTGGTCGACAGTGTGTAGTACCGAGACTGTACGTATTTAAGCTTCTCGGCAGTTTTGTTCGATGTTAATTCGTTTATTCATATAGACAATCCTTTCAAGTTCACAAACTCGATCAATATTTCGTTACTTACTCGATACCAAAATATTTTCTTCATCGAGTTTACTTATGCTATTACTTGGATATACATTTATTGATACATTTACCAGCATATCCTCTTCGTATATACATTCATCATTAGTTTACGAATTTTAAAACTTATTCTACTATCTGAGGGTAAATGTTTAAAACTATTAGTAGAATATTTAATATTTCTTCCCTTGCAATTAGTGGTATGCCGATGTTTTCTCGAGTGTCTTTACAAACAATGTTGCGGATGATTGTTGAACCTTCTTTGACTTTCTAGAGACATTTTGAATTTGAAAAGGGCTGTTTATGAAAAGAACTGACATTTTATACTTTGGATTTTAGACTTTTACTCTATTTCCATTGGATTTTACCTTCAGCAATGTCTCAACTTTCAACACAGTGCTCTTCAGAATATACTCATTTCATCAACTTGGCACCCACCCTTCCGGTGACTATGGTTCCGGTAATTATAGAGCGCTGTTATTATATTCGTGACCCTATTGAATATCTAATGTATCTTACTTTATCTGTATTGTACATCCGATTAATTGTGGTTGTTTTTATTAATTGCAACTTGAATAATATATTATTTGTTTGTTTCTATATTAGCTGGTTTTCCCCTGGGGAGTTCATTATCACATTTACCAATCGTGACACACTGATTTATGGAAGAACAATAGATATAAATGCTCTCTAACGCCAACTCATACACTTTTCGCTTTGAAATATAAGTTGTTAATTGGTTATATTGGTTGCATAACGTTTAATACGTTCAGTTTAGTTATTATTTGACTTTTCGTTACATCGAATAGTGGTTGATGTATCCATAGTTCTAATTATACGCTGAAATGCCTTTTTCTGTTGGGAAGATATGCGATTCCTTATGCTCAATATAATAATATTGAATCCATAAACACGATTCAGTTTAGTTCTCATGTTATGTTTTTGCGTGGATGTTGAAATCTAAATACATTGTACATATTAGATGATATATTCACCTAGTGTCTTCAGGTATATTTGATATCGTGGGACATTTGGTTGAAATTATCTTTGTATGCAGCAGTTGACGATGGACAGATATGCTTGATGATTTAAATTGAACTGAACCAATCTGAGTCAACCTATTAAAGACCTGAAGGTGTTCTAAGTTACTTAGGACAAATCTACGGAATTGTTTTGGCTATTAAAATTAGATCACCAATGGATGGATTAATCGGAAATATCACTAGAATTGATTACTATTATCGTCATACTCAATCTCTTTCAAGGAATAGGAAGTGTAAAAATCTTGTTATTGCCAACGTTACCATGACTGTTAGAAATGAAGACATAATTAAGGAACGATCGGACGCAGTGAACATTTGTCATTGGTAACTTTTAGAAACCAGGCATTTTTTTCTATACAAATTAAAAATGTGACTTTGGATAGATAATGTTCATGTCTCACTTATAATGAACTATTCGGAACTCAATATCTATATTGATAAACTATATTGATAAACTATATTGATAATCTATATTGATAAACTATATTGTTAAACTATATTGATAATCTATATTGATACTCTATATTGATAATATTGATAAACTATATTGGTAAACTATATTGATAAACTATATTAATAATCTATATTGATAAACTATATTGATAAACTATATTGATAAACTATATTGATAATCTATATTGATAAACTATATTGATAAACTAAATTGATAAACTATATTGATAATCTATATTGATAAACTATATTGATAATCTATATTGATAAACTATACTGATAAACTATATTGATAATCTATATTGATAAACTATATTGATAATCTATATTGATAATCTATATTGATAAACTATATTGATAAACTAAATTGATAAACTATATTGATAATCTATATTGATAATCTATATTGATAAACTATATTGATAAACTATATTGATAAACTATATTGATAATCTATATTGATAAACTAAATTGATAAACTATATTGATAAACTATATTGATAATCTATATTGATAAACTATACTGATAAACTATATTGATAATCTATATTGATAAACTATATTGATAATCTATATTGATAATCTATATTGATAAACTATATTGATAAACTAAATTGATAAACTATATTGATAAACTATATTGATAACTATATTGATAACTATATCGATAATCTATATTGATAAACTATATTGATAAACTATATTGATAAACTATATTGATAACTATATTGATAATCTATATTGATAATCTATATTGATAAACTATATTGATAAACTATATTGATAATCTATATTGATAATCTATATTGATAAACTATATTGATAAACTATATTGATAACTATATTGATAACTATATTGATAATCTATATTGATAAACTATATTGATAAACTATATTGATAAACTATATTGATAACTATATTGATAAACTATATTGATAAACTATATTGATAAAGCTAATAATTCTAAATTGCTATCAGTCTGCTCCTTCAAATGGAAACGAAGTCAAGCATTTTTGTAATAGTTTTTCGTTTATCTACGTTACAGATATTTTATATATGTTGAAATGTGCTTGAAACACAGTAGTCTTACACTCATTTAATTAGTTTTAAATCATTCAAAGAAATGTATTCATTTGCAAAGATACGCACATCTTAAAAAACGATTATTTTTCACTTAAGATACATAAATCCTTTAAAAAACGATTATTTCGCAGTTAGGATTCTTGATTTTGTCGTAATCATTGAGATTGGGAAATTAGGAGATATAGAAATTGAAAACATGCTGGTTTTGCAGTTAAAAATAAATTGAAAGAAGTTAATAGTTTACCTTAAGTTTTGTTATTCTACTTTTACACCTGAAAAGATCCCAGTTTTATGCTTGAATGACAATTGTAATTTATTAGTTAGCACGAACATAACTTGATTAATTTTGCTTTTTGATGATACAGTAGGTTACTTGAAATAGTTCATTGGTAATTATTTATTTTCATATTTCAATCTAAATCCTCAAATGCTTTGCTTTCTGAATAACATGAGTATCTATCCACATCACCCCTTTAATAATTTCTCAAAGCTAATATTAAAAAAGCTCATTCAAAGTGATTGTTAGTACACCGCATTTACTTCAAAACATATTTCCCGAACATTTGAGCTTTAATCGTGTACCAAGTCACCTATACGTGTACCCCGCCTTTAAAATATATCAACATACTTACATACGTTTAATATCAATCCACACGTGGACCCGTGAGAAGATAAGAACCTCCTTGTCTGGAGATTGGGGCATCAGGAACTCGCAGGTGAAATACACGAGTCCTAGCCAGGTAATGCACATCTTGGTCAGGTATACGTTATACTGATGAGTGATGTGCTGGTATAGCCATGAAAAGCTTTCCTTCGTGTATATGGAACCAGAGACCATGAACTATATTTATTGTATGGTCTCTGATGGAAATAATCAGTATTTGTTCACTATAGGGACCAACTACACCCGTACATATATTATGCTTTATTGAATAAACTTAAAACACCACTAATTTGCCAAAGACGAGGTCAACTTTAAGTATGCCACCTACTGCTCTCAACTGTGCTCGCAACATGGTAGGATGATAGTAGCATGATCCTCCGCAAATGATCTGTTCGAAATAACATATAACAAAGTAAATTTAAATGGAGGGCTTAGAAAATTAGATGTCAACATAAGCACGATACAGTTTCATATTACATGTTTCAATGTGATGGTTGACACTCAAACAAGTTTTCAAAACTCACGGTGAAGTCAGAACTTTGAGGTAATGTCAAGGTTGCATACCAACAAGCTAAACGTGTTGAAAAATTCAATGCTTTACAGTCACACTGTAACTACGTCAAGGTGCCCAAAATGGGCCGGACCAATGGGCCATGCATCTTCCCCAGGAGCAACTTTGTAAAACATAAAGCGACTCCATAGAACCTTTCCTTATTCGATCTTATGGATTGCAGAACTGTTCGAATTTTATCTTATCCCATTGGCTGACAATGCACACAGAAAGGCTAGTTCAAATATTCGCAGATCTGGATAGTTTTTAAGGCTTCAAGTTTATTTACAAAGTCATGTAGCAAGACTATTCCCTGACAGTCTTGACAAGATGAACCTGCTAAGAGGAGTAATTTAACAGGCATATTAGAAGTTGCTAATATGAAAGAAAACAATTACTGCGACTTTTCTGTGTAGTAACTCTCGAACGGTGTAAGTATCGCCCATTTGTGTTGTATTGAATGCAATAACGACGCAGCTTCGTGGCAGTTTCATATTGCAAGATTGACGCATGACTTTTTGTTCATTAATTGGGGATTCATGGACGGCATTGGGCTTATCATGGATACGTTGCCACTTGACTAAGATTCAGACGCATTAATCAGATGAAAGAAATGTGACTTAAGAGATAGGCGACTAATTACATAATGTTTATTGCAGGTTTCATATCTGTAAGTCTTGCTCAATTGATTCAACCATATCAAATTCATTTTCGTATCTTACATTCGTATATGCTTTGCTTGAAGCTTGAACCCGAAGTGTATATTAAGGTGTTCCTTTATAGAGAGCTGTAATATGAAGGTATGAGTTATCCCAGATAATTTTTGCGTTAACACTTCGAAACTGATGATCACAATGACTACTCTTGTTATGAATGTTCACAATAGTAATTAGATGATTATCCGTTTATAACCCGCATTATATTAGTATTATTCTATGTTATTTTCCTGCCATTGTATACTATGTCTTCACGTTTCCTGTTCTATATCAGTCCATATCTCTATACGTCTTTATACATAAACTTTCCATTACTATGTCCCTACATATAGAATACTAAACGATGTCCCGTTTGATAACATGTTTATGAAACGATTGGATGGTTTGGTATTTTAACGAGCGAAAGCGAGTTAAATACCGATGCCATTCACGAGTTTTATGAACATGTTATCAAACGGGACTGAGTTTAGTATTTTATTTATTACTCAATGATGTAAAAAGCGCTGAATTGCAAGAAAATCTTTTTTAGTGACGCTCACTTGCAAATAGGTCACCTGCCTTTGCTGTCTCGCGGCTAACATTGTGACGTCAACCAAAAACGACTATGACGTCACGCGCCGATTATGACGTTACGGCAGCACGCAGTGGTATCACACATGTATGTAACCAACTCATTGTTATCTAATGAGTGATCTCACCACGGTTGAGTAATAAAGTAAGTTAGTGAACAATTTCCATTTTTGAAAGTCTAAATCTAATTACACTTTTAGGTATAATGCTGATTAACCTCTTTCTTTCGTGTCTGGTATTTTTAATTGTTCATACATTGGCTGACATTTAAATGCACTCCGAAAGGCTTGTTGGAAGTATTTTACAAGGCAGTTGATGGAAAAACTTTTAATTATTATCCAATTATCACCTATATGAAACACCAATGATGTTCTGATAAAAAAAACACCCCCTCTTTAAAATCATATATGCCACAAGGTAATAGGTTCGGAGTATCAAATAGATTATCAAGCAGCAATAACAGATAGAACTTTATTTAAATTTACATACTGTTTGCAGAGACATTTTATAACGATCGCAATATATTTCCCGACGCAATTCTTGCTTTCATGTTAAGAAAGGTCTGTTGCCTGCACAGTGCTTTATCAAGAATATATATTATCTGTAATATTCCTGGAAAACGTACAAGATTTTTTACTATTGGCGATAATGTGATTCAAAATATAAGAATGTCATAATAGGTAGGAATAGTAAAATAGGAATAGTAGGAATGAAAATATATATTATTTTGATTCCATAGACTTCGACTGGCTGTCCCTCGAAGTTTCCTTTCTGAAGTGTGTTGTAAGTTCGTACCACATACAATGTATAGCCAATCCGTACACTGATTCAGGACACTGGGTTTGTTTATAAGACACGAAAGAATCCTTCTTTTGTAACGTTCACTTATCACTTGAGATCTTTAATTATTTGCTCGGAGGTATATGGCAAAAATGCAAACGACTCCTTAACCATTTATAAAGGAAGTCTCTTCTTATTAGTGATTATACCATACCAGTGCAATTTATTTAATGATCATTTCATATATCCATCTCTTGGTACGTCTACTACCCTGCACAAAGCCTCGGAAAGTTATTCTAGAGTATCTATATACTATATATTAGCATGTTTGGATATTGACATAACCTACATATGAGAGAAATATCCCTGATACAGAGAAATGTGGTCATTTTAATTGACACTGTAGTGGAAGTCTGACTGTATAAATAGAGATAGCGTAACTATGCACACGTTTTGGATTAATATTCCTGGAACACGTATATTGAGTCAGATCCTGCCCTCACAATTGATCTGCTAAAGTTATGCTACACATCATTGAGTCATAAACATTGTAGAATATATGTAGTAGTATATATGTGTATTTACTTCTTCCTGTTTACAATATACTGTCTCTAATTAATCGATGTGCGACTGGTTTCATACAAGTTTAGTGTATTGTGTTTGCAATTGCTTTTACAATCTTGTGAGATGTTGATTAAATTTGTCTACTCTCTTTCTTCTACTCTTACAGAGAGCTTACAAGTGCAAACACTACTGAAACATAACGGTCAGAAGTTTTCAAGGTTAATTCTGTATACGCAGTCCTCGTGGATAAGCCATGTAGATGTGTGGTCGTTTGAATTATTCCTATAGAAATTCAAATATGGTACTAATCATATTTAAATCTGCACGAAGTTCCCGACAGATGTTTAATGTAAACCTGCACGTTGATGACTTGATGACATCAGAGAGCTAGATAAACTGAGCTAGAGCAATGTGCTTATTTTATCTGAACCGTGAGTAGTAGTCCGAGTGTTCAGATAGAGAAACTGTGTGCAGGCCAACATTTGTGTGATATAGATATACTGAGGATCATTTAGTGCAAAACATATTGTGACGGCATTGTCATTGAAAACATCATTCAACATCTAAAACAAATACAAACATAGAATTAAAAAACATATACAACACATTTAAGAATTGAAATTTCATTTCCAATATCATCCTGACATTTTTTTGACATATTGCTTAGTTTTATGATAGATAGTAAATAAATGAAACAAATTATAAGAAAACAAATTCAAATTCATAAATCACTTGAAATAAGGACTGGAGTCTGAAGAGTCACTCAAATGCATTACCAGGTTCTTGAAATGTGTGCCAAGCACTGGTTCACTCTTCAATGTATATCTGCTGCTATTTATATTCACATGTTTAACTTCAAGCCGTTTGTGGAACGATAAACACATCACCTTGGCTTCTCCCAATACACGTAACGTTTTAGATGTTTCTCACTCAGATGTTAAATGTGAAATCTGCAATCGCTCTCTGACGGTTGGGGGTAACACACACGATAACTTTTAGATAACCACTGGTACGACAACACATTCAGGATATCTATATACATTAAAATATGTGCATGCTCAATGTCAATGTAGCTCCTTCAATTAACACCCTGACTAAAAATATTGTTTGCGATTTATCGTGTATATAATAATGTTTACTTGTTGCTGGTATGACGACGTGTATTTGTCGACCGTACACTCAACCGTAAAAGAAACGTCACCATACAAACTAGAAGATAATTCAATCTACGAGTTTAAGATACGACTGAAACAGACTGAAACAGACTGAACCAGAGGCACACGTGTACATCATGTCTTCAAAAGCCAACTAAACTAAATTTGAAATTTCAAAACAGTATCTGTTCATATTTCTGAGAAACTCATGTTTTAAAAAATCGTCGTTTTCGAATCTCTTTAACTGGACGAGATAGGAGAGTCAAGGAGAGTCTTTTAGCCTGTTTAATTATATCCTACATTAAACACGCATCAACAAGAAGGTTATATTTATTTAGGTCGACAACATTATTTATCAATTACATGTCTACATTTATGAAATGCAAACATTCTTGCCAAAAACTTTTTGAAAAAGCGATTTCAAAACTCCAAGTGTACTTTAGCAGATATAAAAATAAAAGTATTATACTCTGATGTATGAAATTGAGGGTGCCTCTTTATAAATTCTGTGCCTATGAAAATAATTACAAATCGGCATTCTCTAGCAGCATTATTTGGTTTCTTATAGACTGTTATACACTGTTATACACTGTTATACTGTTATACACTGTTATACACTGTTATACACTGTTATACACTGTTATACACTGTCGACAATGTGACGTTAACCACCATTTCCTGCCAACTGTATACATGTATAGTTTTAACTGAGCTCAGGTTATACAACGTCGACAGTGTGACGTTAACCACCATTTCCTGCCAACTGTATACATGTATAGTTTTAACTGAGCTCAGGTTATACAACGTCGACAGTGTGACTTTAACCATCATTTCCTGCCAACTGTATACATGTATAGTTTTAACTGAGCTCAGGTTATACAACGTCGACAATGTGACTTTAACCATCATTTCCTGCCAACTGTATACATGTATAGTTTTAACTGAGCTCAGGTTATACAACGTCGACAGTGTGACGTTAACCACCATTTCCTGCCAACTGTATACATGTATAGTTTTAACTGAGCTCAGGTTATACAACGTCAACAATGTGACTTTAACCATCATTTCCTGCCAACTGTATACATGTATAGTTTTAACTGAGCTCAGGTTATACAACGTCGACAGTGTGACTTTAACCATCATTTCCTCCCAACTGTATACATGTATAGTTTTAACTGAGCTCAGGTTATACAACGTCGACAATGTGACTTTAACCCTCATTTCCTGCCAACTGTATACATGTATAGTTTTAACTGAGCTCAGGTTATACAACGTCGACAATGTGACTTTAACCATCATTTCCTGCCAACTGTATACATGTATAGTTTTAACTGAGCTCAGGTAATACAACGTCGACAATGTGACTTTAACCATCATTTCCTGCCAACTGTATACATGTATAGTTTTAACTGAGCTCAGGTTATACAACGTCGACAATGTGACTTTAACCATCATTTCCTGCCAACTGTATACATGTATAGTTTTAACTGAGCTCAGGTTATACAACGTCGACAATGTGACTTTAACCACCATTTCCTGCCAACTGTATACATGTATAGTTTTAACTGAGCTCAGGTTATACAACGTCGACAATGTGACTTTAACATCATTTCCTGCCAACTGTATACATGTATAGTTTTAACTGAGCTCAGGTTATACAACGTCGACAATGTGACTTTAACCATCATTTCCTGCCAACTGTATACATGTATAGTTTAAACTGAGCTCAGGTAATACAACGTCGACAATGTGACTTTAACCATCATTTCCTGCCAACTGTATACATGTATAGTTTTAACTGAGCTCAGGTTATACAACGTCGACAATGTGACTTTAACCATCATTTCCTGCCAACTGTATACATGTATAGTTTTAACTGAGCTCAGGTTATACAACGTCGACAATGTGACTTTAACCATCATTTCCTGCCAACTGTATACATGTATAGTTTTAACTGAGCTCAGGTTATACAACGTCGTCAATGTGGTTTAACCCTCATTTCCTGCCAACTGTATACATGTATAGTTTTAACTGAGCTCAGGTTATACAACGTCGACAATGTGACTTTAACCATCATTTCCTGCCAACTGTATACATGTATAGTTTTAACTGAGCTCAGGTAATACAACGTCGACAATGTGACTTTAACCATCATTTCCTGCCAACTGTATACATGTATAGTTTTAACTGAGCTCAGGTTATACAACGTCGACAATGTGACTTTAACCATCATTTCCTGCCAACTGTATACATGTATAGTTTTAACTGAGCTCAGGTTATACAACGTCGACAATGTGACTTTAACCACCATTTCCTGCCAACTGTATACATGTATAGTTTTAACTGAGCTCAGGTTATACAACGTCGACAATGTGACTTTAACATCATTTCCTGCCAACTGTATACATGTATAGTTTTAACTGAGCTCAGGTTATACAACGTCGACAATGTGACTTTAACCATCATTTCCTGCCAACTGTATACATGTATAGTTTAAACTGAGCTCAGGTAATACAACGTCGACAATGTGACTTTAACCATCATTTCCTGCCAACTGTATACATGTATAGTTTTAACTGAGCTCAGGTTATACAACGTCGACAATGTGACTTTAACCATCATTTCCTGCCAACTGTATACATGAATAGTTTTAACTGAGCTCAGGTTATACAACGTCGACAATGTGACTTTAACCATCATTTCCTGCCAACTGTATACATGTATAGTTTTAACTGAGCTCAGGTTATACAACGTCGACAATGTGACTTTAACCATCATTTCCTGCCAACTGTATACATGTATAGTTTTAACTGAGCTCAGGTTATACAACGTCGACAATGTGACTTTAACCATCATTTCCTGCCAACTGTATACATGTATAGTTTAAACTGAGCTCAGGTAATACAACGTCGACAATGTGACTTTAACCATCATTTCCTGCCAACTGTATACATGTATAGTTTTAACTGAGCTCAGGTTATACAACGTCGACAATGTGACTTTAACCATCATTTTCCTGCCAACTGTATACATGTATAGTTTTAACTGAGCTCAGGTTATACAACGTCGACAATGTGACTTTAACCATCATTTCCTGCCAACTGTATACATGTATAGTTTTAACTGAGCTCAGGTTATACAACGTCGACAATGTGACTTTAACCACCATTTCCTGCCAACTGTATACATGTATAGTTTTAACTGAGCTCAGGTTATACAACGTCGACAGTGTGACGTTAACCACAATTTCCTGCCAACTGTATACATGTATAGTTTTAACTGAGCTCAGGTTATACAACGTCGACAATGTGACTTTAACCATCATTTCCTGCCAACTGTATACATGTATAGTTTTAACTGAGCTCAGGTTATACAACGTCGACAGTGTGACTTTAACCATCATTTCCTGCCAACTGTATACATGTATAGTTTAAACTGAGCTCAGGTAATACAACATCGACAATGTGACTTTAACCATCATTTCCTGCCAACTGTAGACATGTATAGTTTTAACTGAGCTCAATTAATACAACGTCGACAATGTGACTTTAACCACCATTTCCTGCCAACTGTATACATGTATAGTTTAAACTGAGCTCAGGTAATTCAACGTCGACAATGTGAGTTTAACCATCATTTCCTGCCAACTGTATACATGTATAGTTTTAACTGAGCTCAGGTTATACAACGTCGACAATGTGACTTTAACCATCATTTCCTGCCAACTGTATACTTGTATAGTTTTAACTGAGCTCAGGTTATACAACGTCGACAATGTGACTTTAACCATCATTTCCTGCCAACTGTATACATGTATAGTTTTAACTGAGCTCAGGTTATACAACGTCGACAATGTGACTTTAACCATCATTTCCTGCCAACTGTATACATGTATAGTTTTAACTGAGCTCAGGTTATACAACGTCGACAATGTGACTTTAACCATCATTTCCTGCCAACTGTATACATGTCTAGTTTTAACTGAGCTCAGGTTATACAACGTCGACAATGTGACTTTAACCATCATTTCCTGCCAACTGTATACATGTATAGTTTTAACTGAGCTCAGGTTATACAACGTCGACAATGTGACTTTAACCATCATTTCCTGCCAACTGTATACATGTATAGTTTTAACTGAGCTCAGGTTATACAACGTCGACAATGTGACTTTAACCATCATTTCCTGCCAAATGTATACATGTATAGTTTTAACTGAGCTCAGGTTATACAACGTCGACAATGTGACTTTAACCACCATTTCCTGCCAACTGTATACATGTATAGTTTAAACTGAGCTCAGGTAATACAACGTCGACAATGTGACTTTAACCATCATTTCCTGCCAACTGTATACATGTATAGTTAACTGAGCTCAGGTAATACAACGTCGACAATGTGACTTTAACCATCATTTCCTGCCAACTGTATACATGTATAGTTTTAACTGAGCTCAGGTTATACAACGTCGACAATGTGACTTTAACCATCATTTCCTGCCAACTGTATACATGTATAGTTTTAACTGAGCTCAGGTTATACAACGTCGACAATGTGACTTTAACCACCATTTCCTTCCAACTGTATACATGTATAGTTTTAACTGAGCTCAGGTAATACAACGTCGACAATGTGACGTTAACCATCATTTTCTGCCAACTGTATACATGTATAGTTTTAACTGAGCTCAGGTAATACAACGTCGACAATGTGACTTTAACCATCATTTCCTGCCAACTGTATACATGTATAGTTTTAACTGAGCTCAGGTTATACAACGTCGACAATGTGACTTTAACCATCATTTCCTGCCAACTGTATACATGTATAGTTTTAACTGAGCTCAGGTTATACAACGTCGACAATGTGACTTTAACCATCATTTCCTGCCAACTGTATACATGTATAGTTTTAACTGAGCTCAGGTAATACACTGTCGACAATGTGACTTTAACCATCATTTCCTGCCAACTGTATACATGTATAGTTTTAACTGAGCTCAGGTTATACAACGTCGACAATGTGACTTTAACCACCATTTCCTGCCAACTGTATACATGTATAGTTTTAACTGAGCTCAGGTTATACAACGTCGACAATGTGACTTTAATCATCATTTCCTGCCAACTGTATACATGTATAGTTTTTACTGAGCTCAGGTAATACAACGTCGACAATGTGACTTTAACCATCATTTCCTGCCAACTGTATACATGTATAGTTTTAACTGAGCTCAGGTTATACAACGTCGACAATGTGACTTTAACCATCATTTCCTGCCAACTGTATACATGTATAGTTTTAACTGAGCTCAGGTTATACAACGTCGACAATGTGACTTTAACCATCATTTCCTGCCAACTGTATACATGTATAGTTTTAACTGAGCTCAGGTTATACAACGTCGACAATGTGACTTTAACCATCATTTCCTGCCAACTGTATACATGTATAGTTTTAACTGAGCTCAGGTTATACAACGTCGACAATGTGACTTTAACCATCATTTCCTGCCAACTGTATACATGTATAGTTTAAACTGAGCTCAGGTTATACAACGTCGACAATGTGACTTTAACCATCATTTCCTGCCAACTGTATACATGTATAGTTTTAACTGAGCTCAGGTTATACAACGTCGACAATGTGACTTTAACCATCATTCCCTGCCAACTGTATACATGTATAGTTTTAACTGAGCTCAGGTTATACAACGTCGACAATGTGACTTTAACCATCATTTCCTGCCAACTGTATACATGTATAGTTTTAACTGAGCTCAGGTTATACAACGTCGACAATGTGACTTTAACCATCATTTCCTGCCAACTGTATACATGTATAGTTTTAACTGAGCTCAGGTTATACAACGTCGACAATGTGACTTTAACCACCATTTCCTGCCAACTGTATACATGTATAGTTTTAACTGAGCTCAGGTTATACAACGTCGACAATGTGACTTTAACCATCATTTCCTGCCAACTGTATACATGTATAGTTTTTACTGAGCTCAGGTAATACAACGTCGACAATGTGACTTTAACCATCATTTCCTGCCAACTGTATACATGTATAGTTTTAACTGAGCTCAGGTTATACAACGTCGACAATGTGACTTTAACCATCATTTCCTGCCAACTGTATACATGTATAGTTTTAACTGAGCTCAGGTTATACAACGTCGACAATGTGACTTTAACCATCATTTCCTGCCAACTGTATACATGTATAGTTTTAACTGAGCTCAGGTTATACAACGTCGACAATGTGACTTTAACCATCATTTCCTGCCAACTGTATACATGTATAGTTTTAACTGAGCTCAGGTTATACAACGTCGACAATGTGACTTTAACCATCATTTCCTGCCAACTGTATACATGTATAGTTTTAACTGAGCTCAGGTTATACAACGTCGACAATGTGACTTTAACCATCATTTCCTGCCAACTGTATACATGTATAGTTTTAACTGAGCTCAGGTTATACAACGTCGACAATGTGACTTTAACCATCATTCCCTGCCAACTGTATACATGTATAGTTTTAACTGAGCTCAGGTTATACAACGTCGACAATGTGACTTTAACCATCATTTCCTGCCAACTGTATACATGTATAGTTTTAACTGAGCTCAGGTTATACAACGTCGACAATGTGACTTTAACCATCATTTCCTGCCAACTGTATACATGTATAGTTTTAACTGAGCTCAGGTTATACAACGTCGACAATGTGACTTTAACCACCATTTCCTGCCAACTGTATACATGTATAGTTTTAACTGAGCTCAGGTTATACAACGTCGACAATGTGACTTTAACCATCATTTCCTGCCAACTGTATACATGTATAGTTTTTACTGAGCTCAGGTAATACAACGTCGACAATGTGACTTTAACCATCATTTCCTGCCAACTGTATACATGTATAGTTTTAACTGAGCTCAGGTTATACAACGTCGACAATGTGACTTTAACCATCATTTCCTGCCAACTGTATACATGTATAGTTTTAACTGAGCTCAGGTTATACAACGTCGACAATGTGACTTTAACCATCATTTCCTGCCAACTGTATACATGTATAGTTTTAACTGAGCTCAGGTTATACAACGTCGACAATGTGACTTTAACCATCATTTCCTGCCAACTGTATACATGTATAGTTTTAACTGAGCTCAGGTTATACAACGTCGACAATGTGACTTTAACCATCATTTCCTGCCAACTGTATACATGTATAGTTTTAACTAAGCTCAGGTTATACAACGTCGACAATGTGACTTTAACCATCATTTCCTGCCAACTGTATACATGTATAGTTTTAACTGAGCTCAGGTTATACAACGTCGACAATGTGACTTTAACCATCATTCCCTGCCAACTGTATACATGTATAGTTTTAACTGAGCTCAGGTTATACAACGTCGACAATGTGACTTTAACCATCATTTCCTGCCAACTGTATACATGTATAGTTTTAACTGAGCTCAGGTTATACAACGTCGACAATGTGACTTTAACCATCATTTCCTGCCAACTGTATACATGTATAGTTTTAACTGAGCTCAGGTTATACAACGTCGACAATGTGACTTTAACCATCATTTCCTGCCAACTGTATACATGTATAGTTTTAACTGAGCTCAGGTTATACAACGTCGACAATGTGACTTTAACCACCATTTCCTGCCAACTGTATACATGTATAGTTTTAACTGAGCTCAGGTTATACAACGTCGACAATGTGACTTTAACATCATTTCCTGCCAACTGTATACATGTATAGTTTTAACTGAGCTCAGGTTATACAACGTCGACAATGTGACTTTAACCATCATTTCCTGCCAACTGTATACATGTATAGTTTTAACTGAGCTCAGGTTATACAACGTCGTCAATGTGGTTTAACCCTCATTTCCTGCCAACTGTATACATGTATAGTTTTAACTGAGCTCAGGTTATACAACGTCGACAATGTGACTTTAACCACCATTTCCTGCCAACTGTATACATGTATAGTTTTAACTGAGCTCAGGTTATACAACGTCGACAATGTGACTTTAACCATCATTTCCTGCCAACTGTATACATGTATAGTTTTTACTGAGCTCAGGTAATACAACGTCGACAATGTGACTTTAACCATCATTTCCTGCCAACTGTATACATGTATAGTTTTAACTGAGCTCAGGTTATACAACGTCGACAATGTGACTTTAACCATCATTTCCTGCCAACTGTATACATGTATAGTTTTAACTGAGCTCAGGTTATACAACGTCGACAATGTGACTTTAACCATCATTTCCTGCCAACTGTATACATGTATAGTTTTAACTGAGCTCAGGTTATACAACGTCGACAATGTGACTTTAACCATCATTTCCTGCCAACTGTATACATGTATAGTTTTAACTGAGCTCAGGTTATACAACGTCGACAATGTGACTTTAACCATCATTTCCTGCCAACTGTATACATGTATAGTTTTAACTGAGCTCAGGTTATACAACGTCGACAATGTGACTTTAACCATCATTTCCTGCCAACTGTATACATGTATAGTTTTAACTGAGCTCAGGTTATACAACGTCGACAATGTGACTTTAACCATCATTCCCTGCCAACTGTATACATGTATAGTTTTAACTGAGCTCAGGTTATACAACGTCGACAATGTGACTTTAACCATCATTTCCTGCCAACTGTATACATGTCTAGTTTTAACTGAGCTCAGGTTATACAACGTCGACAATGTGACTTTAACCATCATTTCCTGCCAACTGTATACATGTATAGTTTTAACTGAGCTCAGGTTATACAACGTCGACAATGTGACTTTAACCACCATTTCCTGCCAACTGTATACATGTATAGTTTTAACTGAGCTCAGGTTATACAACGTCGACAATGTGACTTTAACATCATTTCCTGCCAACTGTATACATGTATAGTTTTAACTGAGCTCAGGTTATACAACGTCGACAATGTGACTTTAACCATCATTTCCTGCCAACTGTATACATGTATAGTTTTAACTGAGCTCAGGTTATACAACGTCGTCAATGTGGTTTAACCCTCATTTCCTGCCAACTGTATACATGTATAGTTTTAACTGAGCTCAGGTTATACAACGTCGACAATGTGACTTTAACCATCATTTCCTGCCAACTGTATACATGTATAGTTTTAACTGAGCTCAGGTAATACAACGTCGACAATGTGACTTTAACCATCATTTCCTGCCAACTGTATACATGTATAGTTTTAACTGAGCTCAGGTTATACAACGTCGACAATGTGACTTTAACCATCATTTCCTGCCAACTGTATACATGTATAGTTTTAACTGAGCTCAGGTTATACAACGTCGACAATGTGACTTTAACCACCATTTCCTGCCAACTGTATACATGTATAGTTTTAACTGAGCTCAGGTTATACAACGTCGACAATGTGACTTTAACATCATTTCCTGCCAACTGTATACATGTATAGTTTTAACTGAGCTCAGGTTATACAACGTCGACAATGTGACTTTAACCATCATTTCCTGCCAACTGTATACATGTATAGTTTAAACTGAGCTCAGGTAATACAACGTCGACAATGTGACTTTAACCATCATTTCCTGCCAACTGTATACATGTATAGTTTTAACTGAGCTGAGGTTATACAACGTCGACAATGTGACTTTAACCATCATTTCCTGCCAACTGTATACATGAATAGTTTTAACTGAGCTCAGGTTATACAACGTCGACAATGTGACTTTAACCATCATTTCCTGCCAACTGTATACATGTATAGTTTTAACTGAGCTCAGGTTATACAACGTCGACAATGTGACTTTAACCATCATTTCCTGCCAACTGTATACATGTATAGTTTTAACTGAGCTCAGGTTATACAACGTCGACAATGTGACTTTAACCATCATTTCCTGCCAACTGTATACATGTATAGTTTAAACTGAGCTCAGGTAATACAACGTCGACAATGTGACTTTAACCATCATTTCCTGCCAACTGTATACATGTATAGTTTTAACTGAGCTCAGGTTATACAACGTCGACAATGTGACTTTAACCATCATTTCCTGCCAACTGTATACATGTATAGTTTTAACTGAGCTCAGGTTATACAACGTCGACAATGTGACTTTAACCATCATTTCCTGCCAACTGTATACATGTATAGTTTTAACTGAGCTCAGGTTATACAACGTCGACAATGTGACTTTAACCACCATTTCCTGCCAACTGTATACATGTATAGTTTTAACTGAGCTCAGGTTATACAACGTCGACAGTGTGACGTTAACCACAATTTCCTGCCAACTGTATACATGTATAGTTTTAACTGAGCTCAGGTTATACAACGTCGACAATGTGACTTTAACCATCATTTCCTGCCAACTGTATACATGTATAGTTTTAACTGAGCTCAGGTTATACAACGTCGACAGTGTGACTTTAACCATCATTTCCTGCCAACTGTATACATGTATAGTTTAAACTGAGCTCAGGTAATACAACATCGACAATGTGACTTTAACCATCATTTCCTGCCAACTGTAGACATGTATAGTTTTAACTGAGCTCAATTAATACAACGTCGACAATGTGACTTTAACCACCATTTCCTGCCAACTGTATACATGTATAGTTTAAACTGAGCTCAGGTAATTCAACGTCGACAATGTGAGTTTAACCATCATTTCCTGCCAACTGTATACATGTATAGTTTTAACTGAGCTCAGGTTATACAACGTCGACAATGTGACTTTAACCATCATTTCCTGCCAACTGTATACTTGTATAGTTTTAACTGAGCTCAGGTTATACAACGTCGACAATGTGACTTTAACCATCATTTCCTGCCAACTGTATACATGTATAGTTTAAACTGAGCTCAGGTAATACAACGTCGACAATGTGACTTTAACCATCATTTCCTGCCAACTGTATACATGTATAGTTTTAACTGAGCTCAGGTTATACAACGTCGACAATGTGACTTTAACCATCATTTCCTGCCAACTGTATACATGAATAGTTTTAACTGAGCTCAGGTTATACAACGTCGACAATGTGACTTTAACCATCATTTCCTGCCAACTGTATACATGTATAGTTTTAACTGAGCTCAGGTTATACAACGTCGACAATGTGACTTTAACCATCATTTCCTGCCAACTGTATACATGTATAGTTTTAACTGAGCTCAGGTTATACAACGTCGACAATGTGACTTTAACCATCATTTCCTGCCAACTGTATACATGTATAGTTTAAACTGAGCTCAGGTAATACAACGTCGACAATGTGACTTTAACCATCATTTCCTGCCAACTGTATACATGTATAGTTTTAACTGAGCTCAGGTTATACAACGTCGACAATGTGACTTTAACCATCATTTCCTGCCAACTGTATACATGTATAGTTTTAACTGAGCTCAGGTTATACAACGTCGACAATGTGACTTTAACCATCATTTCCTGCCAACTGTATACATGTATAGTTTTAACTGAGCTCAGGTTATACAACGTCGACAATGTGACTTTAACCACCATTTCCTGCCAACTGTATACATGTATAGTTTAAACTGAGCTCAGGTAATACAACATCGACAATGTGACTTTAACCATCATTTCCTGCCAACTGTAGTCATGTATAGTTTTAACTGAGCTCAATTAATACAACGTCGACAATGTGACTTTAACCACCATTTCCTGCCAACTGTATACATGTATAGTTTAAACTGAGCTCAGGTAATTCAACGTCGACAATTTGAGTTTAACCATCATTTCCTGCCAACTGTATACATGTATAGTTTTAACTGAGCTCAGGTTATACAACGTCGACAATGTGACTTTAACCATCATTTCCTGCCAACTGTATACTTGTATAGTTTTAACTGAGCTCAGGTTATACAACGTCGACAATGTGACTTTAACCATCATTTCCTGCCAACTGTATACATGTATAGTTTTAACTGAGCTCAGGTTATACAACGTCGACAATGTGACTTTAACCATCATTTCCTGCCAACTGTATACATGTATAGTTTTAACTGAGCTCAGGTTAGACAACGTCGACAATGTGACTTTAACCATCATTTCCTGCCAACTGTATACATGTATAGTTTTAACTGAGCTCAGGTTATACAACGTCGACAATGTGACTTTAACCACCATTTCCTGCCAACTGTATACATGTATAGTTTTAACTGAGCTCAGGTTATACAACGTCGACAGTGTGACGTTAACCACAATTTCCTGCCAACTGTATACATGTATAGTTTTAA
Organism: Gibbula magus; assembly: GCA_936450465.1. Lineage (NCBI taxonomy): Eukaryota > Metazoa > Mollusca > Gastropoda > Trochida > Trochidae > Gibbula > Gibbula magus. The sequence continues at coordinate 1,913,315 of OW388299.1, forward strand.
CTGAGCTCAGGTTATACAACGTCGACAATGTGACTTTAACCATCATTTCCTGCCAACTGTATACATGTATAGTTTTAACTGAGCTCAGGTTATACAACGTCGACAGTGTGACTTTAACCATCATTTCCTGCCAACTGTATACATGTATAGTTTAAACTGAGCTCAGGTAATACAACATCGACAATGTGACTTTAACCATCATTTCCTGCCAACTGTAGACATGTATAGTTTTAACTGAGCTCAATTAATACAACGTCGACAATGTGACTTTAACCACCATTTCCTGCCAACTGTATACATGTATAGTTTAAACTGAGCTCAGGTAATTCAACGTCGACAATGTGAGTTTAACCATCATTTCCTGCCAACTGTATACATGTATAGTTTTAACTGAGCTCAGGTTATACAACGTCGACAATGTGACTTTAACCATCATTTCCTGCCAACTGTATACTTGTATAGTTTTAACTGAGCTCAGGTTATACAACGTCGACAATGTGACTTTAACCACCATTTCCTGCCAACTGTATACATGTATAGTTTAAACTGAGCTCAGGTAATTCAACGTCGACAATGTGAGTTTAACCATCATTTCCTGCCAACTGTATACATGTATAGTTTTAACTGAGCTCAGGTTATACAACGTCGACAATGTGACTTTAACCATCATTTCCTGCCAACTGTATACTTGTATAGTTTTAACTGAGCTCAGGTTATACAACGTCGACAATGTGACTTTAACCATCATTTCCTGCCAACTGTATACATGTATAGTTTTAACTGAGCTCAGGTTATACAACGTCGACAATGTGACTTTAACCATCATTTCCTGCCAACTGTATACATGTATAGTTTTAACTGAGCTCAGGTTATACAACGTCGACAATGTGACTTTAACCATCATTTCCTGCCAACTGTATACATGTATAGTTTTAACTGAGCTCAGGTTATACAACGTCGACAATGTGACTTTAACCATCATTTCCTGCCAACTGTATACATGTATAGTTTTAACTGAGCTCAGGTTATACAACGTCGACAATGTGACTTTAACCATCATTTCCTGCCAACTGTATACATGTATAGTTTTAACTGAGCTCAGGTTATACAACGTCGACAATGTGACTTTAACCATCATTTCCTGCCAAATGTATACATGTATAGTTTTAACTGAGCTCAGGTTATACAACGTCGACAATGTGACTTTAACCACCATTTCCTGCCAACTGTATACATGTATAGTTTAAACTGAGCTCAGGTAATACAACGTCGACAATGTGACTTTAACCATCATTTCCTGCCAACTGTATACATGTATAGTTAACTGAGCTCAGGTAATACAACGTCGACAATGTGACTTTAACCATCATTTCCTGCCAACTGTATACATGTATAGTTTTAACTGAGCTCAGGTTATACAACGTCGACAATGTGACTTTAACCATCATTTCCTGCCAACTGTATACATGTATAGTTTTAACTGAGCTCAGGTTATACAACGTCGACAATGTGACTTTAACCACCATTTCCTTCCAACTGTATACATGTATAGTTTTAACTGAGCTCAGGTAATACAACGTCGACAATGTGACGTTAACCATCATTTCCTGCCAACTGTATACATGTATAGTTTTAACTGAGCTCAGGTAATACAACGTCGACAATGTGACTTTAACCATCATTTCCTGCCAACTGTATACATGTATAGTTTTAACTGAGCTCAGGTTATACAACGTCGACAATGTGACTTTAACCATCATTTCCTGCCAACTGTATACATGTATAGTTTTAACTGAGCTCAGGTTATACAACGTCGACAATGTGACTTTAACCATCATTTCCTGCCAACTGTATACATGTATAGTTTTAACTGAGCTCAGGTAATACACTGTCGACAATGTGACTTTAACCATCATTTCCTGCCAACTGTATACATGTATAGTTTTAACTGAGCTCAGGTTATACAACGTCGACAATGTGACTTTAACCACCATTTCCTGCCAACTGTATACATGTATAGTTTTAACTGAGCTCAGGTTATACAACGTCGACAATGTGACTTTAACCATCATTTCCTGCCAACTGTATACATGTATAGTTTTTACTGAGCTCAGGTAATACAACGTCGACAATGTGACTTTAACCATCATTTCCTGCCAACTGTATACATGTATAGTTTTAACTGAGCTCAGGTTATACAACGTCGACAATGTGACTTTAACCATCATTTCCTGCCAACTGTATACATGTATAGTTTTAACTGAGCTCAGGTTATACAACGTCGACAATGTGACGTTAACCATCATTTCCTGCCAACTGTATACATGTATAGTTTTAACTGAGCTCAGGTTATACAACGTCGACAATGTGACTTTAACCATCATTTCCTGCCAACTGTATACATGTATAGTTTTAACTGAGCTCAGGTTATACAACGTCGACAATGTGACTTTAACCATCATTTCCTGCCAACTGTATACATGTATAGTTTTAACTGAGCTCAGGTTATACAACGTCGACAATGTAACTTTAACCATCATTCCCTGCCAACTGTATACATGTATAGTTTTAACTGAGCTCAGGTTATACAACGTCGACAATGTGACTTTAACCATCATTTCCTGCCAACTGTATACATGTATAGTTTTAACTGAGCTCAGGTAATACACTGTCGACAATGTGACTTTAACCATCATTTCCTGCCAACTGTATACATGTATAGTTTTAACTGAGCTCAGGTAATACACTGTCGACAATGTGACTTTAACCATCATTTCCTGCCAACTGTATACATGTATAGTTTTAACTGAGCTCATTTTATACAACGTCGACAATGTGACTTTAACCATCATTTCCTGCCAACTGTATACATGTATAGTTTTAACTGAGCTCAGGTTATACAACGTCGACAATGTGACTTTAACCATCATTTCCTGCCAACTGTATACATGTATAGTTTTAACTGAGCTCAGGTTATACAACGTCGACAATGTGACTTTAACCATCATTCCCTGCCAACTGTATACATGTATAGTTTTAACTGAGCTCAGGTTATACAACGTCGACAATGTGACTTTAACCATCATTCCCCGCCAACTGTATACATGTATAGTTTTAACTGAGCTCAGGTTATACAACGTCGACAATGTGACTTTAACCATCATTTCCTGCCAACTGTATACATGTATAGTTTTAACTGAGCTCAGGTTATACAACGTCGACAATGTGACTTTAACCATCATTCCCCGCCAACTGTATACATGTATAGTTTTAACTGAGCTCAGGTTATACAACGTCGACAATGTGACTTTAACCATCATTCCCCGCCAACTGTATACATGTATAGTTTTAACTGAGCTCAGGTTATACAACGTCGACAATGTGACTTTAACCATCATTTCCTGCCAACTGTATACATGTATAGTTTTAACTGAGCTCAGGTTATACAACGTCGACAATGTGACTTTAACCATCATTTCCTGCCAACTGTATACATGTATAGTTTTAACTGAGCTCAGGTTATACAACGTCGACAATGTGACTTTAACCATCATTTCCTGCCAACTGTATACATGTATAGTTTTAACTGAGCTCAGGTTATACAACGTCGACAATGTGACTTTAACCATCATTTCCTGCCAACTGTATACATGTATAGTTTTAACTGAGCTCAGGTTATACAACGTCGACAATGTGACTTTAACCATCATTTCCTGCCAAATGTATACATGTATAGTTTTAACTGAGCTCAGGTTATACAACGTCGACAATGTGACTTTAACCACCATTTCCTGCCAACTGTATACATGTATAGTTTAAACTGAGCTCAGGTAATACAACGTCGACAATGTGACTTTAACCATCATTTCCTGCCAACTGTATACATGTATAGTTAACTGAGCTCAGGTAATACAACGTCGACAATGTGACTTTAACCATCATTTCCTGCCAACTGTATACATGTATAGTTTTAACTGAGCTCAGGTTATACAACGTCGACAATGTGACTTTAACCATCATTTCCTGCCAACTGTATACATGTATAGTTTTAACTGAGCTCAGGTTATACAACGTCGACAATGTGACTTTAACCACCATTTCCTTCCAACTGTATACATGTATAGTTTTAACTGAGCTCAGGTAATACAACGTCGACAATGTGACGTTAACCATCATTTCCTGCCAACTGTATACATGTATAGTTTTAACTGAGCTCAGGTAATACAACGTCGACAATGTGACTTTAACCATCATTTCCTGCCAACTGTATACATGTATAGTTTTAACTGAGCTCAGGTTATACAACGTCGACAATGTGACTTTAACCATCATTTCCTGCCAACTGTATACATGTATAGTTTTAACTGAGCTCAGGTTATACAACGTCGACAATGTGACTTTAACCATCATTTCCTGCCAACTGTATACATGTATAGTTTTAACTGAGCTCAGGTAATACACTGTCGACAATGTGACTTTAACCATCATTTCCTGCCAACTGTATACATGTATAGTTTTAACTGAGCTCAGGTTATACAACGTCGACAATGTGACTTTAACCACCATTTCCTGCCAACTGTATACATGTATAGTTTTAACTGAGCTCAGGTTATACAACGTCGACAATGTGACTTTAACCATCATTTCCTGCCAACTGTATACATGTATAGTTTTTACTGAGCTCAGGTAATACAACGTCGACAATGTGACTTTAACCATCATTTCCTGCCAACTGTATACATGTATAGTTTTAACTGAGCTCAGGTAATACAACGTCGACAATGTGACTTTAACCATCATTTCCTGCCAACTGTATACATGTATAGTTAACTGAGCTCAGGTAATACAACGTCGACAATGTGACTTTAACCATCATTTCCTGCCAACTGTATACATGTATAGTTTTAACTGAGCTCAGGTTATACAACGTCGACAATGTGACTTTAACCATCATTTCCTGCCAACTGTATACATGTATAGTTTTAACTGAGCTCAGGTTATACAACGTCGACAATGTGACTTTAACCATCATTTCCTGCCAACTGTATACATGTATAGTTTTAACTGAGCTCAGGTTATACAACGTCGACAATGTGACTTTAACCATCATTTCCTGCCAACTGTATACATGTATAGTTTTAACTGAGCTCAGGTTATACAACGTCGACAATGTAACTTTAACCATCATTCCCTGCCAACTGTATACATGTATAGTTTTAACTGAGCTCAGGTTATACAACGTCGACAATGTGACTTTAACCATCATTTCCTGCCAACTGTATACATGTATAGTTTTAACTGAGCTCAGGTAATACAACGTCGACAATGTGACTTTAACCATCATTTCCTGCCAACTGTATACATGTATAGTTTTAACTGAGCTCAGGTAATACACTGTCGACAATGTGACTTTAACCATCATTTCCTGCCAACTGTATACATGTATAGTTTTAACTGAGCTCAGGTTATACAACGTCGACAATGTGACTTTAACCACCATTTCCTGCCAACTGTATACATGTATAGTTTTAACTGAGCTCAGGTTATACAACGTCGACAATGTGACTTTAACCATCATTTCCTGCCAACTGTATACATGTATAGTTTTTACTGAGCTCAGGTAATACAACGTCGACAATGTGACTTTAACCATCATTTCCTGCCAACTGTATACATGTATAGTTTTAACTGAGCTCAGGTTATACAACGTCGACAATGTGACTTTAACCATCATTTCCTGCCAACTGTATACATGTATAGTTTTAACTGAGCTCAGGTTATACAACGTCGACAATGTGACGTTAACCATCATTTCCTGCCAACTGTATACATGTATAGTTTTAACTGAGCTCAGGTTATACAACGTCGACAATGTGACTTTAACCATCATTTCCTGCCAACTGTATACATGTATAGTTTTAACTGAGCTCAGGTTATACAACGTCGACAATGTGACTTTAACCATCATTTCCTGCCAACTGTATACATGTATAGTTTTAACTGAGCTCAGGTTATACAACGTCGACAATGTGACTTTAACCATCATTTCCTGCCAACTGTATACATGTATAGTTTTAACTGAGCTCAGGTTATACAACGTCGACAATGTAACTTTAACCATCATTCCCTGCCAACTGTATACATGTATAGTTTTAACTGAGCTCAGGTTATACAACGTCGACAATGTGACTTTAACCATCATTTCCTGCCAACTGTATACATGTATAGTTTTAACTGAGCTCAGGTAATACACTGTCGACAATGTGACTTTAACCATCATTTCCTGCCAACTGTATACATGTATAGTTTTAACTGAGCTCATTTTATACAACGTCGACAATGTGACTTTAACCATCATTTCCTGCCAACTGTATACATGTATAGTTTTAACTGAGCTCAGGTTATACAACGTCGACAATGTGACTTTAACCATCATTTCCTGCCAACTGTATACATGTATAGTTTTAACTGAGCTCAGGTTATACAACGTCGACAATGTGACTTTAACCATCATTCCCTGCCAACTGTATACATGTATAGTTTTAACTGAGCTCAGGTTATACAACGTCGACAATGTGACTTTAACCATCATTCCCCGCCAACTGTATACATGTATAGTTTTAACTGAGCTCAGGTTATACAACGTCGACAATGTGACTTTAACCATCATTTCCTGCCAACTGTATACATGTATAGTTTTAACTGAGCTCAGGTTATACAACGTCGACAATGTGACTTTAACCATCATTCCCTGCCAACTGTATACATGTATAGTTTTAACTGAGCTCAGGTTATACAACGTCGACAATGTGACTTTAACCATCATTCCCCGCCAACTGTATACATGTATAGTTTTAACTGAGCTCAGGTTATACAACGTCGACAATGTGACTTTAACCATCATTTCCTGCCAACTGTATACATGTATAGTTTTAACTGAGCTCAGGTTATACAACGTCGACAATGTGACTTTAACCATCATTTCCTGCCAACTGTATACATGTATAGTTTTAACTGAGCTCAGGTTATACAACGTCGACAATGTGACTTTAACCATCATTTCCTGCCAACTGTATACATGTATAGTTTTAACTGAGCTCAGGTTATACAACGTCGACAATGTGACTTTAACCATCATTTCCTGCCAACTGTATACATGTATAGTTTTAACTGAGCTCAGGTTATACAACGTCGACAATGTAACTTTAACCATCATTCCCTGCCAACTGTATACATGTATAGTTTTAACTGAGCTCAGGTTATACAACGTCGACAATGTGACTTTAACCATCATTTCCTGCCAACTGTATACATGTATAGTTTTAACTGAGCTCAGGTAATACACTGTCGACAATGTGACTTTAACCATCATTTCCTGCCAACTGTATACATGTATAGTTTTAACTGAGCTCATTTTATACAACGTCGACAATGTGACTTTAACCATCATTTCCTGCCAACTGTATACATGTATAGTTTTAACTGAGCTCAGGTTATACAACGTCGACAATGTGACTTTAACCATCATTTCCTGCCAACTGTATACATGTATAGTTTTAACTGAGCTCAGGTTATACAACGTCGACAATGTGACTTTAACCATCATTCCCTGCCAACTGTATACATGTATAGTTTTAACTGAGCTCAGGTTATACAACGTCGACAATGTGACTTTAACCATCATTCCCCGCCAACTGTATACATGTATAGTTTTAACTGAGCTCAGGTTATACAACGTCGACAATGTGACTTTAACCATCATTTCCTGCCAACTGTATACATGTATAGTTTTAACTGAGCTCAGGTTATACAACGTCGACAATGTGACTTTAACCATCATTCCCTGCCAACTGTATACATGTATAGTTTTAACTGAGCTCAGGTTATACAACTTCGACAATGTGACTTTAACCACCATTTCCTGCCAACTGTATACATGTATAGTTTAAACTGAGCTCAGGTTATACAACGTCGACAATACCATTGTCACGTGGAAAGGCGCTATGTAAAATGCCCATTATTATCATATTATTATAATGACGTTTCTTTTGCGGTTGAATGTGCATCACATCTCCTCTCTCATGTCCTCTTATGCTCAGCACAGTTCCCTATGCTCTATTGTAAGGTTGGAGACATTTTCAATGATGGCATCTCCGAATGTTCTGCCCGTTTTCAAGGTTCGGACATTTAATCCCAAACCGCCAGTGAGGGCGACCTTCATCCTGTCTTCCTGGCTTTATGCTTTGGGTGTTGACTGCGAGTCATATGTATTTGTTAGCCGAAGTTTATTTTATGAATTCATTGCATTGAATCATTTTTTTTTACCAGCTATAGTGTTACGATTATGAAATTAGATAATGAAATTTTAAACCAGCAAATGAGATTAAAATAAATTACACAATTAATCAGATTAATGATACATATACAATAGAGATACAATAGAGATACAATAGAGATACATTAGAGATACACTAGAGATACAATAGAAATACAATAGAGATACAATAGAAATTCAATAGAAATACAATAGAGATACAATAGAAATACAATAGAGATACAATAGAAATACAATAGAAATATAATAGAGATACAATAGAAATACTTTAGAGATACAATAGAAATACATTAGAGATACAATAGAAATACAATAGAGATACAATAGAAATACAATAGAGATACAATAGAAATACAATAGAAATACAATAGAGATACAATAGAGATACAATAGAAATACAATAGAGATACAATAGAGATACAATAGGGTCACATATAATTACAAATACCTATAGTCACCAGAGGCATTGGGTATTAATGAATTGAGCGATGAGTTTGTTGATAAATGCATACATTCAAGTTGGCATACGGGTTATCCAATATCAAAAACTGATGTCCAATGAATAGCATGGAAGTCTTTTCCTGACATGAATTCGAAATATATTTAAGAAATAAAGTTCGCTGTACCCCAATGTGTTTTGTGATAAAGTATAGTTTTGCCCTGAACTATTATTGTTAAAGCACGAGGACGTTAGTCCGAGTGCTTTGACGTAATAATAGTTCAGTCCAAAACACAAAACACAAAACACAAAACACAAAACACATTGGGGTACAGCGAACTTTATTTCTTTTCTAAGATGCCAAATGATCAGATGCAGGTAACATTCTGCTTCCAATAATTTGGAAATAAACTATTGGTTACATTCTTTATATTATCAATCCATGAACAGGGCCAACGGATGGCTATTCCACGTGTAAAACCCACCCCTAAGATAGACTAAGATCACGTGACTAACATTCAAAAAAGAATTGTGGGTAGAGCTGGACCTAGTCTAAGCGTGATGGCGGAACGTAATTTGTCTAATTCAGATGTTTGCTGCTGTCATAAAAGTTGATGTTCATTGTCCCACCGATAAGTTTGACCGACTGCAGAAGTTGCAAACCTTGGAAAGGAGTACACGCTTTATTGGTTGCGATGTGAGAGTTCAGACGGCTGAGGCGAATCGACGTTACGTTACCATGCGCAACACGAGGGAGCGGCGTGGAACAGCGGGAACGTCATTCGATTGTTACGTCATAAAAAAACTACGGAATAGTTGGTTACAATTGTAACAAGCACAGATATCCCCGACTGTATACCTTTATTGTCTGATAAAGTACTTTTTTCGATTGTTTTACCGCTAGGCATCTTTGAAATCAAAATGGCACGATAGCATTCTAATACGGTAGTGTTGATACTGGGAATGCAATGCTCAACTATATATATATCTTGATAGTCCAAAATGTTGATGTTCACATATATTGTTACGTTATAATTTTGTTATATCACAGTAAAGGCTAAATCATAAATGTTTATCACATTGTATGAACTCCCAAGGAAATTGGTCAGAACAATATTGTTCTGTTATCCATACTTTAAAATAATCAATATAAAATTCGCGTAATGAAAATATAATATAATGATGAAACAGTTGGCTTTAAAATCGAAACAAAAAGTGAATTTATCATAATAAATCTTGAGAGAACCTGTATCTAACATGTGATTAGTCACTGTGCATTTTTCATAATTTTATTCAATCGATATCTGTTCAGAAATCACGTTTGGGGTATAAGCCCAGAGTCACAGGGGTATAGATACATTTGTACTGGGAAAAAAGGACTTGGGGCGAGGATGAAGAACGATAAGCACTTAGTTTGTGTCCTTTCAGCGTGTATGTAGGACTTCTACCAGCTTGAAACGATATATATTTTATAGAGCTGAACAGTTTTTAACCTTGATATCGCCACCACTGATGCTTCGTTAAAGTAAATGCAAACTATAAACTCCTCTTTCCTACCTTGTTTGTAATAAAACAGTAAACTGAACAACCCAATAAACATAAAAAGATTCATAAAAATGTTTGGAGACAGTTAATTTTAAGTTTACGACATCAAATATTTCCTATAAAAAGAGATGACAATGAACTTTTAAAAACATTGTAAAAGATACACGCGACATAAGTGTAAATGAACAATCGCATTTATAAGCTCTAGTAATTTCAAACGTAGAATTTAATGGTTACCATGAAAGGGTTGATAACAAATTTGGTGTACCCTGTACTAGTCAGTTTAATTGTTTGGAACCTTGGTGTCACGAAGTGCATTTACTCTATATCAGTTAATTATTTTTTTTAAAACAGCACAAGGTTGTGTATTAGTTTCCCGAGACCATTCACTATAAGACATCCTACCGAATGTATTAAACTACCATTTGTCATACAAGAATAATCGTGGACTGTCAGTACACTATAGAAAACCACAAACCACAAACCACAAACCACAGATATATTATACAGAGGAGGAGACCACAGAGCATGTGTTAAATGGACCCCACTACACCTAATCTCTGTCACTGGGGATCTAATGTCAAACCACAGAATGTAATCAGCATCAATTACATCGCGGTTGGGGGTGATTTAGTACATCGTCGGCCTAGCTGCAGACTCAATGGGGTGGTTTGGTGCATCTAAGCTCCCTGAGTAACAGAGTCTATACCTTGGTCTCCAAAGTCACCTTTGATTTGGTAGATATTGAATAGAAGCCTCACTCAATATAATACATCTTAAAGGGACTGTAGCACTTTTTAAAATTAAAATTTTTTTTGTTCTCATTTATAATGACAGTTCATGTCATTAATATTTACTTTAGAGGGTAAAACATCTTATAACACAAACCAATTTTCCGTAGTTGTTATAACGGTGTTGCTTATCAAGCAAAAATTGCATAGTGGCCATTTTAATGTTAACACGTTTTATTATTTCGAATTACAAAAACGATTCCCATGGCTTTACCGAATCATGTACACTAATTTTTAAACTTGATGTTCAAAAGAGAGAAGTGTATTTTACTATTAGTGGCATAATTTTTCAAATACATTTCATCAACTTATTTAGCGACTGCCCCTTTAAAAGCAAATGGTTGAATTCTATAGAAGGGATTGGGTCTCAAACTGATTCCTATTTTCGTAAAGACTTTAAATGTGCTTAATTTACAGCAAATATTGATCAAATAGATTGATTTACCTGAGACTGTTGTCTACCCATGTTGTCAACCCAATGTATTTAAACATCTAAAATAGACCATAAAAGTAATTACCTATATTAGTTAAGTTCAAATTACAACGAGTTTTTTAAAATCTAAATTCTAAATTTTAGCAAACAGATCCTCAAATGTGCATATGCAAATGAAAAATAAGAGAAATAAAGAAAGCAAAGACAGTCAATTGCATAATATTTAAGTTGACTGGTAAGAGTGAGCTTGCGTTTTTATGAATCGTGAGTGTCTTTTCCTTTGGATATTTCAATAATACAACGAAGAGAAAACCAACATTAAACTCGTGTTAGTTTTACAATATGCCTCATTCTGAGTCTAAGCACAGTGCAGGTAAACCACAGGTATGTAATGTAGAGGGCGCCACCTCGTTAACCGAAGACCATGTGCTACATTGTAAATGGACTTCCTAATGACTTTCACTGAAGATACAATGCTATACCACCATTGATGTAAATAGGACGCGTTCACGGTTATTAGGAAACTTGTAAATTACCTAAGTTTCACCTGTGTTACAGTTAATGTTATGTTTTATCCACTGCATATACTGAGACTGAGCAGTTAAGGTATATATATATATATAAGCAAATTACAAAAACCAAGCTGGTTTTGTGTATTTTGGCCTTGTTAGAGAATGGCAGAGTACTCTACATTTGAAAAAATGGAGCTAAGTGTAATGTAGAATATAAGGCAGATTTTTCTACAAAATCATTATATGTCACTCTATACTCTGTCACTCTGACATATAATGAATTTGTAGAATAATCTGACTTTATTTTATATATATATATATATATATATATATATATATATATATATATATATATATATATATATATATATATATATATATATATATATATATATAAAATGAAGAAGGTCTCACGTGTAAATGTAAAAGTAAATGTATATAAAAATAGAATACTTCAGACGACACTTTCAACTTTTCAACTGTTGAAAATACTTGTAAACAAGTCGAAATGCGACACATCCAGTCATCATTAAAATGATATCTACAACAAGTGTCGTCTGAAGTATTCTATTCATATATCATGGTGTTATTGTAGACCCAAGATCTCTAAAATGTTTTGTAATTTAACAGATATTAACAAATATCCAAACCTTATCTTATGCAAACTTTGGCGAAAGATAAACAATAATTTCAATGTGAAAAGTAGATGCTATACACTGTATAATGCTTTGGTTGATTGCCGAAACTATACCAAAGAATTATGTGATTATCCCCTTTGAGTAAGTGACCTCATAACCGGAATTGTAACGATACTGGTTACATTTTAACAGACTAAACTCACACAATGTGTTTTAATACGAAACTAATATTGTCCCCCGATCAAATGTTGCTTTCAGATCGAAAGAAATATTATTTTTTTCATCGACTTCGCTTTCATTTCAATTTTTACAATCATGCAAAAATAGGACAATCGTTGACAAAAAGCAATAATTATATGATTCTTGAATAAAGTGGATCTTCTTGTGCGTTAAACCATTTCACAAAACGGGAAAAAACATTATCATATCTAATAATGATAATACATGACTGTACATTGTACATGGCATCGTACGATGAAGTTGATATATTTGCGATAACTTTAGTTCGATGGTATATCTTGCCATGATAACTTTAGTTCGATGGTATATCTTGCCATGATAACTTTAGTTCGATGGTATATCTTGCCATGATAACTTTAGTTCGATGGTATATCTTGCTATGATAACTTTAGTTCGATGGTATATCTTGCCATGATAACTTTAGTTCGATGGTATATCTTGCAATGATAACTGTAGTTCGATGGTATATCTTGCCATGATAACTGTAGTTCGATGGTATATCTTGCCATGATAACTTTAGTTCGATGGTATATCTTGTCATGATAACTTTAGTTCGATGGTTTATCTTGTCATGATAACTTTAGTTCGATGGTTTATCTTGTCATGATAACTTTAGTTCGATGGTATATCTTGTCATGATAACTTTAGTTCGATGGTTTATCTTGTCATGATAACTTTAGTTCGATAGTATATCTTGCCATGATAACTTTAATTCGATGGTATATCTTGCCATGATAACTTTAGTTCGATGGTATATCTTGCCATGATAACTTTAATTCGATGGTATACCTTGTCATGATAACTTTAATTCGATGGTATACCTTGTCATGATAACTTTAGTTCGATGGTATATCTTGCTATGATAACTTTATATCTTGCCGGAACTATTGAGTTGTGCTAAGTTCGATGGTATATCTTGCCGGAACTATTGAGTTGTGCTAAGTTCGATGGTATATCTTGCCGGAACTATTGAGTTGTGCTAAGTTCGATGGTATATCTTGCCGGAACTATTGAGTTGTGCTAAGACCAGCTACATATATTAATATTAAGAATATTACAACAGAAAATGTAATTTTCCTTTCGACACAGATTATAATGTCGTTGTCAAACAATTGCTTGGCATTATCCCGTACTTGACGCCAACATATATGTCAAAACGTCGCCTCCAAAACAATAAAAAAAGTTGTATATCCATACACAGTGTCTATATTCATTATTACCTCAACGTTAAGAATGCACATCAAAGTATATAATTGTAACTTGTCCAGGGACAGATAAATGCCAATAGATAAATCGGATAAAGATATTACCAATATAATAAAGACCATAATTAAATTACATTCTAGTTGGCTTGTTGACATAGATGTTTTGCATTTGAATTGTAGAACGCTTCTCAAAAAGCACTTGTGTTAGACTTGAAGATATTCTTTCAGATAATAAAAACTCGATGACATTTCGAATGGCAGTGTGTTTGTACCTCAGAATATGTGGAGCACAACTCTCCAAATTCGTTAGTCGGCTACATAGATTCATTACACCTGTGACGTCATCCTATTGTAATCTGACCTTACACTTCCCAATGATGAAACAAGGAACAATTTAACTGGGTTAATGTGTTGGAAACTAAAACACTACAGCTAATTCCTCAAACAAATTTGCCTTAATAAAAGTAGTGAACGGAGTGTATGCCTTGATATCTATCCCTTAGAACACGAGAAGAAACCAAGAAATGTTAGACGGATGGATGACAACACCTTGTAGTTGACAGGTTGGGTGAATAGGTACATTTGTGATGACTGAGTTGCTCACTAGCCGCTACTAAATCGGTACTTTGATATCATTTAACTTAAATTAGTTCAATAACTACTTGTTCCTGTTGTATAATATTTATTATTTTGTTTAGCAAATAATCTTCTCAATTTGAATAATCTTCATGATACAATCAAAATACAAACATGCTTCATTTCTGGTCCATATATCATAATCCTGTCTATTGCAATTTGCTTGTATAAATTCGTGATTTGCAGACTCCGTGTATATTTCAGGTTATGTAACTTGAACTGGTGGAATGAATTGTAAGGATGGAGATACAACACAAAAGTTGTAAAAAAAAAAATCAATGTCCGTATGCCATAAAGTACAAAGGCAGTATACGTGTTAAATAGACAATCGGGTCCATGACCTCTGTAACTAAAAGCCTGAGGTCAAACCACGGAATGTAATGGAGAATGATTATTTGACAAATAATGGGTCAGCAGTCTGGTTGGTTGGGTGCACTGCCGATGAACTGGAAGTAGCTCCATAACGCACCAGCCTTAAACCATGGACTAGGAACACTGACGGATCAGCCTTAAACCATGGACTGGGAACACTGACGGATCAGCCTTAAACCATGGACTGGGAACACTAACGGATCAGCCTTAAACCATGGACTGGGAACACTAACGGATCAGCCTTAAACCATGGACTGGGAACACTAACGGATCAGCCTTAAACCATGGACTGGGAACACTGACGGATCAGAGTG
The DNA here is from genome assembly GCA_936450465.1 of Gibbula magus. NCBI lineage: Eukaryota > Metazoa > Mollusca > Gastropoda > Trochida > Trochidae > Gibbula > Gibbula magus. The sequence goes on from OW388299.1 coordinate 1,928,775, forward strand.
CTATCAGGGGGTCTGCATTTGTTTGCATGGGCGGGTATGGGGACCCCAAAATTGGTTCCTCTACCTACATTTTCGCTCGACTATGTCATCATTGTATTCGTGTACCTTCAAATTTCTCTCTCAAACTATCATCAACACAGTAGCCCTATGTCTGTCAAGGTGGAGTTAATCATTAAATGTCATTAGCACTACTTGGTTAGTTAGCATTGATAAGCATAAGTTATTTGTGTTTTGCGTTTACATATAAGCCAGTTCTAAAGAATCATAAACTCAAGAACAAATTTGTCCATATTCAACCTATGGTATAACATACTTGAATGTCTACGGAATAAAACAACCACTTTTCTTACCCAGCACTTCATAATTATAAATAAGGGCTTACCTTTTACCTTATGTAAAATAAAATTGAATAGAATGAAAAACAAGTACGTTATTTGATCAGAATTAGCAGAAAACGCAATGTACAAGTACTAGTGTTTCCTCCAACCACCGACTAACCAAAAAACACACTTGTTGACCAAGAATAAGGTCTACCATCTGGTCAGAGGGTTTATCACACTGTTAGTGATGCTGAAATAGGAAGAGAGAGCTCTGCAGCGTGGGTGTATATAAACACTATCATGTCCTCCCACTATGCCGTCGGACGAATGTTTACACCAAACCAAACTTTGGTGCCGTTTTCGGAAACGTTCTGGCACCATATGTTGGACAGGTAGGAACATGTGGACATACCAGAAGAACGTTTGGCAGGAATCGGACTTCCATGCCATCCCCAATGGTTTATTCAGTGCAAGGAATAACGTGAGAAAGGGTTCGAGTTGCATCCACGGGTTCCAGTGGTTATTCGCGGCCAAATTCCGATATGTGGGACATTAGCGCTGTACTCGACCACTGAGGCCAATCGACATGTGTGTGGAAACTTGTTGGGTCGGTTCGCGGCCAGAAGAGGTGCAAGCCCTTGGATTCCTGCAATCCTTCCTTGTCGTACAGCATGCCAGCATTGTGGAAATATTCCAATGATATTACCGATACGAAGAACATATGTTATGTATATGATGATATACCTGGAGGAATCATTTTTAGGCGTTTTGGGGCAAAACAGAACATTTGTTGTTTAGCAGGCTACCTGTTGGTGAAATACCGTCGTCTATACCTTTGTCTACGGTTACAGCACTATTACTGAAACACGTCCAGCCATCCAGTGCAGAGCCGACACTTCCGAATATATGGAAGGAGTGGAATAGTTCTATTATGACGTCCGTTGCTGCCGGTTTGACATTTTGTACCGATTCATCCAGTCTGTAAAACATTCCACTTGTATAAGTGTGTATTGCACCCATGTCGCCTGAATACTGCGTAGTACCTACCTACACCTGTACTGTCTGTTTGTCCTCCTCCAGGCTTGTATGGTCTTTTACATGCCTTTATTTGTAAACACATTGAATGATGTTTGTACATGTGTATGATAGCAACGTTGAAACAGTTTGCATAAATCCAAAATGTACTTAACTCTAAACATATGTTTTTATTAAACTAAAAAACTAGATCGACACATGCACTTTACAAATCATATTAGGCCTACATATTGCTAACAATTTCGGAGAGCACATTTGTCAATAGTAGTATACAATTATTGGATGCTTATGATTTCTTTGACGACAACGGAGCGATTGACATATTTTATTACCTGGCAAAGGGTTCACAGACCAAATCCTAGCTTAATTACGGATTGTGTTGAAATTGTGCTTATTTTAACTCTAAATTGTTAACTAAAGGTAAGGTACCATGGACATGCATTATCGTTTGATAGAATACAACCTTTACTACAGGAACATATGTGTTTACAAATATGGATAATAAACCATAATTATTGCATGACATCAGGTGGCAAAATGCATCATGTAATATTCGTTTTCACACATTTTTTGCAAACAATGATAAATAAAAACAATGCAATGTGACGAAGGTCTGTGACATGTGAAGGGTGCGATTTGTTTCTTAACACGAGACAGTTGATTACGACATTTAAATATCATTAATTTAATCGGGAAGATAGTGGCAATATCAATTAAATATTTTATTCCTCTACAACAATGTTTTATTAATTATTTTATTCCTCTACAACAATGTTTTATTAATTATTTTATTCCTCTACAACAATGTTTTATTAATTATTTTATTCCTCTACAACAATCTTTTGAGAAGCAAGATTCGCATCACATTTCGTGCTGACACGTGGTTCTTTGCACAGCACAGTTGACTGCTACCGTTGAAGTTCAGCACCATTAGGAGCAGCTCGTCTGATTGGTGACCGCTTCATGTCTGGACTCTGAGTGTATGGCAGATAATTCCCTGCCCAATACCAATATACGAGTAGATAGACTTATGGTGCCATTTTGAGAAAGAGTTGACAGGAGACTTTATTACAAATGTGCCTCTCTCCACCCAGCAGTGCATCTGGGTTCCTGGTGAACGTTTTGGGGCTGGCCTTCAAGTGCCGTAATTGGCTGCTTGATTTATACAGGGTCATAATGTTTGGAGCGCCTTGAGAATGCTTTCGATGTTGACAACTCCGCTATATAAATAATAATACAAATCTTATTCTTATTCTTTAATGTAGCGCTCAATGAGCGATTATTAAGCGCTCGCTGTTATGGATGTTATTGAACAGAGCCCTGTTTTCCCGCGAAGAACTAGCGTTCTGGCGATGTGTTCTTAGGCCAGGAACATAACAAGCATACTTTATACAACTTCAACCCATTCCATATATCAAACATACAAAGACATCGTGTTCTACTTCTGGTTGCTACTTGTTTCCAAAGGTTGTTGATCTTAAATAATCATTATAAAATGTTTATCTCTGTCAACTAATAATATGTAGGCGTTATATTAAATATTATATCAAATATTTTAAAACATAAGTCGTGCTTTACTAATTTCTTCTACGAAACTGAATACAATGAAAACTTTTGTAAGTTTGGACAAGTATTTTTACATTTTACCGTGCGAAACCATTTTAAAGATTTCATCACGATATACTCAATTGAATATAAAATTAATTTCTGAAACTGGAAAATAGTTGTGATCACGGCTGTGAAATGTCGCTTTTTCCATTACTTGGAAAGTATTGCAGAGCGGTAGAAAGACGTTGATGTTGTTGTGCAAGTACGGAATAAATCGGTTTTTTTCCCTAAACATTTTAAACATTATTTTAAGAAACGAAAATAAATTGTCCAGTTGTTACTTGTGCGACACAATACATTTATGATCAAGCATTGCAAAACGCTTTCGTCAGGAGTTGAAATCTACCAGGAAATATTTTTTACTCAAAGGTAATCGAGGCAGCTTGAGTCTAATGTTCATTTACCTTTTATTCATCTTCAACGTTAAACACATCAGTGGAAAGGCGAGTAAAATTTTTTTCTACGTGGCTTGTGTTAGCCATTTGCATTCGAGCAGAAGGTTAGCAACTTTCGTCTCTCAGTAGGGATAAACTCCCCCTTCTGATTCCACAAAGGCGAAGGACGTGAGTTCGATTCATCGTCGAAACGTTACAAAGCTTTCGTTTGAAAATCCTTGCATTTTAAACATATTTAAGTATTGAAAAGTTAAGGTAATGACAAAAAGACCGTTATGTTAACCGAAAGCATTATTTAGGAGGAATTAGTTTGTGTCAAATTACCATGAGAGTAATAACACTGTTCATTTACATCTATCATATGTCAACCATATGCCATACCAAAATGATGCAGGATGATATTCATGATTAAGTGTTTATATAACTATCATGCATTAGGAATAAACACTGTGTATTTAGCTCACCGAGGCTCTTAGAATACAATGTTTATTCCACGATATTGAGCATCTCAAACCACTATAGGGAGTCATATAACATCTATATTTTATAGATGTGTAGTCTCCCATTACCCCGACATCTCATTACCCCAACAGGGTGTCAAAACAAGTTCCCCAGCCTGTTACCTACCACTATACAATATAACGATATAAATATCTCTGCAGGATTTGACAGGATTATTATCATGAAACATATACATTCATCGTTATAGGGGTAATGAGCTATACATTTTGTATGAAAGTTACAATCGGTTTTACATATATTCTTTATGGATAGCATTGGATTCAGAATTTATTATTTTAAAGACATATCGAAATCATTCCACTCAGCAATGGCCGATGGTAAGAAGGAATGTTTATATTACTCAGGAATTATGTGATGTACGAGTATTGCGGTTAAATATGTCGGACATTGCTGGTGCAACTAATGACGATAAATAAATAATAATTTTATTTTGTAAAATAGACACACTTTGTGAGAATTTTTGCCTTTAGACTAATGATGTAACCCCTGTTGCTTCGTATAGGTTTTGGTGGCTGCTACCTCTGTCTCCACATATTGTGCGAAGTGCATCAAAATAAAGATTTTCGAGTAACAGTTCGTATTATTTTGTACAATTATCAATATACGAACTATAAAGTTCAATTAGATTCAAATACCTCAATACTAAACTTAAAGTTCAATTAGATTCAAAAACCTCAATACTAAACTTAAAGTTCAATTAGATTCAAATACCTCAATACTAAACTTAAAGTTCAATTAGATTCAAATACCTCAATACTAAACTTAAAGTTCAATTAGATTCAAAAACCTCAATACTAATCTTAAAGTTCAATTAGATTCAAAAACCTCAATACTAAACTTAAAGTCCAATTAGATTAAAAACCATCAATACTAAACTTAAAGTTCAATTAGATTCAAATACCTCAATACTAAACTTAAAGTTCAATTAGATTCAAATACCTCAATACTAAACTTAAAGTTCAATTAGATTCAAAAACCTCAATACTAAACTTAAAGTTCAATTAGATTCAAATACCTCAATACTAAACTTAAAGTTCAATTAGATTAAAAAACCTCAATACTAAACTTAAAGTTCAATTAGATTAAAATACCTCAATACTAAACTTAAAGTTCAATTAGATTCAAATACCTCAATACTAAACTTAAAGTTCAATTAGATTCAAAAACCTCAATACTAAACTTAAAGTTCAATTAGATTCAAATACCTCAATACTAAACTTAAAGTTCAATTAGATTCAAATACCTCAATACTAAACTTAAAGTTCAATTCCATTCAAATACCTCAATACTCAACTTAAAGTTCAATTAGATTTAAAAACCTCAATACTCAACTTAAAGTTCAATTAGATTCAAATACCTCAATACTAAACTTAAAGTTCAATTAGATTCAAAAACCTCAATACTAAACTTAAAGTTCAATTAGATTCAAATACCTCAATACTAAACTTAAAGTTCAATTAGATTCAAATACCTCAATACTAATCTTAAAGTTCAATTAGATTCAAATACCTCAATACTTAACTTAAAGTTCAATTAGATTCAAATACCTCAATACTAAACTTAAAGTTCAATTCCATTCAAATACCTCAATACTTAACTTAAAGTTCAATTAGATTCAAATACCTCAATACTAAACTTAAAGTTCAATTAGATTCAAAAACCTCAATACTAAACTTAAAGTTCAATTAGATTAAAAAACCTCAATACTAAACTTAAAGTTCAATGAGATTCAAAAACCTCAATACTAAACTTAAAGTTCAATTAGATTTAAAAACCTCAATACTAAACTTAAAGTTCAATTAGATTCAAAAACCTCAATACTAAACTTACAGTTCAGTTAGATTAAAAAACCTCAATACTAAACTTAAAGTTCAATTAGATTAAAAAACCTCAATACTAAACTTAAAGTTCAATGAGATTCAAAAACCTCAATACTAAACTTAAAGTTCAATTAGATTTAAAAACCTCAATACTAAACTTAAAGTTCAATTAGATTTAAAAACCCCAATACTAAACTTAAAGTTAATTTAGATTAAAAAACCTCTATACTAAACTTAAAGTTCAATTAGATTCAAAAACCTCAAAACTAAACTTAAAGTTCAATTAGATTAAGAAACCTCAATACTAAGCTTACAGTTCAATTAGATTCAAAAACCTCAATACTAAACTTAAAGTTCAATTAGATTCAAATACCTCAATACTAAACTTAAAGTTCAATTAGATTCAAATACCTCAATACTAAACTTAAAGTTCAATTAGATTAAAATACCTCAATACTAAACTTAAAGTTCAATTAGATTCAAAAACCTCAATACTAAACTTAAAGTTCAATTAGATTCAAAAACCTCAATACTAAACTTAAAGTTCAATTAGATTCAAATACCTCAATACTAAACTTAAAGTTCAATTAGATTCAAAAACCTCAATACTAAACTTAAAGTTCAATTCGATTCAAATACCTCAATACTAAACTTAAAGTTCAATTAGATTAAAAAACCTCAATACTAAACTTAAAGTTCAATGAGATTCAAAAACCTCAATACTAAACTTAAAGTTCAATTAGATTTAAAAACCTCAATACTAAACTTAAAGTTCAATTAGATTTAAAAACCCCAATACTAAACTTAAAGTTAATTTAGATTAAAAAACCTCTATACTAAACTTAAAGTTCAATTAGATTCAAAAACCTCAAAACTAAACTTAAAGTTCAATTAGATTAAGAAACCTCAATACTAAGCTTACAGTTCAATTAGATTCAAAAACCTCAATACTAAACTTAAAGTTCAATTAGATTCAAATACCTCAATACTAAACTTAAAGTTCAATGAGATTCAAATACCTCAATACTAAACTTAAAGTTCAATTAGATTCAAATACCTCAATACTAAACTTAAAGTTCAATTAGATTCAAAAACCTCAATACTAAACTTAAAGTTCAATTAGATTCAAATACCTCAATACTAAACTTAAAGTTCAATTAGATTCAAAAACCTCAATACTAAACTTAAAGTTCAATTAGATTCAAATACCTCAATACTAAACTTAAAGTTCAATTAGATTTAAATACCTCAATACTAAACTTAAAGTTCAATTAGATTCAAAAACCTCAATACTAAACTTACAGTTCAGTTAGATTAAAAAACCTCAATACTAAACTTAAAGTTCAATTAGATTAAAAAACCTCAATACTAAACTTAAAGTTCAATGAGATTCAAAAACCTCAATACTAAACTTAAAGTTCAATTAGATTTAAAAACCTCAATACTAAACTTAAAGTTCAATTAGATTTAAAAACCCCAATACTAAACTTAAAGTTAATTTAGATTAAAAAACCTCTATACTAAACTTAAAGTTCAATTAGATTCAAAAACCTCAAAACTAAACTTAAAGTTCAATTAGATTAAGAAACCTCAATACTAAGCTTACAGTTCAATTAGATTCAAAAACCTCAATACTAAACTTAAAGTTCAATTAGATTCAAATACCTCAATACTAAACTTAAAGTTCAATTAGATTCAAATACCTCAATACTAAACTTAAAGTTCAATTAGATTCAAAAACCTCAATACTAATCTTAAAGTTCAATTAGATTCAAATACCTCAATACTAAACTTAAAGTTCAATTAGATTCAAATACCTCAATACTAAACTTAAAGTTCAATTAGATTCAAAAACCTCAATACTAAACTTAAAGTTCAATTAGATTCAAATACCTCAATACTAAACTTAAAGTTCAATTAGATTCAAAAACCTCAATACTAAACTTAAAGTTCAAGTAGATTCAAATACCTCAATACTAAACTTAAAGTTCAATTAGATTTAAATACCTCAATACTAAACTTAAAGTTCAATTAGATTCAAAAACCTCAATACTAAACTTAAAGTTCAATTAGATTCAAATACCTCAATACTAAACTTAAAGTTCAATTAGATTCAAATACCTCAATACTAAACTTAAAGTTCAATTAGATTTAAATACCTCAATACTAAACTTAAAGTTCAATTAGATTCAAAAACCTCAATACTAAACTTAAAGTTCAATTAGATTAAAAAACCTCAATACTAAACTTAAAGTTCAATGAGATTCAAAAACCTCAATACTAAACTTAAAGTTCAATTAGATTTAAAAACCTCAATACTAAACTTAAAGTTCAATTAGATTCAAAAACCTCAATACTAAACTTACAGTTCAGTTAGATTAAAAAACCTCAATACTAAACTTAAAGTTCAATTAGATTAAAAAACCTCAATACTAAACTTAAAGTTCAATGAGATTCAAAAACCTCAATACTAAACTTAAAGTTCAATTAGATTTAAAAACCTCAATACTAAACTTAAAGTTCAATTAGATTTAAAAACCCCAATACTAAACTTAAAGTTAATTTAGATTAAAAAACCTCTATACTAAACTTAAAGTTCAATTAGATTCAAAAACCTCAAAACTAAACTTAAAGTTCAATTAGATTAAGAAACCTCAATACTAAGCTTACAGTTCAATTAGATTCAAAAACCTCAATACTAAACTTAAAGTTCAATTAGATTCAAAAACCTCAATACTAAACTTAGAGTTCATTTAGATTAAAAAACCTCAATACTAAACTTAAAGTTCAATTAGATTCAAAAACCTCAATACTAAACTTAAAGTCCAATTAGATTAAAAACCATCAATACTAAACTTAATGTTCAATTAGATTCAAAAACCTCCATACTTAACTTAAAGTTCAATTAGATTCAAAAACCTCAATACTAAACTTAAAGTTCATTTAGATTCAAAAACCTCAATACTCAACTTAAAGTTCAATTAGATTCAAAAACCTCAATACTAAACTTAAAGTCCAATTAGATTAAAAACCATCAATACTAAACTTAAAGTTCAATTAGATTCAAATACCTCAAAACTAAACTTAAAGTTCAATTAGATTCAAAAACCTCAAATACTAAACTTAAAGTTCAATTAGATTCAAATACCTCAATACTAAACTTAAAGTTCAATTAGATTCAAAAACCTCAATACTAAACTTAAAGTTCAATTAGATTCAAATACCTCAATACTAAACTTAAAGTTCAATTAGATTCAAATACCTCAATACTAAACTTAAAGTTCAATTACATTCAAATACCTCAATACTAAACTTAAAGTTCAATTAGATTTAAAAACCTCAATACTAAACTTAAAGTTCAATTAGATTTCAAAACCCCAATACTAAACTTAAAGTTAATTTAGATTAAAAAACCTCTATACTAAACTTAAAGTTCAATTAGATTCAAAAACCTCAAAACTAAACTTAAAGTTCAATTAGATTAAGAAACCTCAATACTAAGCTTACAGTTCAATTAGATTCAAAAACCTCAATACTAAACTTAAAGTTCAATTAGATTCAAAAACCTCAATACTAAACTTAAAGTACATTTAGATTAAAAAACCTCAATACTAAACTTAAAGTTCAATTAGATTCAAAAACCTCAATACTAAACTTAAAGTCCAATTAGATTAAAAACCATCAATACTAAACTTAATGTTCAATTAGATTCAAAAACCTCCATACTTAACTTAAAGTTCAATTAGATTCAAAAACCTCAATACTAAACTTAAAGTTCATTTAGATTCAAAAACCTCAATACTCAACTTAAAGTTCAATTAGATTCAAAAACCTCAATACTAAACTTAAAGTCCAATTAGATTAAAAACCATCAATACTAAACTTAAAGTTCAATTAGATTCAAATACCTCAAAACTAAACTTAAAGTTCAATTAGATTAAAAAACCTCAAATACTAAACTTAAAGTTCAATTAGATTCAAATACCTCAATACTAAACTTAAAGTTCAATTAGATTCAAATACCTCAATACTAAACTTAAAGTTCAATTAGATTCAAATACCTCAATACTAAACTTAAAGTTCAATTAGATTCAAAAACCTCAATACTAAACTTAAAGTTCAATTAGATTCAAATACCTCAATACTAAACTTAAAGTTCAATTACATTCAAATACCTCAATACTAAACTTAAAGTTCAATTAGATTCAAAAACCTCAATACTAAACTTAAAGTTCAATTAGATTCAAATACCTCAATACTAAACTTAAAGTTCAATTAGATTCAAATACCTCAATACTAAACTTAAAGTTCAATTCCATTCAAATACCTCAATACTCAACTTAAAGTTCAATTAGATTCAAAAACCTCAATACTAAACTTAAAGTTCAATTAGATTCAAATACCTCAATACTAAACTTAAAGTTCAATTCCATTCAAATACCTCAATACTAAACTTAAAGTTAAATTAGATTAAAATACCTCAATACTAAACTTAAAGTTCAATTAGATTCAAATACCTCAATACTTAACTTAAAGTTCAATTAGATTCAAAAACCTCAATACTTAACTTAAAGTTCAATTAGATTCAAATACCTCAATACTAAACTTAAAGTTCAATTAGATTCAAAAACCTCAATACTAAACTTAAAGTTCAATTAGATTAAAAAACCTCAATACTAAACTTAAAGTTCAATGAGATTCAAAAACCTCAATACTAAACTTAAAGTTCAATTAGATTCAAAAACCTCAATACTAAACTTACAGTTCAGTTAGATTCAAAAACCTCAATACTAAACTTAAAGTTCAATTAGATTCAAAAACCTCAATACTAAACTTAAAGTACATTTAGATTAAAAAACCTCAATACTAAACTTAAAGTTCAATTAGATTCAAAAACCTCAATACTAAACTTAAAGTACATTTAGATTAAAAAACCTCAATACTAAACTTAAAGTTCAATTAGATTAAAAAACCTCAATACTAAACTTAAAGTCCAATTAGATTAAAAACCATCAATACTAAACTTAATGTTCAATTAGATTCAAAAACCTCCATACTTAACTTAAAGTTCAATTAGATTCAAAAACCTCAATACTAAACTTAAAGTTCATTTAGATTCAAATACCTCAATACTCAACTTAAAGTTCAATTAGATTCAAAAACCTCAATACTAAACTTAAAGTCCAATTAGATTAAAAACCATCAATACTAAACTTAAAGTTCAATTAGATTCAAATACCTCAAAACTAAACTTAAAGTTCAATTAGATTAAAAAACCTCAAATACTAAACTTAAAGTTCAATTAGATTCAAATACCTCAATACTAAACTTAAAGTTCAATTAGATTTAAATACATCAATACTAAACTTAAAAGTTCAATTTGATTCAAATACCTCAATATAATATACTAAACTTAACCATCCCAACTGTAACTCTTCATGTCGCAGTTTCTCATTTGTTTTAAATGTAAATTTCGACATTTACGAAACTGTTGTTTTTTTGTGGTGAAGAAATTGTTCTATTCTTTATTCCTACTCCATTCTTAATCTCTAGTTAGGGTGAGTTCATTATGTCAGACAGGTTAGAGCTTGTGTTGTTTTAACTAATTGTAGGGGTTATGGGGTGTAGTGGTTATGGGTTGTAGGGGTAATGGGCTATAATCTATAGATGAGATACCATGATGTTTTAGAAAAAACAATCTGTGTTGAAAATTGTGACCTTGATGAAAAAATTACTTTCAAATAAAATGTTATATTTTGATCAAACGTATTAAGTTTTAAAAGAAACATTTGATAGAAACATTGACTTTTATGAAAAATGTGGCTTTAATAAATATTCAACTTTGAAATGAACTGTTGGTACAGTTAAAAAGAACGTTGTTGAGGAAAATGATTCTGGTGGGAATCATTGCCTTTGATGAAAGAACTAACATTGATGAAAACTCAACTTTGTAATGAATTGATGAAAAAGAAAATTAATGACATTGAAATAAAAAGATATAAGAAAATGTATCATACAATGGATAATGTTATCAGCAGGACAAAGCCAACGGATATGTTCAATATCTGTTGGGGTCATACGTGGATACCAAGTTACAAAGGCCAAGTGACTTCTTTGGAGGGCGTTACACGCTCAAACATTGCAAACGGCTGAACAATATTGATATATTCATAAGTGCATTACTTATCAATTCAGTGCAAAATCCAACATTTATCATTATGCTATTAGAATAAAGATTAATCAAAGTTTTACTATCTAAACTGTGGTTTGGTCACCAAAATTGCACCAAAATTGCACTTTTAGCATACATTTGTCATTACAAACACACGATAACTGCATCATTGATTATAAAAAATAAGAGACTTGCTTAATTATAAAGAAAACTTTTATACTATGAAGAAAACTTTTACAATTACTAAATTAATGAACAGGAGGATTGCACACTTGTTAGTCTTGAGTTAAGCTATCCCAACTCTGAGTAGGTTTCATCAAAGTCATTGTATTTATTGAATTAACATATCATTTTAAAGTTAATTTTTTTCATCAAAGTAAGTTTTTCCTTCAAAGTTATTGTCACTTTAATAAATTTAATCAATACTTCTAATCAAAGGTATTATCTTCATCAAAGTAATTTTACTTACAAAGTAAATTGTCAAATCAAACTTTAACTTTCAAATTAAAATAAGTATTTGAAATCAAAATAATTTGTAATCAACTTTTCATTTTAGTAGACTTTTTATCAAAGTTATATTATTTATTGATTTTTTTTTTATCAAAGTATCTCATTTTATTATCAACATTTCATTTTAATGTGGAATTTCTTTCATTCATCAAAAGCAATATTTCTTTGTATTGTTAATGTAATATGTTTTAGCATTTCATTAAAAAAGTTCACAAAATAGTTTTTTTTAAATCATAGTGTTGTTTTCATCAAATTCTTCTTCTTCATCAAAACCGTTTTTTAGTTAGAAGATTCAGATCAAAATAATCAAAATATATATTCTAATAAAGATAATAATAACTAATGTGATCACAAACTAAGAACAATTGTATCTTAAAACCAGGGTGTGAGCTTATTCCGTTGTGATTGTATCCTAGACAGCACAATAGTGTTGAAAATATCTGCAATGCGCGTGACCAGTCCACTAATTGGAGTGGCTTTAACATCAAAGGAAAAGGAGTAATTATATGATATATGTATCAACAACAGGGCAATGCACATCCTGTTGATGAAATACACATGCATTTTCCATTATTTGTTACAATCGAATGGAGAGTTTTTAATCTAACATGTTTTTTAAAACAAATTTTCACATTTCAACAATTTAACAAAATATTTAACAAAGCAAATTTTACAGGTGAAACATAGCCCGGTTGAAAGGTTTCTTTGAAATTCAGTGAATCGTGTCAGTTGCTTTTTGAATATTTCAATTGTTTACCAGACCATTTTAAAAACGATCTATTAATTTTAATGCCATTTTCAGGTTGAAAGAAATCAATGTTCAAAAATAACTATTATCAGAATTTTGGGCAAACGTGTTCTATTTTCCCGATTCACATGTAAGCACATTGCTTTGAAACTGCGGAAAACAAACAAATGAACCCACTCTTTCCGAAATAAACATCATATTTACAAATAAAATGTGAATGTTGACTGTTTAGAAAAGCTCCCCAGAACAACATATAGACCGAAATGTCGGTTAATTCGGAAGATTAAAATTGATTTCCCCACCACACCTAGAAGAATTACCCTCGTCAGTTCAATATCGAGGATCGTTTGACGTCAGTCTTCCGACAGCTCAGTCTTGTTATTCTATTTACTGGGGATTGCTTCATTGTCGAAGGTGTGTGTTCAGGCATTCAGGGAAACATGTAGGACTGAACCTGTTTTGACCAAACATTGAAAAACAAAATCGTAAAGCAGGAATACTGAGAGGAATTTATGTTAACCAGGGTCTCCTCTCAAGTTGAATAATAAGTCAATAAGGTCACCTTAGTGTAATGTTAACGAATTGGGGGATAAGGTTAACTTTAATAAAGGTTGCTTTGTGAAAGGATATATAAACTATCGCATATCTACAGGAAATTAAGTAATTAAATGATATATGGATGTTGAACTTCTGTATAACGAACGGTTATCAGATCCGTTTTACTGATATCTTTATAACACACAGTAATAATGGGATAGTTTAATTTCTGTAGACGATTGTTGAAAAATTATGGCTATTTTTGATTATATATTTTAGTATTTTATCACCAAAAAAAGTATCTGACTTTCAAAGGTTACCGGTAGTTTTTGATATTTGCTAATTTTTCATACTGGTAATTATAAGGGTCATGCGTACGTCTTTGGAAAATAAATTAAGGAATTAAGTTCTTCTTTGTACACGTCCACCCATAAAATCACTGACACGTCTTCGACTTTGCTAATCAAACATTGGGTCTATCAAATAAGGCATTTCTATCATCAAATTTCTTTATAAATATAACCAATTCTTAACAGATTAAAGAGCTTGTACCAATGTTTATTTTATTTTTAAGTAGAAAAATGCATTTATTTCCACTAAGGAGTGCTTCTTATACTCTATAGAGACCATGGTCAGTAGACGTTTAATACCACAAATTAAATATTCACTCATTTCAATAAACCAAATAGTTATGTCATTTGCAACAATTGTAATGTTTCAGCTATAAACCAACAACCCTCTCCACGATATAATGTATAAACTGTAGACAACGCTGTACGTCGTGTATCACATAAATGACGTTTTACAGCGTCAGAAGAACAGCCAACACGGACACGAAACAAGTGCATTCTTAGTTCAAAGTCATGAAATCACGTCCCTCATACCAGTTCCGTTGTAAGAAATATATGAATACATTTAATGCTCCTTTATAGCTAAAATGGATGGATGGATATTGTCCTGAAAATGCCCTCTTGTTAACAGAATGAGCGGGTCGCTGCAAATAATAACGGCCCTCTCAACGCTAACGACGGGCCACTATCGCTTGGTTTTTAAGTGACGTCTCCTCTTGAAATATCAACACATACGTATGACGACCAAATGAACATATCGACTCGATATCGATTTTAAAACGTTTCACGCACCTTTTTCCAAAGAGGACGCTTAATGTTGCCAAATAATATAATAAAACGATCTGACTTACAGCCGCACTGATTTTTTAAACGTCGGGCACTGAATTCAAGACCTTTGGCTTCTGCAAATAATAATGCCCTGACAAAAACATAAAACCAAAATTGTATTTTAGTCGACAATATCTTGAGTATACGTGCTTTCCGCCAAGCAAATTGTTCCTTATATGAATGAGTAAACTGGAGATGGTTCTATCGCGGTATTCTTTCTGGAAACGAAATTCGAGGGAACATTCCTATAACACACACATATGCTACTAATGGATGCAGATGATAATAACTCAATCCAGTAGAAACATATAACTAAGAGTAATACTGTGATGGTTTCATCTTTGACAATTTGATAAAGACAATAAGTGCACACAGATTAGTATGGAAAGCTTTGCTATGGCTGAATATGACATTGTTGATTAGTAAAAAGAGAAAGTAGTTGTTACTCTGTCTATATTTTAGCAATATCGATTTTATCAATTTGATAAAAATGTATTAATAATAAAAAATATGATTAATTTGTAGTTTACAATAAGTAAAATTGCGTTTTTCTCATTTCACTTTATCAAAATTAATATGAAGCTCAAATATCATCTTGTTGAAAGACCAGACAAAGATAGAGATCCCTTGATGCAATGTGTGCACGTGGCCCTTGACGTTCAGATCTCCTATCTTTTGTTAATATACTTGTTTTCCTCACTAGAATATGCTGAACTAATCACATTTTGTAGAATATAAGTAACACTTTGATTCTATCTCAGACAAACATGAGAAGACTCAAACATAATTTTAAATGGATAAAACCTTGAACTTATCACATTGTATACAAATCAAGATTTATATCAATGTCTTCAAATTACGCTTTGTAAAAGATTTATAAAAGAGTTAAAAAAATAGGTGTCATGTAAGACTTTAAAAACTAAAACAGTTATCATGACACCTACACTGAAACATAAAAGAGGAATGAGTGAGACAAGGATCATGTTTAAGTCCACTTTTTTTCTCAATAGCAAGTTGAGACTATTCCTTTATTGATTGAAGGTGCGCTACCATAAATAACTAAAATGAATATGAAATAAAGCAAACATCATTAGTTTGTAGAATCGTTAGAATTTGCAAGTACATAAGCAACCCTTAAGCGCAATAGTTTAATTTAGACAATCATTGATTTGTGAATGACTTGGGCATTTCATTTATAATTGGAAGCATCAGTCATAAGACTCAGTAACATCAGACCGGAATTAATTTGCACTACACGTTACACAATATACGTATATTGTGTAACATGTTATATGTTAATTACGGTCTAATTTTAATGAGAATGCGTCAATCAGCAATAATTTGATTAGTTTCAATATAATCTTATTACACATTCTCATTTGTTTAGCTAGTTTGATTCAATTTTAGTTGTTTATATATGATCGACGAATAGTTTCGATGTCTTTCATGGGTTTCAACATTCACTTTTGTTGCATGATATGGATTTTACCATTTAGCTGACATGTGCTTGACTAATATCAACACTTACCTAAAATGCAATTCAAACAACAATAAAGTGCCATAATGAAAAAGAAACATCTAAACCGCTCTTTAAAGTAGCCTAATTGAATGTAATTGTTTTACTTTCATATATTTACTGCTACTTACTACTGCTTAGTATACTTGGAAAGACTGATACACTAGTCGAAATAAGCTCATCGTATTGAAGAAGATTAGTCCAGTCAAACCCATATGATGAGTACTCTTTCTCTACTCGTTTATGTATATCATATATTACATATTGGGCATATAATTTGATATGATAACTTTCAGCAGTAATTTCAGAAAACGTGATGTATTTAGTATGTTTAAACATAATTTCAACGTACGGCACTTCAAATTTAAATTCCATTTAATTCACGGCAAATATACCTTTCAGTTAACAACACACTAATTGAATATCGATCAGCCAATTCAATTTCCTCATCATCTGCATTGTGTCCAATGTATGTTGCATTATAAGTATTTTTTTGTCATCTGCATTTAACATATTTTTTATTACTTTAACACATTGATAATTTCTTTTCTGCCCTGTACACACAATGCATGATGCAACGTGAACTTATTTTCTTCATTTGTAATGTTTGTCGTCAAATGTCAAACTTGTGACATCAGCATTAGAAACAACGTGCTTTCTTTGAACAGCAATGAAGCTTTATACCCCATGACCCCTGACAGCGAGGGAAAGAGCTTAAACTCGCTTTTGTCAAGCGGTAAATCAATCACATACTTCCACCACACTGCTAATAGAGGGCTCGGTCCTTCTCGCCATGTAATGCTCATATCAAACAACCTTTGGTAACCCATTTTGTGGTCCCATCTTCATGTTTGTAATTAATTTCATTTTTTCATATATGCAATCAAATTTACAAGCATGGACTGCCTCTCAGTCCAATATATTGTATTATTGAATTTGTGAATAAGATGTAAAATAAATTGTTTGAGAGAAGTAGTACGAAAATAACTGACAAGTCTTCTTCAACTTCCCTTTATGTAATTGTTGGCGAGTTTATAGATATAGGTATAGGTTATTACACCGTTACCAAGCAATAACAATGTAATTCCTAATGTTTGTAATGTACACCCCTGGCTTCAGTCAGTTATATTGGTAGTCCCTCTCATACATGATATGTTTATGTTGCTTATGTCACGTATGTTATTGTCAATATCCCATTGTTACATTACGATTTACATTTCCACTGCTTGAACGTATATCTACTGAAACGTGGCTCTCTTAAACATCAAGAAATTGAACTCAGCCTAACTCATCCTTAAATCCAACGAAAGTCTAGAATGTGAGAATGTTCAGGGTCTATATAGAGATTTTTACGCTCTCTTTACTCTCTATATATCACAATCACCGTCTCATCCTAAAACTTAGTTGGTGCATTCATTGGCGTTTCTTTATCAAATTCTTAAGATGTTATTTACAGCGCATATACACAATCATTTCCACATTTATTATCATAAGCATATTTTGGTGAGTGCCTCTGGAGTTGTAGTTTAGTTTCATTGTCTTTCTTAAGATATTTTTTCAAAGCACTTATTAACACATTTCGAAAGGGACAGGGTCAATGCAAAAATATCCAGGCGATCTTCCGGAATCCCGAATGCATTAAACTTAAATGCCTCACAGTACTACAATTAGTTAACAATTAATCGTTACATCAGTCAACCTTTACTCAAATTCACCATGTCAATCGTTTTTATTATGTTTACGTTCTACGTACCCGTCGTATATCACCACTTGGTATTGGCATAGGCACGCGGTTTTAAATTATACCACTCATTTAATTTTGCGTTCTGAGATATACTTTTCTTTAAAAATTTCATTTCCATCTTGGCCCAAAGCAGTGTCTTCTCTGATATACATTTTATCTAAGTATATCCTTTCAGTGTTCACTCCTATCATGATGCAAGGTGTGTTTCATTGCCAAAACGTCTTCTTTATGAATCTATCTTTGCCATATGCATCACTCCCATTTTGACCTATACTCAACGTTTTCCCGCCTTCATCCTGTTCTTGTTTCACACATTCCTCCTTTCGAAATTGACAAAAGCTCGTGTGTACCTTAACTACACATCGTTTTAATGTATTCAAGGTTAGCTTATTTTCTTAAATATACATCCTTATATATACTTATTTAGTTATAGCATTCTCAAGCATTTGTTCATTCATTTCTTAAAAATGCACCTTTCTATAATGGTATAAGTTCTAAGTAAGGAGTTCTTATTTTTTCCCTTTCTATTTGGCCAAT
This sequence comes from Gibbula magus, assembly GCA_936450465.1. Lineage (NCBI taxonomy): Eukaryota > Metazoa > Mollusca > Gastropoda > Trochida > Trochidae > Gibbula > Gibbula magus. The sequence continues at coordinate 1,947,417 of OW388299.1, forward strand.
GGTCAATATATCTTCTGAAGTACATTTATTCACATCTTGTCCCTTTTCACTCCAGAGTATTCTTCTCGCCTTGACCCAAAATGGCGTCTTTTCTCAAATACATCCATGCTGTCTTCACCCAAACTCTTCATGACTTCAACGAGGACAACAGTTTAATCCGAAGAAGTGTCATCCCCCTTAGGACCCAAGTAAATAAAGCTAATCCCCCTCAAGACCCTGCCTTGTATGCCCCCTTCACACGGGGTTCTTTAAAGCCCCTTTTCACACCTTGACCACAGGCCACGGGGTCATAGAGCACACCTGCGCTCGAGTAAACTGTGAGAGAAATCTGGTATTTTATCAGCTCCTATCATATTTTAGTTGTATCATTGAACATGGTATCAGTTACTTGTATTCTTAAATTTCTCATAATGTCTGTGCTCTAAATAATTAAGTCCGTGATATGGGGAATCTTCATATCATAAACACAATGTCAGAAACATATGAGTCTTATTCAGTGACAGTATTACATTTATTGTATCTAGTCAGGTCAAATACACTTCAACCTGACTAGTATTGCTGTCTGGACTTGTAAACATGTCAATAAGACTCGTAGATGTACACGCCTCGATTACCTT